>RSEF01000002.1:56261462-56319126 GCA_003993805.1 Himantopus leucocephalus
AAACAAAAAAAACGGACTCTGCTTTTGTTTCTTCAGGGCTGCACCAGGGAGTGCCTCCATCAGTGGTACCCTGAGCCCACTGTTGTGCTGTCAGCTGGCTGCTGAAGACCTTGCAGATGCGGGTTTCTTAGGAGGCTAGATTTCCACTGTGAGAGTCTGCTTTTTTTTCTTTTTTTTTTTTTTCTTTTTCTGTATTGAAAACCCTTTTAGGAGGCTCACACAGCATTTCTGATATCCTGAGGTTATTAACGATTTATATTGAATAGGAAAAATGTTGCTTAAACTTTCATTTAACCAAAAAAAAAAAGGCTGTGGAGAGAAAAATAATAAAAGCAACAGGGACAGATTAGGTAGAAATAAAAACTACCATTAATGGCTAATCCTGAAAACATTCATTTTTTACCATTATTTACCACAATCCTACTAGTAACTTTGATAGAACTCCTCACCAAGTAGTTCAGAGTGTCCTTAAATTTCTGCCAGGAGAAGCCTGTGGGATCATCTGCCAAAACAATAACAATTTTCAAACAATGGCAAAAGTTACTCCTGGGGAATTTGGGGTGCAGCTTTGAAATGTGCACATACGACCTTAGGAGAAGAAAAAGCCATTTAAAATTGACGCAACAAGTGCACTCAAGTCACATAGGCAACATCTCCACTGCAAGGAGTAGGGCAGGCTCAGACCCATGTTCTCCAGCCACGCTAATGGCTCTCTGCCAGACGTTTTACATGGCCAGAGCATCCTCTTGAGCATGCAGAGCCACACTCAGTCCACACAGGCCACAGGAGCAAAGGTTTGGGCCAGTGCTGGCCACAGGCTCTGTCTCTCAGCAAAGCTTGGGAGCACCAGGCTCCCAAGCGCGTGCCTGCACCTATGCTTTTGTGCAAACAACCCCAATTTTGGGCCAACTTGAACTTGAGAACAGGCTCAGACGTGTGCATAACTCATCGTCTAGACAAATCCTGAGGCGCTTTCTGAAAATACTACCCTTGCTCTTTTGGCACTCCTGCCTGGAACTCAGTGTCTCGGGTCTGATTTACAAACTTCCCTTTAATTGGCGGAGTTGATACAAGCAAGAAATCCATGATAATACCATGGGACTGCTGTCTTCCACGAGGGTTTCCCCGCCTAGGCAAGAGCCACACAATTTGACTTCAGGGAGGAGACACCACTCTCCAAGGAGAGATGTTTGCAGACATTTCGAACCACTGTAGAGGGAGATAAGAAAAAGGGTCTCATTTCCCTTGTTTCCCTCCAATTATCTGGGTTGGGGTTTTTTTCTTTGCAAAACCAAATTTTGTGGGTACAATAACAGAAATGGTTTAGCACACTAGGTGTGTTTTTAAATTCAAGGTGGAAAAAATATTCCCCTATGAAACAATGCCTGTTTTCTGCAAAATGATACAGTTGTGTCTGTTTACCCACATAAACCTACAAACACCAAGGCATATGCTTCACCCCACGGACAAAGAAGCCCTATTATTTTAAGCACATCTTCAATTTCAACAGGACAACCCATAGGAGTGAAGCCAAACATATGCTTCAGTACTTTCAGCATTAGCATCATGACCGTGATTTCAGCATGAATTGCATTAGGTGCAAATGACGGTATTTTGTCAGAAACAAAATATGCCAGTTCAGTCCACAGAGACTCCTTTTTCTTTTTTGAGCGGAGCACACGGTAGCCTCCGATTTATCCCCTCATCCCTGTAATCTCTTTAGCTTATCTGGCCTCTCTGAGGGTGAGCCAGGAGGAGGCTGCAGCTCTCCCTGCGGTGGTGCCCAGCCAGTATCAACCACCCTCTTGATAATTTGAGCTCTCCCTGCTCCCTAGGAAAGATGATTAAAACAAAGGCCCTGCTGAAAGATGACACCAAATTTCACTGCAAACGGGTATTCCCCACTGCTGTGAGGAAGGCATGAGTATGTGCGAGTCATTCAGGACACATCACTCAAAACCCCTTATAGACTGAACAGATTATTATTTTTTTTTCCGCTGTGCCTAATGATGTTCACCAGCATGAGAAAAGTGACCTCGGTGGCCTGCTGCAATCCCAACACTCCTTGACAGCAACCCACTGCACTACTATGTGGTGAAAAGAAAGCGCTTTCTTCCTCTTACATTTGTTTGTATTAATGCAACTGCTGAGGCTGCAGCTGGGATCAGGGTCCCATTACATCAGACATCGTATAAGCACATGCAAGGAGTATATCCCTGCTCCTGTGAGCTTATCGACAAAGACACAGCCAGACAAAATGACCATAACTGCAGATTAAGTCAGCAAGAAAGCCAGAGCAGGATCCAGACTGTTTAGCTCTCAATCTCCTTCCCGCCACCTCAACCTCCAAGTGCCACTTCGGACTGGAGTTCTTCAGCTGTAAAGTTAGAAGCAAAACTCTGCGTGTCAACAAAACAGCATGATGGTCTTCGATCAATAAGAGTCACAGTCTTCACAGGTTCGTACTATAGTCCAAAAAACTACCTATAATAACCCAGGAGCCAGGTTTCAGGAAAGGGGTACGCACTGAGGTTCTTGTGGAAGACCACATCTTTGCATTTCATGAGACACATGCATTTAAAATTCACAGCTTTTCCCATGACTTTTAAATTTGTTTTTAAACAAACAAAAAACAAATTAATGTTTTTTCTACTTTGTCGATAAGAATTCATATCAATTATTAATTATCAGTCATCCAAATCTGATGCCAATACCTAAGAAAACAGTAGTCACAGGCAATACCTGTCAATTTGGAGCTCAGGATGCAAACCTGTACCCATGCTGCTGGAAAAGGTTACAGCTCACTGACCCAACCCTATGAGCTTACCATCTACCCCTTGCTGGGGGTTCCCAGTCACTCAGATCAGCCAGCAAAACTTTTCAGATGATCACTGCCCAACTCACTTTGAGTGGAATGAGTGATCTTGAAAGCGTGGTCCAGCCTAGCCTGGTTTACCCTGACTGAAGCCGATGGGGTAGAATTCATTCTCCCAGGGATGGGACAGGAAGCTTAAGGCCATAAAACCTTCCACTACCTTAGCTCGATCCAGAGGCCACCCGCACACAGCTGGAGTCAGCAGATGTGGAACAGCATCGCTGCCCCGGGTGTATTAGCTCCTGGAGCATGCTGCTCTGCTGCAGATCCCCCGTAAGTGCCATAGGATGGCTTGGAGAAGGAGGAGTTTGCTCATATCATCCCCGAGCCAAAGTGGTCTGAAAACTAAGTAAATTCTAGCCCCAAAAATTGTTGAAGATGGCACTGATGAATTACCAAGCTAGTTTCATAGAGGGTAAAGCCAAAAGTTTTAAATAAATGATTAAATCATCTAAATTCAACAAACTGTAGATCAAGCCACGGTGTCATATTTTGCTCCATCTCAAAAATTAACTCAGTCCCATCAAATAAGTGTCCTAAAAATACTCTACTTTTGATTATTAACTACTGCCATCCTGGTCCTACTGACTGTGTTCAGCTTATTTTCCAGCAGACATTGCCAATGACAGAAAAACAAACCCATGAAAACAATAAAAAATAGTACATCAAAATCTGAGTCCATCAGTTCAGAATTCCTACTTTTGGAGGAGATAACTATATCTTCTATTACAGGCTGAATACTGACTGATAGTAACTTTTCTCCTACTGATGTGAATTAAAACGTCATTTGACATTTATTTAAAAGAGATGCATTTAATGTTTTTTTTATATAAATATAATTTCATCACATTTTGATGGGCTAAATCTACAAATATATTATCCCAACAATAGTTATCTGTCATTGCATCTTTATTGCCTTCTCCCTCTGAAGTCTGCTTACTCGACCCTTGCACTGGAGATTTAGGCAGTGGGCAAATGCTCCAGTTTTGAGCTTGAGCCTGTTTTAAAAACTCAGAACAAAGCAGCCCTTGAGGCCATGTACTTCTTAAAGAGTTTAAAAAGCCCAATGGGCCTCCTAACTTACTCTGCAACAAGTCATATCCCATGAAGAAATTCACTTCTGTACAACACAAAAACAGGGCTAGATTAAAGAAAAAGGAAGAAAAAAAAGCAAGGTCCCCTGCTGCTCTGTCTGGCCAGAATCATGTCTTTTACTGCCCATATCCTCTAAAGAAACGATGCTCTCATGATATATTACCCTAATACATCACCAAGTGACAGTTTTCTCATGATACTGTATCCTCAAAGATGTGATGCATGCCAGGAGCAGCAACAGGAGATCTTGGCTGGGGGAGGGAAGGGGGAGGGGGTTTTATTTTCTTTCAAAATTTTTAATCTACACTTTTTTTAAAAAAATTGTGCTTTTGTCAGGAAAATCTCTGTCAATCCCAGCTCCATAATCCAGAGGACTCCTAGAAGTTTCACAGTAGTAGCACAGCTTTTAAACTGGAAAGCATCAAAAAAAAAAAAAACCCTCTTCATGTAATTGAAGCGAGTTTTGAAATAGGACCAAAATGCTTGAGGAACAACAACCAAATAAAAATAGTAGCCCAAAAGAAAGCAACAAGAGTCTGTTTTCTATTATAAAATTATTTAGGCAAGAAGGCCTCCAGACACTACTGTTTTAATGAACTCACAAGTAAACTGAGCGCTGACCCCGCGTTTGTTTTCTTACGTGATCTTGCCCGGGCTATACAGTGGTAATAGAAAAAAAGAGGAGGTTAGTCACGGTGGTCTGCAGGGAGAAGGGGCAGCCACCAGCTTGTCAGTCTGCAGAGAGAAGTGGGAAGAGACAAGATCCAAGAACATTTCAGCCAGGACTCCTTGAAGGGGGCAAGGCCTTTCGGGGTCTTTTAATGCTGCCTTCAACTCACTGGGGCTTACGCCTTTTTGCTGCAACGGCTCTGTGCTAGTAACATCTCGGAGGGGCAAGCAGGAATGCTAACTCATGGACAGCTCGTGACAGCAGTCATCCTCAAGTGGGCTCAGTTGGTGCCGGCAAGAGAAGGCTCAGGCCACAGGAGAGTTTAATCAGAAAAAGTTATGACACGATGATGTTTTATTTGACATACCTCATTTCTATGTGTTTCTGCTTCAAACCCACTCAAATTACTGATGGATGCAAAACTTCCATCAGATGCAAAGAAAGAAGGTGGAAAAAGCTTTCCTTTGGTGCAATCAACCCCATTGCCAAATAAAGTTTAGATTGTGACTTTCAGAACTTCAGCCAACACTGTAGGCTAGGAGAAAAAGCGTACTTTTTGACTTGTGAACTAAGCAAAAGCGATACGGAAGTCATCGAGAGGAAACTAAAAGCCAAAGCTGTCAAAGTCACTTTCACAGTCCTTGAGCTGACTTTGACCATATTTTGTGGCCTGGCCCTCGCTGCTTTTGGGTGAGATGTAGCAGCCCTCATTCACAGCCGTGATCACTCAGCCACATGACAATACCACTGCAGTCAATGAAACCACCCAGGCGAGTTCAGAGGTTTGAGCCGAGCTCCTCAGCGCAGGCACACGCACAATGCCCTCTGCACTGGGTAGACCCAGTTAATTAAACAGTTATTTTTAAATGTTGCTCTGGAACAAAATTTTCTGTCCAAAATAAGAAACTAACATTGCACAACCACTTTCTGCTTGAAAAATCCAGTGGTTAAAACATGTTTTTGCATAATTGTAGCCCTGCAGGGACAGTTCTCACTTCTGAAAAGCAAATTCCCTTCTTTCTGTTTTGTACATGTATAAACAAACAGATTCTGGTATGTCCAAAGCTTGCGAATCTCAACTATAATAACACATTGAATAGAAGCCATACAAGCAGATTTTTCCTCAGCCTGTGTTCCCTTCACCCTTCACTCCTTCCTTTCCCCTGCCTCATTTGCACTGCTGGAAGCAAAAAAAAAAAAAAAAAAAAAAANNAAAAAAAAAAAAAAAAAAAAACAAACCTGTTTCTGACAAGTAAATGGAGCTGACATTAGAGGGAAGCTATAAGGTGAACGGGGTATGTGCAAGCCATTTGTCATCTTGACAAAGTGATTTTTGGTCACCAGTGGGACATTTTAAAGACATCTGAACAGTTGGCCTTGACCACCAGCATTTCTTACAGCTTATAAAGGGACCCATGAGACCAAGAACACAACCTGCTTTTGGAAGTGACTCCTGCGGTGGTACCTCTTGATAAATGTAAAGGCAGTGTGATATATCAGGTGCCATTAAGATCTTTGCTAGCAGGTTATATTTACATAAGTACGGAGCGCAGATAGCATCTTGTTAACCCAATTAATGAGACCCAAATGTCAGGAAAAGGATTGCGCCTGGCTGGAAGTCCATGAGGCAGCCAGAGATGATTTCATTGTGTGGGACAGCACTGTTCTCTTTGAAGAGCAAGAACTCAGGCAGCAACCCTACTGCCCATGCAGCTGGGGGAAAACACGGGGGAGGTGGAAAGATGGTTTGAAATCCAAAGGTTTCACACCTTTAGCATAAGAAGGGCTCTTTATGGTGAGAGACTCAAGTGCCGTGTAAAAATGAGAACCTGGGGCTGAAAACTAAGAAGTATCTAGCTGAGGTCTTAGAAACTTAATTTTTTAACAACTGTACCTGCCCCTGCAATAAGAGAAGGCTCTCGTTGCCAAGTCACAGCCCAGTCTGGGTTGGAAGACGAACGATGTTTCATCCAGCCTGTCCACTCCGCTGCATTTTACATCGGCAATTGAAACGCAATTCTCTAGCCTTGAGAAGAGCAGGAAGTTTCCTAATCAAGATTTCTGCATCAATGACTCTTGATGTACTTTACAATAAACTGCTTTTCTCCCACAGGCTCTGACTACTAAGCTGTATGATGTAAGAGGAGACGCTCCTGTCACCCAGGTCAGAATCCCAGAACCCTGAAGGGCACAGAACGAGGTACTTGGCCTCAAAACAGACAGAGGTGTTCAGGGTACAGCCTCGTACTCAGCAGCTCCTGTCAGCTCTCTGCGTGGCATGTCAGCTGTAAGAAATCCCTCTTCTGAGTTGTCTTCTCAATGGAGGAGACAAGACAGTTAGCATGGGCTGCTTGGGCCAACAGCCCAACCTAAGCATTCCTCACTGGGTTAACCTAAATCCTTTGATGGTAACCGTACCTTATGGCCACACTCACAAGTTATCCACAAACACACAGTAGTAAAACTTAGTGTCCAGAAGATCCTTAAAATCCTTTTAGACTTCTGGTTCTGGAGTCATACATAGCTTTCCTGGAGCCACATCATATTCACGTCCCCTCAGCTAAAGCTGTGTCTCACCAGTAGTTTTGGTGCCGTCTTGTATGTAAGAGGTAATGCCCAGCAAACAGGCCAGAGCTGCCTCCTCATCTCTCCAGATGGCTGCCTTCCAGTGAACCTCCCTTTTCTTGTAGGTGATTTGCTTTCTTTTTTTCCTTTTTGGCTCTCACATTTGTATGGCTCCATATGTGGACTGGTTTAATTATACCAAAAAACCTGGTGACATCAAAGGTATTCATTTTATACTAAAATGATTATATACAGTTTTAGGCACCGAATATGTACCTTTAGTGTAACAACAACTACATAAAACCACTTTAACTTCTTACTATCATGGGCTAGAGTTCTAGATATGTTTGAAATTTCCACTTCAGACTGATGTTTGGGTCAAATAGTTTTTGCTTGAGGATTGGAAACCTTGCCAAGTTAAATCAGACATATACAGACATTTTTCCAGAAGCGATACAAATTGCATGCTGCTTCTGTTTCCTCAGTGTTTTCATGTTAAACAAGCTCTGGTTCAGTATCAGTGCACTACACTGCATCTTAAATGTCCACATCAGCAAGTTTCTCCAGAAATGCTTAATGCGTTTAGATCATAGACAAAATACGCCTCAAGCATGCATCTGTTAAAAAGGTTTCTTACACTACCGCACCGTCAACATTGTAATATATAATGATTTTAATTGTCCAGCATTTTTTATCCACTGCTTTTACAAACAACCCATCCACCAACCCTTGGTTTACATGCTAAAAGGCTTGCATGCTTTGCATTCTGCCTGCCAACATAATTTTATTCATTTATTTTAATCAAAAGCATTTGCCAGATTTAATCACCAATCCACCTAACCCAGTTAACTGCTCCAGCTCTCCCCAGAACTGAGTATTTGAGGGGGAGGGGGGGGAGGGAGAGGTAAAGTGCTAAATATGAAAATGATCAGCTGTGCAGTGCCATATACAGAAAAAAAAAATATATTGTCTGTCACAAGCAAATGATCAACTGCAGTCTCCCTGCAGTGGCCGAGCCTGCTGCTCTTATCAGTATTTTAGGTCCCACAGGCAATCCTTCAGCTAATAGCCTTATCTCAAGCCCAGCCACCCTGCCTGGCTCCTTCCTGCCCCAATGATTTCCACACAGCACAACCTGGAGGTGTTTCGCTAACCGGCACAATCAGATCATAACCACTACGTAGCCTTAGAGCAGTCGTTTATCAGCTCTTCCCCACCTCTCCCAAACCATGCCTCAACTGCACATCACCACCCAGACAGAAAAAAGGAGGCGGAGACAACCTCAGGACAATCGAGGTCTGTTATTCTTCAGCCATGAATAAATCATAAAACAAACCAGAAAAACAGATGCAAACGTATGACTCTAGTTGGCCATCAGAATACATTTTGATGGGGGCTTCCTACTGAAACCACCTAATACAACTGAATATAAAGATGTTAAGAACAGCTAAAAAAAACCCAAAACAAAACAAAACAAAAAACCCAAGAAAACAAAACCCAAAACACACAACTTTTAGCCTATGAACTGTCAGAAATCTGATTTTCCTGGCCAGGGCTCTATGACACATTGGCTTGCACACCTCAGGTAGAGAGGAGTGCAGAGCTACTGCTTCCAAGCAAGATCTTTAGCTACGAAAGAGGAGGTAAGCCATACCATGGCCATCTGGAGAAAGGGGCAGCTGTCCCTGCAGCCAAGAAGGGAGCCTGGGGTTATGCTGAGCACCCTAATAGCCCAGGGCTGAGCAATACCTGGTTTTCGGTGTGAAGCAGAATTGGCAGCCTTCAACTTCTCAAATCTGGCACAGCTCTGGACATCAAAGCCAACACAGTGCTCGGCACATAGAAATATAAAACTGAAATGGAAGTGTCTACATGGTCGAGGAATTTGCACTAAACATCCAATTTACAGGAAGTTTCAGCACTGCAGGTTGGGGTTTACACATACATAAGGCAGCATCGCTACCGTGCGACTGACTGCAGGTGCCCTATGTGAACTAGACCTGCCCCGGAGCAAAATGCAGTGTAACCATGGAAGCACAGCTCTAAGGCAGAGTCAAAGACGACCTGATTCAATCTTTAACCTTGAAGCTTTGCAAAAAGGTTTACTTAAAGTGGGGACTCAGAAAAACTGGGGCCTCAATTCATCAGGGAAAACATCGCATCTTTTGCATCGTTTTTCTAAGTGGCTTTTTATCACATTTCCATCCTTTGTGCTCGCAAGAACAAATAGATCTCCAACTCTAATGCTATTTCACAGTACTGCCTTTTGCCATAGCACTTTACAGCACAAATACATAAAGCTTCCTTCTCTGAAAAATCCAAAATAAAATACAGAAAATGAAAACTACAGCCAGGAGGTTGATGTGTAGAACAGCTGAGGAAATAAGTAATGAGGATGCAAGCATAGACGATGCATGAGGACACGTTATTTTTTCAGTCAGGTGGTGGTACACAGTCCTAGTTTGACAGCTCATTTTGGACCACTATCTAGAGCAAGTGGATTCCAGACATGGGTAAAATAGAAAAAAAAAAGCAGGAAAAAAGTTTAATAAAGAAGTGGGAGAGACAAAAGGCATATGAACTCCAGGTCTCAGCACACAAGGTCAGCTCCTGGGGATGACAGGGGATAGGGTCCATGCTGTACTTGGACCTGGAGCTCAGAACTTGATTCAGCTGGATGTAAAATGTTGCACAGTGCTCAATCGGACAAACGGTCAGACTAGGAATTTTTTAGCTGCAGCTTAATGCAGAAGATGAAGAGGCCAAGAGGCCTCAGAGGAAGCAATTACAGCAGTTATTAGGTACAATATGAGCAAGTACCAGTATGATAGTCATTTTAATAGTAGTATTACAAGCAAAAGCTTTTATACAATATTGTTTTTTCTTCACAATGGCCTTTTATTTGACCATAAGCTCAATATAAAAAGGTTGCATTTTCATTTGATTTTTTGGTTGTTGCTTAATATTTTTCTTCCCTCAAAAATTTCTATTAAAACATGATGGGGAAATAAAACCAGATATTTGGTGGGGAAAAAATATCTATTTTTATATGGCAGCACAAAGCAGAACAGCAGAAGTACTGACACTGTGAACCATTCACTTACAGGACCATAATTCTTAAAAAGACCGTTAACAACTCAATGGAAGAAACTTGAAAGCTAATAAAAACTATATACAGGTAACCGTATGCTTTTAAAATGCCATTTTGATATTGGACCAGCTCTTTAATAATGTTTTTCTTATTGGCAATAAAAAAGTGCCTTAACTTAGACTGATCCATTTTGCACTTATTGTAGACACATTCCAAAGACATTTGCAACTTGTATTACATTTTTCCATTTAGTTTATGGCATTTTTGTGCCCTTCATATTTTTCCACATATTATTTATACATTTTAAATGTGATCTTTTGTATTTGAGTTCTCTGATCCTTTAATTATGCCAAAGAGAATCTCATTTCCATACTTGATGGATTGGATCTTCATCATTGTTACAATGACATATCATCAGCTCTCTTCCAGGAGAGTTTTGCCAAGACTTATAATCAGTTCAGCACTGTGTGCACATGTATGTTTGCTCAATGCAGCTGACTATGTTAGAAATGTGCAAGTAGTGAACTCTTCACTATCCCATGTGGTCTGAGAACAACATGAAATAGCTTCTTCCAGCCTGCAGATTTCCAGAAAGGCTTCATTATAAGCTGTCACATACGATGGTGCATGTCTCCAAAATAAATGTGACAATAAAGCACAGCGAGTTTAAGGCAAACATACCTGCGTAGGGATGTGCCACACTCTGAGGCAGCTCTGGGATGTGAAGCAAAGTGCAGAAAGTGGACTTCAAAAGGTCCACAGATGGCACAGACAACACCCAGCTATACAATCCGTACTCATTCTTCAGAGGAAAATATTAGATGAGATGAGATGTTGCACGTGGTAGTACTTGGCCAGGGTAGCCATACCTGGGTATGGCACTAAACTGACCTGAACATTGTCTCAACGCTGCTATTGGAAACTTAGAGGTTCAAGCTAGAGTAACCATCTTCTGCCATCGGTAATTTGTGTTTCATTCTCAGACGGGCCAAAGTCTTGTCTTACGTAAAAGGTGTTGCATGAATTAAGAACAAGTACAACTGAATCTACCTGAATCATCCTTCAGGAGAGCCTACCAAAGCAATCAACTCCACAACAGGTAATCAACCAGCTCTGGCTCTCGATTCAACTCACTTCTCACTTGCAAAACCATCCTCATACATATATATACTGTTCTTGGGTCTCAGCAACAAAGCACATATGGGACACCCAGCTGCACCAGACATGGAGCTTTGACTGGTTTTTGTTTTCAGGGTTTGTTTTTGGGGTGTGGGGTGTTGGGTTTTTCCCTTTAAGAGATGGAATATACATCTGTATCTTTTTTAAACTGGGCAAAAACTAATAAAGCTTTCATCATGTTGGGGCATGTTTGTGTTCCAGGAACCCTTCAAACACCGATCAAAACAGCATTCTCTTTTGCAGTAATATGGGGGTGAAAACTACCAGTACACTACTGTATCTTAGGCTTTTTTGTCTCTCTGTTTGTTATTTTTGTGGGTGAAGAGAAAGCTGATTATATTATACAGTAATAAAGATCAAGACTATTGAAATTGAAAGAAGATGCAGTCTTGGTAGATTCTGTAGTTGATGTATGTAAACTATTGAAATTAAATTAAATCAAATAGGTATGAAAGAATTGTTTGATGATTATTTTTTTTTTAATATGCACTGCTCCACTAAAAGTCATCTGGGCCGCATTATACCTTGACGCAACAACAATTGAATCCTGATGTACTAGAACACTGCCATCTTCACTGAACATGTGTCAAACACTTGCTCTCAGGCTAGCTATGCGCTTTCAACTTGTGTATTGTGCCACAGAAATCAGCTATGCTATAGGTAAAGAACCCCCACAAATCTAGCAGCTTTCTTGCTTTAGCCTGCAGTGAGGATATGGGTCTTTTGGGGGGGGCGCAGGGAGGACCAAGGTTAGAGGTTATTTCTTCCATTTTTTGCTTTGCTTGAACTCAGTTTCACTACTCCATCAGTTCAAGCTAGGTAGAACACTGGATCTTATAACGACGAATTTAACATAATTTTTTATGAGCAAAGGTCAAATTCTACATTGCACATTTGGATTTAAAAGCGGAAATTTAAACTACAGAATGATGTTTCATGCTGAATAAAACTTATGCCAAGCAAAGCTCTGATTTCTAGTTTCCTGAGCTCCTGTCTCCAAACTTTTCTCAGGTTTCCAACACTTGGTTACACTTTCTGGCTCACATTTATTTCCTTCTGTTCTGGATTTAGGTGATAAAAGGTTGAGACATATGATTACCACTCCTCAGGTGCAGTTGGCAAGTTTGAGGTGCAGGCATGAGGGAAGGGGGGAGGAAAAAAGGTGGGGGAAATGGCACTGGTTTAGATGTGGTTTGTCAAGATCACTACTGGCTTTTATCAGCTGTTTCTTGACACAACTCACTTTGTTCTAAAGTATTTTGGAAAAATAAAAAAAAATAATAAAAGATCTTTTCTCCCCACAAAGAACACACTGAAAATAAAACCCTTCATTCTCTTGAAAAAATAAAAAAAAAAACAGCTCTTGCAATGAGAAGGCCACTGTTGCTGAGGTATACTTATCTATTTCCTTGCAGTTCCTGGCTTCTCACCTGTCTCTTTCAGCTGGCATTTTTGGTACTTTTAATTTTAAAACTACATCCACCACTGGCCAGTGGATAGGTTATTCTTGGATCTCTCCTTGCTTCTGGCAAGGGGCTCAGGGGTCCACGCAGAAGATGATAAATGAGCATGAAAAGACATGGCTCTCCTCACCACCACTGGCACCACCATCTGTCATCGTTGTCACTGCTGAGCTCATCTCACCTTCAAAAAACTCAGCACTCAGAAGTTTAATTCAGGCTAAGTTAATTCTGTAAGGTTTTTACGTTCTCGGCCTATAATTATGCACAGGTTCTCATTTCACCTATTTCCGACGGACTGTAGCATTTTTATGTCTTTTCCACGCGTATGTTGAGGTATATATTTCTTGAAAGCAAATGCCATAATATCAGGTGTGAGTCTACTTCTATTTTGAGTTTTAGATACCTTCTAGCCAAAAAGCTGTACCAACAAAAACTCTGCTGCACTCGATCATTTACCGTACTTGTACCAGAGTTGAACTTAAATATTCCATGCCTATTTTATATGCTGACCACCACATAAAAGAAATCTAATCAAAAGCTCCCCAATATTCTGTTAATAGCCTTTTCCCTCTAACATTTATAAGTCCTCAATATACAGAAAGTCCAAAACTTACCAAAATGTGGTAAGTTTTCACTTTTATGAAGTTTTGTTTCTACTCACAAAAATCCACCCATGCCTCCACTACCCTCAGCCTAAAACTTTCACATCTGAACTATAAAGATCTGACTCTGCCATTCGTGACATATTTGGGTTCCTCAAGCTGCACAAGGTGTGTGAAATGCTCCTACGGATTGAAATAAACTTGTTTTCCCACAGATGTGTGAGAATATTTTTAGAAGAGAATTTTTGCATTATGTAGTATAGTCATAATCACTTGAAGTCTTAAAGCATTTAATAACTGGAATAAAGGAATCTATTTCTCAAACTGAATCAATGTAATACCATTATGAATGCCATCAAGATTATATATTTTTACCTATAATCATGATGCCAATTCAGACAAGTTCTTTAAAACCCAAAATTTTTTTCAGTCCACTTCATTACCCACAGTTTCACTAATTTGATTTTCAGAAAACAACAGAACATGAGATTTTCTTACTATTGACCGCTAAGCATAAAATAATTTCACAGCTATATGTTCTCTAACATCTTATTTTGTACTGTCAGGGACCACATCATTGTCTGAAATAAGAGCTTCCCTTTTTTTGACAATATTTTTTCTTCACAGAGTTTGTTTACATAGTCCTTGTTACTGCCCGTCACATCCAGCGTTTCCTTTCAGTTATTCACTTTCCTCTGACACAGAACCTGCTGCAGCTTAAGAGCATTTTCCATCCCTTCCATCAGAGGAGTCTTTAGCTATAAAGACTTGCATGGTTGCAACGGGCCAGGCAACCATGGTGTACTACACTGGCACTTCACAAGCAGGCCTACCTGCACTTCTTACGTGACCTAGCTTCAAAACAACGATTTTCCAGTGCGACTTCTGTATTTCTATTTTACCCATTAGCTCTGAGTACTAAGTATGCCAGTGCTTTCTCCAGTGTCTGTGTTTAACAGCACATAAGGTGAATGCACGAGAAAGCAGGTCCTTTCAGTTGCCTTCAGCCTGCTTTGTGTCAGTCCAGTATCTCAAACCCTACGGAAAGCCAGGTGGCGTGGTAGCTTCCCGGAGGCAGCGTATCTCCTCGGAGATGCGCAACCACAGACATTCAAAGTGGAAGTGGGCAGAAGACCAAAGCACACTGGCTCTAACAGCATTTTGCAGATAGCAACAGCACATCGTAAATCACAGTCCTCAAAACCTCTGGATCATGAAGTCAGCCTGAATTTGCCTTTGCCCATCCGTGCTTCAGAACAAGCTCGGGAGAGCAGACACACCAAAAACCTTGTATCGTGCAGCCTGCCCGTTGTCAGAGAGACAAAAAAGAAAATAAGTGTGTTCATACTGTGGCTATACCACCCACATCCACTTGTAAAGTGAAAGTGCATGAAGTGAGAAGGGATGGCTTTGTAGTCAAACCATTAGACCAGGAGTTAGGAGACCTGAGCTTTCAACACAGTCCTACAAGAAATTCCTTGTGGATAAACCACAATTTTTCTTTGCCTTTGATGTTTTTCTCTAAAAAAAAATTAAAAATGGCCACTTCTTGTAGACAGCTGTAATTAATGACCAGTTCTTTGGAGATCAAATTCATCCATGTTTATTAAGTGCTTAGAGATGATTAGCTGGACAGCAATACACCATTGCTAAAGTGTTGTAACTGTAAAAGCTCACATTGAAACTATTGTCCTACAGATGTTAAAAATGACCATTTTTATGGGCATTATTAAGACCATAAAGTAGAGACATATAAATTACAAATTAGGGAACTCTAGATAGCCGTAGTGGCTTGTTCAGCTGGTAGTTCTTGCATGGAGAGCTACAGTGTACGTTTACACACACACATACACAATTTTAGTCTTACCCGTTTCCTTATATTAAGGGCAAGCATCGGTGCTGTTCCGTGCACTCCACCACATTTCATTTCGACATGTAGGGAAGTCCAAAACAGAGTTATCTCATGGTGGGTGCTGTGCCTTTTTATTAGAAAAGCATTACCTATACTTTAGAAATGAATGATTTACTATGTACTATATACGAAATCTCCAGCACATGTCCCCCGGTCTGAATTCCCATCTCACCACGACTTCTCTTTCCACATGTTACAGCAGATGCTCAAGAATGAACTTGTCTTGTCTGCTAGCTAGACTTGGCTGTCTCTAGGAGATCCCCAGCAGTGTCCCTTTTGTATTCAAGATTCAGGGTTTTCTGTCACCAATAACTCTAAAACAGGAGCTAGAAGCTATATTAAAGCAGCGCCCCCAGAAGTCAGTCTCTGCTCTATCTGCCTTGTTCCTGTCCATGTTCCTATCATGAAAAATCAGCCTGCCCTGTCTCTGCTAACCCATGAGAAAAGACAACTTTTGGTTTTGGTCTTCCTACCAAGACTTCTCAGTGGTGTATAAGGAATTGCATTTGTAATTGCTCTTTGCAAGCCTTTGTTGCGTTATTGCAACTTACTCATAAATTTATGAGTTTACTACTACATTTGCTCTTAGAGTACTACCCCTCGCTTTGCCCTCCCAACTGATTTAGCCTGTTAAGAGAAAGCTGGAGACTGCTTTGCTTATGCTGCCTGCCTCTTCCCCCCTTGCAGCCCCGTGCTCCGCGGGACGCAACCTGCAGTCAGTTCTGTCAAACACTTGATGATTCCGTTCCAAAATTTCAGTTCTGTCTCCTCTCATTTGTGAGATGGGAAAGTCCTGGAAGGGAGTTATTTAGGTATTCCTCCTCTTCCCAGAGCTGTTCAGATTTCCGTAACTTGTGCAGTTATTTACGGCAGCTTGGAGTCATGGAAATGTATCACTGCTAGGGGAGACCTGCCATAATCCAAACCAATATTTCAGCTACTCGCTTTACCGGTGTTTTTAACACAAGTGCCCTCTGTTGAATTTTTCTGTCCTCTTCTGGACAGCAATCGCTTCCTTCCTGGAACAGCTGATTAAGCTCTCTTTTTAGTTGCTCACTTCTAATGATATGAACATCCATCAGGTTTGCCCTTGAAGAGTATGATCAGTCTTCCAGAGAAAGTTCCTCACTGAATTGCTATTAAACAATCAATATTTCTAGTTGGATGTAAGGAAACCTGGTTCTCTCTTCCCTCCTGGTCACAAATCACCACATCGCTTCTTTTGTTTCTGCTCTCCCCAGACCTCTTAAAATTGATCTTTTCCCTTGTGGCACGCCTGAACAAAGATTTCAGCAACCGGCTGTCCAATAAGTCATTGCTTTGGACGCTGCACAGCGTTAAAGTCAGTATCTCCAGACTGGTTTCCTTCTCCTCTACCAGGTCTCCCGGCTTCCAACTTGAGAAACAGAGATTGCATTTATCCTTCGGCAGAAATAAAACAGAGCGCATCTGGTGCAAGTAACTCCAGTAACTCACTAGGCATCCATATTCTTAATAAAACGTAGTGTCCTCCTTGCACAGAAGGGAGCCAAATGCCCTCAGTTGCCATTTCGCTAAAGAATGCCCTACAAACCGCATAGATTTAGAGTTCTTACATCCAATGTTTTTTGCAGTTCTTCATGTTCGTGCACTAAAAGAGTGTTCATTGATTTAATAAAGCCAAGGTCTAGAGAGATCTATAAATACAAGTATTTTACCCTGATGCATTATTGCCCTGATGCCCAGGACTGAACTTCTGCTCCTTCACAGATAAATTGCTTCCTCGCTGGTTAACACCAACTTCCATTAGCAAGAGTGGTGGCAGACATACTTGGGAAGGTGATCCATGATAAAACACAGCTTCGTGTCTTTTTTTGTTTTCCCTTTGATTTCTTCACCCACCACATCCCATGCTCCTCCTTTCCCCATCCCCCTCTACTCAGAAGAATCAATAACTAATTATTTATCACTATTAGCTAAAAAGTTACCACTGAGTCTCACTTAAAATCTATTGAACTCAGTGCAGTGATATACATCAGCCTCGGGGGGCTCAAGATCAGGGTCTTACAGTTGCCAAAATCGCTTTCTAAAAGGCAGTCTGAAACAATTCTTTAAGTCTTTTATAGACTTATAATGCTGGCTAATGCTAATAATATTAATAGCAATAAGAGAAGGAGAACATATTCTGTAGATTCAGCTACTCTGTAACTTCCAAAAGGTAAAACGTAGTGCTTTCTGGCCTACACTTTTCTTTGCATTCAATAGCAAATTAAGGTTTATGGCTTTCTTTTAAATATTTTGTGCAAAGTTTTATTTAGAACAACTGTTTTTCAATAACTCCTAAAGCCTTGGCTTGTCCAGCTGAATTGGTCCCAAAAATGCTTAACCCCAAAGCAGAGTTACAAGGAAAGGGAATGTATCTCCCCAAAATATGGATCAGCTAGTGACGTTATTAACCACCGAATTCCCAGCACAGCAGGCAGCGTCATCCTTGGAACAAAGCTCTCTGATGAAAGCATCACTTGTGCTTTCACTGTCGTCTTGTTACAGCGTGTGGAGTCACATTGCAGCGTTCACCTTGCACCCTTGGGCAGCTCCTCAGCCGCTGGTGTGTGAAACCAAACACGTGGGAGCTCGACGGAGCAGCATTTCCAAACCTTACCTTTCACTCTCTTTTGCTGAGCTACACGCAAAGACTTCCACGTGCACCCCTAACTTTGCGAAAAACAGCCCTCCCTCCAAGTTCACGTGGTAGATGCGGTTTCACAATGTCATATTAAAGTCATGTACAACTTTGTGCCCGAGAGTTTTAAAGTCAAAGAAATGATTGCCAGATCATGGATTGGATTACTTTCCATTAGCTCAGCTCTGAGATAACCTTGTGCTACATGAAGGCGACCGAGGCGCCCAAGATTTGATTATGTGAAATATTCCCCTCTCCGTGCAGTTACTTTTAGTACAGGCGTGAATGTTCTTACTATCTGAAATCCAAACTTACCAGGCAAACACACATTATACAAGGGTTGTCTGTGATAAATGGTATCTGCAGAATTTCCCCTTCATTTTCACATTTTGCAACGGATCCTGAAATAGAAATAAAAATTTTAAAATACTGACATATTTCAGTTCCACCAGCTGGTTTTGGAAACTGTCCTCATCGCACTCACATTTAACCCCTGCTCCATTCTTAGCCTTCGATTTTATATCTTGCCTTAATTTGCCTGTTTTAAGCAAGCGAGGATGTTCACCTTTTCTATAAGATTCCAAAGGGAACTGGGAAATGACTGGCCTTTTATTGCCACACAAACCTAGACTTTCTTTGTGCCCCAGTTATAGCTAAGAAGGACGCTTTTTCTCTTCTCGGATGACGTGTGGAGAATAATGAGTACTCCATGCAAAGCAGGATACTTCTATAACGACAGATCCAGAGCTCACTGAAATCAGCAGAAAGCTGTCCGTTAGACCCCGAGGACTTGGACCAGGAGTACAGCACGAGCCCTAAACCAAGCATCCTTTTAATGCACGACAACCAATTGGCAGATGACTCAAAATTAGCAGGCTGACTGTCAAACGGAATCAAATTAGAAAACCCTTTATGGCCCTCGCGCTGATTAGCCGGTGTTGTGTCATATTGGAATCACTTATCGAAATCTAACGGCTCCTCACTTGCACTAGAAATTGATTCAACGTTTCCCCCTCCGGAGCCCAGATAACAGGAATACATAGCCCTCGAGGGGAAGCAGGGAAAAAAAAGGGGGGGAAAAAGGAAAATAAAAAAAGGGTCCGGGGGTGGCTGGGGGGGGGGGGGGGGGGGGGGNGGGGGGGGGGGGGGGGGGGGAAACGTGGTTCTGGTGTTCACCTGCCCCAAACCACGCGGTTACACCTCCGGGCTGCCCGCCCTTCCCGCGCCGTGCCGGGCAGCCCCCGCGCCCGACGGCGGGTCCCGGCGGCAGGTGGGCACCGCGCAGCCTGCGCGCCCCGCGGCCGCTCCGCGCCCCCTTACCTGTGAGCAGGGAGGAGGCCAGCGACCCGGGGAGGCAGAGGGCGCCCAGGAGGACGGCGGCGGCGGTAGCGACCGGCCAGCCCCCGCCGAGCCGGAGCATCGTCCCGGGGGGTGCCGCTGCCCGCCGGCTGCGGGGCAGCCTCTGGGACGCGCCGTCGGGTCCGGCGGAGCCCGGCCGCCCCCGGTACGCCCGCCCCAGCACCGGGCGGCAGCGGGGGGTGGGGTGGGGGTGGGGGTGGGGAGCAGGACGGGCGATAGTGTCCCGCCGGGGAGTCCCACCCCACGGCGGCACCGGGGGAGGGGACTGTGGGTGCGGGGAAAGCAGCTGTCAGCGCCTGCCCCTCGGCCCCGCACCCCCTCTTTCCATCACCCCCCTTCCCCTGCCCGCATCCCTTCTTATACCTTCCTCTCCCCATAGTCCCTCCTCCGGCACCCCCCGGCCCCCATGCCCCCCTCCCCCCCCCCCCCCCCCCCCCCCCCCGGCGCACACACGCACAGACAGGCTGCCAGCCCCAGACCCCGTTTCCCTGCCGGGAGATGCCCGGCCACTCCCTCCCCCGGCCCCGCCGAGCGCCGCCCGGGCCGCCGGTCACGGCGTCGGGGGGCTGCGCCTGCGGCCGCTCGGCGGGTGGGGCTCGGGGGGGGGGGGAAGGCGGAGGGAAAGGGAGAGGAGGCTCGAGGAGAAGAGGAGGAAAGAAGCAGAGAAGGTAGAAGAGGAAAGAGCGTAGGAGGGGAGGAAACGTGGATCCTCGGACAGGTCCGGTGCGGCGCAAACCCCGGTACCTGGGCAAGGGAAGCGGCGGCCGCCTGCGGCCGGCTCGTCCCCGGCTCCGCAGCCCGGCTTGTCTCGGTGCGGCTTGTGCTTGCGGGTAGGTTTTACCCGCCGTCGGCGAGCCGGGAGAGGGAAGGAGGGAAGCGCCGGGGGCGGAGGGGGCGGGCGGACGGACGGACACGGGAAGCTGCCCGCGGGTAGCTCCCGCTCCCCGGCTTCCCCCCCCGGGCCGGGCCGGGCCGCCGGCATCCCCTCCCGCCGCCCCTCCGTCCCCTGTGCTGCCCCCTCTCTCACGGCAGCCGCAGCACAAAACTCCCGCAGCCGGAGCCGGCCGCTTGCCGGGGCCGCTGCCCCCCGAAAAGGGGCTTTTCTCCCTCCCTGCCCGGCCCCGGGGCTCCCGCTCCCCCGTCGGGGCTCGGCGGGGCTGGGGAGCAGCAGGGTGACAGCCACCGCGCTGTCCCTCCCCGAGCCTGACCTGCCCTGCGGGTCCCTCGGTCCATCGCTGCCCGGTGGGCTGTAGCTTCAGGCAGCTCCTCCTTAACACTTGCCATTTCCAGGTCCGCGCTTTGCTCTCCTCGGTATAAACACGGGCAATATTAGCTACAGACATCACCGAAACCGAGCTTTTGCACGCACAAATACGTGCAAAAGCTGGACGGGGAAGACACCTCTGGCGGGTGGCAGGAGGTTTTTCTGCGACAGATCTTCCCAAGCCTGTTTTACAAATCGTTTTCCTTCAAAATGTGATGTTTCATTTTGGGGAAATGAACGCTCTCTGAAATAAACTAGTCTGACAACAAGCCGAAAAACGTTTTCAGATTTATACTCGTTCTTATTTTCTTTTTTTTTTGGGGGGGTTGATGTGAGCTGCTATTTCAAAAAAAGCTTACGGTAGTGGCAAATCAGGTGCATGGCAGGCTGGTACGTACAGGACTACTTTAAATACATTTCATTTCCCAGTAAGATGCAAGACAATTAGATTTGCATGCTCATTTTAAGAATAAAACCCAAAAGCCAAGAACTCTGAAAGCCTGTGTCTTTGTTCTAAGAAGTAAGATAGGTACACCTCATTTCCAACACAATTTGTTACTTACCTTTAGGGTAGGAAGCAAAAGTCCTGAAATAGCTAAAATTGCGTCTATGATAGGGACTATGGAAAATTGATACTGGTAAACTTGTAGACATAACTAGCAAAATCCCTCTCTATGAGAAAAGAAAGCCTACTTTTTTCTTATCTCCCAACCTCAATACATAAGGTTGAAGCTGCATAGACAAATATGATAATTTAGATGCCATTAAAAGGGTTTTATATTCCCTAAAAATAAAAAAATGGCATACAAATTTTGCTCCACATTGCATAGAATGCATAACAAATTCGGTACGTAAGTATACTCCGCGTAACCTGGCTATATTTTTTTCTGGGCAATGTCGTCTTCACAATTCCCTTCGTTTTAAACATAGATGAGCCTGTAGAGGTACATATCATTACACAGTACTCCAGAAGAGATTTTTCACATGTCCGCATGTTTTTTCCATTGGAAAGATGTACCGAGTCTTTTGGCAAACGGGCCTTTTCTTACTTCTCTATCTGTAATCAGTGGCTACGTTTCCCTTTTCTAATTCCAGTGCAGCCACAGCCCTTCTAAAGCAACAGCCGTAAGAAAAGAAAATAAAAATCGACCCTAATAATTTCTCAAGTCACAACTACCACAGGAGAGTACTTATATCATTGCGTGCATCAAATCTTCTCTTCGTGATAGTCTAAAATTCATTAAATATTAACATCACCCGGTGTGAGCAACACACAAATCACAATGAGGGCATCAAATAACAATTCAGGCATCCAAATAACAGCGGGGAACTTGCTAAAATACTCTGAAAATGGAAAAAGTTTCATCTCCTTTATAAAATGAAGACAAGAGGTGACAGCAAGCGAACTTCACACTCGATCCCTACCATAACTCATTCAGTTAACAAGAATATATAAAGAAATCATACCTAAGGCAGGGCAGTTGCAGAGCAATACACACAGATTTGTTATACAGATTTACTTTTCCCGTGGAAAAAAAAAAGAAAAAGAAAAAATGGTGTAATCGTCACTAAAGCACTTTCCGATTAGGCCTAAAACTTACCTCTGAAACGGCATCTAGAGCACGAAAATAATGTCTGTGGGGTGAGCTCACTGGGTCCATGCCTCTTCCGTGCTAGCGCCAGTGTTGGGGTGAGGAATTTGCCCATCTTCCTCGCTTGAAACACCTGCTGAAATGGGACTCTCAGCCTCCCCGTACCATGCCTACGCCACACTTCACAGACACTAAAAGAGCTTGCTGAGGGCCGCCGCTGTCTCCAAGTCTCCCAATGCCCTGGGGTTCCCTATCTCCACTCTCATCGGGGAAGAGGGGAGATGCTCATCATTAGCAGCAACCTCCCTTTCCTCCTGATACTGATAATGGTGACATGTCGTGAAGGAAGATCACTCCTCTCATTTAAATCTCTCATGAAGTAAAACCCAGCCTGGGAGGGAAATATGCCATCTTAATCCTCCCACCTTAGTTTCACCCAGTCAGTGCTACAGGTATGGTATTTGTCTCAGCTTTTTACCTCTCCCTTACCCTATCTCCCAAGTCTACCTTATCAGAGGTCAGCATCCTTTCTGGTTGTAATGCCACATTAAGTACAGTTTTGAGGATTTTTCTTCCCCTTTTGCGTCCCTGTTTGAGGAGGTCCTTACTTTTCCAAGCAACTTTCAAAGCTGTGGTAATTTTAGCAAAATCAGAGGGTCACAGTGAAAACCGTGTCCTGCTATCGACTATGCACAGCAACTGTGTTATATGCCAGCCATTAAAATAGAAGTCATGTCATCAAAAAACCTTACCTCTTTTGCATAAGCGTTACATTGTATCAGTTGTTATTGAAAGGATACGTTCGTTAGTTCTGTTTATTGGTCAGCCTGGGCTCATCCAGCTTGGCAGCTGTTCACAAATACCACTTTGTATGTAATTCGGCTCCTTCTCCAGTGATGCTTTCTCAGCGGTTAGCCATTAAACAATGTCAGCCATTAGCTGGTCGTCATAAAGGTTCAACTTAGCACCCACCTAAAAAGAAAAAAAAAAAAAACCTTTAAGGTTAACAATAGTAACAGTGAAGAAGATGGCGGTGATCACATTCACATCTATCTTCATGATTATCAGTTTTACTGGCGAGTCAAAATCGCTAGAAAGCCCATTCTTCATGGGCTACAGAATTCTTCCAGAAGCGGAGGAAGGCATTGAATGACTAGAATTCACACGCATTTTCTTTCGTTTAGGAAATTCACTCTTCTAGGTCTTGGGCACAGGCCTGCCTTAGGGTCCCCTACCACACAAGAAAGTGTGCAATAAACGTGCTACATAGGAACGGGTATACGTCAACACTGGGAGTGTTCCTGCTTTTATTACTCCTATGTTGATATGCACTATTTTAACACAGTTTCTTTGTATTTATGAGAACATCTCAAAATAAAGAAATGTCTCTGATAAGCACTGTTTTGACGGCTATCTAAATTGGCACGACTCACTGATTCCAGTTCTGGTTTGCTAAATGACTATGCATTCACAAGGCACTGAAGCCGGTTTGCATATCAGATTGAGCTTACACATTTCTATTAACATTTTACTAAAGGAAAAGAATTGTCAACCCAATAACTTAGAAAACGAAAAAGAAGATCACACACACCTGCCATAGTTGGAGGTGTGGGTCCGATAAGCTTCAACCCTGTGAATTCTTGCAGAGAGACCTGGAATTTAGGAAAGTATTTTATTATCATTGTGCATTAGCACACAGCAATCAGGAAGCTCTGTGGTAAGTCGCAGCATCACGATGGAGACATCGCACTTTCACGCAGGACAGCGGATGGGAGTTACTCTACTGTCCATCCTTCAGCGGCCGATCGGGTCTTCGCAGTTCAGTCGTGCTGAGCTGGGCTGCAGACTTCCAAATGCTTATGCATTGTTCATACAGTTCTGTGCTTAATCACGTTTTAAACTTAGGAGTATCTACTAGTGCAAACAAACAGTATTTCTCCCAGGGACCCTTTTCCTCCAAGAGATAATGTTAATAAACCTCGAGACTGGCCTGAGTGTATCAAAGGGGTGCTCCTGACAAAGCTCCCCTACTGCAAAATACTCAGAAAGCTAAATGGGTGTAAATGAGGGCTGGAGACCACACTAAAGGGTTTTAAAACTGTAACAGGATTAAAAATGGCATATGGTCAAAGTCCTTAAATAAAAGGAAAGTACAAGAAAGTATCTAAAAGTTACAGTGAGACTTACTTGAATAAATGTTTATAAATTTTATCAAACAACTCATCATTTTGACAGTTTTCCATAAACCCCTGGAACATGCAAAGCATTTAATTTATTTGTGGCAAGATAAAGATAATGAGTAACATTTTAAAAGTTTATTAACATAGAATGTCCTGGCACAGTCAAACTTGCATACTTCTATTGTTTAAATTATATTTTCTAAGAACTCAAAAAAGTCAGCCTTACAAAAGGGAGTTTCTCATTGCAAAAGTCCTCAAAATGATCCTCCTCATCTGTATTCGTACAAATGCAAACCAAAGGAACAGAGCATAAACTAAGCTGGCTATAAATGCCACCCGTACCTCAAACTGAAAAATAATTGTATGCAGCAGAAAACATCGCTCCGATGTGGAGACAATGGATTGATGTCCATACCAAATATGCTAAAACAACAAAAAAAGTAAATTATAACAGAAATGCTGATACCGTCTTAACTATGGGATTCCCAGCAGAAGCTATTCAAGAGGCCATAGGCCAAGCAAACAGAATGAAGCAGCATATGCTCGTATTCCTTTTTGTTACTTCGCTGCTGTAAATAGTTTGTCTTCCAGAGATAATAAAAATTATTTCGTGTGAGTTATGTGTTTTTGTGTTAGGTTTACCCTTGAACATCTGCTCTGTCTGATAAAGGATAAGAGCTAATGAAATCACATGGAGAGTGACATACGCGAGGCACTTCTTTGTTTTCAATTTGTGAGACAAACCAAAACCTGCATTTTCCCCGGCTGCTATACCAGCTAATAAATGCAACAAACAAGGAGTACTCTAGAAACCTTTTATAAAATGGAAGATTGATGATTGCAGATGAGGATGGGCCCTCTCTGTACTAGAGAGAGGTGCTCTGCATGCGCAGAAATTCTTGATCCCACCCCCTGTCTGCCGTCCCCCCCCAAAAGAAAAGACATGCTTATTTTGACAGATTATATTTTTTCCCTCCAGCCAGGATCCAGTTCAAAAGCAGCTGCCCCTACCAAGCACAGAAAAGGCAACGACTCGCAGTTTTGCTAAAAGACAAGTTTCCAACAGCGTGCGCTCCGTAAGATCATCGCTTCACCTACTGAGACTCTACCCTGTGAGTTCATTCCTCCTGCCGCTGTTCCTGTTTTACAGCAGAATTTCTCCCAGGACTTTTTTTTTTTTTTCTGACTGACAACTTAGAGGCTTAAAAAACTCAAGAGGTGAGGTTCGAGGAATGAAATACACCGAGTCGGAGCCCTCCTCTCCTTCACATGGGTGCTCTCATTCACACTCAAATGAGTGAGAGGAGACCAAGAGCCATTAATTTTAAGCCATCTGTAATAAAAAGTTACGGCTTGCCGACAATGGCAGGGGAAAAAGAGAAGCTGCGGTGTGGTGGAGCTGCTGGCAGGTGGCGGTGTTGGGAGACCAGAGCAAGGATGAGCTGGAGCTGCTGCCGCAAATAACCTGAACCGCAGATCTGGTTAGAGCAATCTAATCCATACGCGCTAATGTCTTGCTCTTACACGAGCGAAATGCTCCCTCGGTTTGTTCTCAGAATGTACTTGCTCTTTTCCAATGTACTTGCTCTTTTCCCTCATCTGGCTTTGGGCTGTACCGGACACTCGCTTTTACTGTCCCTGCCATTAGTACAACATACTTTATTTTATCCAGAAGCAAAACAAAAGGCAGTTTTACAAAGAACACCTATTTATTATTTTCCAGCTACAAAGCTTAAACATTTTACTGATTACTTTTTTACTTAAGAAAATTGGCTATGCAACATTACAGCTGGTATAGGTAAGAAATCCTCCCTACTATTTCTTCTTGGCTCCTGATTTAAATGGAACACACTCCATTAAGCGTTAATACCTGATCTGTCCTAGTGACTGACAGTACCACACATATAGAGAGCAATGAACTGACAACCCTAACCAGTCTTTTTCAGCTCCAACCATCAAGATATGTTCAGATAATACACAGGAGCAAATTGGGGCAATCCTGCACTGATCTGTTGAAACTTCTGCTAGTTATGCAGTTCCATAATGAGTAATATAGCTATTATTAAAGAAGCATTACTACAAGATTTAATAGTTATACTGAACTGCCCACCAACCTGACTAATTAAACCCTGGATATTCTGCATGTACTTAAACCCAAGAGTAGACAAGAGCACACAAATGAGCAGGTATGCCAGCAACAACGAAGTAGAAATTTGTTAAAAAACCCGTCTCATTTTGCTACCAATTCACCCAGGTCAGATTAATCTCAGACCTTCACCAAAAAGAAAACACACAGCTACTTGGACAAGAGGAAAAAATGTACTTCCAGAAGGCAGTGTAATTCATCTACCTGCCTCTCGGCTATCTAAGGCTCTTTCAGGGGAAGATGGGAGCATCATTAAATGTCCCAGAGGTGGGCTGTCGGTGTCATTACACAGATCTGCAGGGGGGGTTCTGCCAAATCCCCAAGTTCTCTGACAGTAGCATACCTCTAAATACATCATTTAGAAGCATGAGGTGAACAGAGACAGGGAATAGTATTTACTTTGGGAAAGTATCAGTCAAATGTCTTGTCTGTATTAGCAGGTCAAACCCAAGAGAGTCAGATGAATTAATCGCGACCAAAGAAAACAATTAATCAACAGTTTTAAGGCTTCACAGAATTTTAAATATGTATTTACATGTGGTGTACCCTATTTATTTTAGGTATCTTTAAACATAGACTCTGAAGTCTCAAGGTAGTGGCTGGCAGGTATTCTGACATACAAAACGATGTCTTGTGAGAGGCTGGTTGGTGATAAACTATTTTCAGAATAGAATTTGTGGCTTTGGGGATTTGGGGTTTTAATTAAGCTAGTTCGAAAACCAACACAGGACTACCTCTTTACCACATCGCTTAAAATTCTAACTGGTTTTAATGTTGTTAGGTTTTGATCAAATTGGCTTTGATATTCTTACGTTTTGATCAAATTGAAGTCAGTCTGTATAGCTGTAGTGCAGTTTGTATTGGTATGGAAGTCAGATAATAAATAAGATAGCTATTATTAAACAAACAGAAGACTATGATGCTGGAAGTACTTTGGAAACTGCTCACCATGCTAATAGATCACATAATTTAGCCCCTTCCCTGGGAAATGTTCACACATCAGAGTAGCCCCGAAATTAACCCACACACTCAGCTAAGCAGCTGTCAGTGCCTAGGGTCTCCCAGGCTCTCCTTGGGAACCAGGGGTTTCACGGAAGCTAAACAGAAACAAACCCAAAAGTCCAACTGGAAACTTTTGGAGAAAAGGCGTGAGACTGCCCCGGTACTTACAGACTACGCCAAGCAAGCTGCGGGACTCGGCTGCCCGCTGGCATTGCTTCGATGGCTTGCGTGGGACACGCACGGCGTGGAGCACCTGCAGGATGGAGACCCCAAACCTTTCCCCTAAGACATCATCCAGGGTGGTATTTCTTAACTCTCACAATTACTTTCTTAGATTTGAAGCATGCGTTTACCTTCCTAAATGTTCACATTAAGAAAGAAAAATTTCAAATAATAAATGACAGAACTGAGGGTTTTGCTGCCCCACAGTGGAGCTGATTTCAGTTCTGTTGTGCCAGAAGCGATGAACGCAACTGGACTTCTTAAAGATAATTTCTGTGCGTCTTCATTTAAAAATAAAAAATCATCCCCATGCTCCAAATGATGATGAATCGACACCTGAGCATTCCACAAAATGACACACAAGCCATCTATTAGATAAAGTAACATTGTGAGCATCAGCCAGTGCTCACAACAGTTCCACGCTTTGCTTTTGGATCCACTCCAACTGGATGAATAGACAGCACAATTCCCAAAATGCAGGAATTTTGCTGCTATGCAGCACTCGGAGGACAACAATCAAGCCTCAGCTGTGTAATGATAGGATTTCAAAAAATGGCCATTTATTTTAAAATAGCCTCTGTGGTTTGTAAAGCTGTTTCTGCAGAGCTCACAGAGGATAAAACGCACATGGTTTTGCAGGCTTTCGGCTGCTGGCCCAAGTGCAGAAAAGAATTAAGACAAGACAGTTTGAATTTACATGATGCAAACTAGAAGAAACGAGGAAGAAAAGATGGCTCTGAATGCTATACTTTGTTTTCTCCTCGAAGAGGTGCAATGCAAACTGAGTATTTTTTCACAGCTAGCAGGATCCAGCCAGATTGCGAAGGTGTGAGCATGGGAGCAGCCAAACAATAGCTCTATTCACCCGCAACCAAATTCTCCAAATCTGGAGTCTCACTTTCTGGGTTCCCAGACTGAGCCACGGGCCTCGAGTTTAATTGGGGTATCTAAAAAAATGAGCACAATCCAAATTATCGGTTAGTTTTGATAATGCAGGCCTTCGCGAGGGAAAGGACAGGGACTGAGCCAAGCCTAGCAGCAGCAGTGTGGTACATTAACCCAAATATATCCCCATGGGCACACAGTGAAGATGAAGAGAGACACGGGAGCCTGTAGGGAGAGGCAAAATCCTATTATACACATTTATGACTATTTTCTAAGCACCACCTGGTGCTATAGTTTACAAAGCGGGGAGCCAGGTGACACCCCTGACATGAGCCAGGCGGAGGCACGGAGCTGGGCGAATCCGTGGTGAGTCTTGAGGGATGCTGGCACAGCCCGACTGCGGACGCAGCCTCTGCTGGAGCAGAAGATTTACCCTCCAGAATGTAAAACTGCGCATCCCTGCTTTTGCCCCGTCCGGGAGCACAGGAGAGCCTGCGCACGTGTGGTGAGAGGGGGATAAGGGGAAAAGGGCTAGCGCATGGCTCTGGGGCCGCCCAGGAACACTGTCAGAGCCTTGGGTAGCCCAGTTTCAGCTTGTCCTGGCTGAGAGTCAAACCCACAGTCTCCTCACCGCACAAGCCACATGACTAACGGTCTAGCTCCAAGTAACGATGATGAAGCAAGCACAAGAAGCTAAGAAGGAGAAGGGTGCACCTTTTGCTTACACCCTCTGGCTGTTGGTTTGGTTTTTGGTTTTTTTCTGAACAAAACTGTCCTCTGGCCACTTTGGTGAGTAAGTTTACCATTTTGGAAACTGCTCAGCCCCACCCGCTGGATGCTGAATCAGTGAGAGTTATACAACTTCGCTATTTACAGGCGGGATTTGCTTACTTCTGCTGTGCCGCTCACTTCACTTGCAGTAGTGCACAGCTGGTTTTGAAGGAGAGGTAGCTATCGACAGGGGTAAAAGTGAGGCAGAGAAGAAATAATTTGTCTTTAAAATTGATGACTCTGGGAGCACCTACAAATTTACAGTAGGAAGGCAGTGACCAGAAAGAAAGAGGGGAATGAGTTTCAGTCCAAAGTCAACATGGAAGTGATTTGGTAACAAACCTCTATGCAAAAAGTCACAGTGCATGTGGGTTTCCATAAATGTTATCACAAAGCCTTCCCCAGCTCTACTATAGCAACCCAAATAAACAAACATACAGACAAATGCCTGAACTCACCTCCTGGCTTAGCCACAGAGGGATGGACATGCCCGCTGGTTTGAGACCTGAGGAGCCTAACTCAGCTAAACACTCAGGGTTCAGATTTGTCGACTGGCTATCTCCAAATGAAGGAGGGGTGGAAAAGCATTTGTGGAAATTGTGTTTCTGGCCAGTGCAATAATCCTGAATAAGTAGGACCACGCTGTATTTTTGTGCCTATCAGTTTTGGTGCGATCAAAATTGTCAAGCTGAAAGTAGGAAGCTCACCAGGCTTAGCAATTAGGTCCTCTCTCAGCATGCTGTAAACTGGAAGCCAAAAATCAGTGGCCAGGTTTGAAAAAGTTGATCTTAATGAGAAGCAAGAAAGGTTAAATGTACGAACTCTGTTACTCATTGGGATTTATTTGCTCAGTTCTAATTTTAACTTTGGTTAGCCCAATAAAAGGTATCACATCACCGTCTGGGTAGCTGTCGTACAAAAAACAATGCAGCTACCAACTTTCCTCCGTTGGATGACATACTTGGGCAGTAGCCCTTTTAAAAAAGCTTCAACTTCTTTAGAGCACATTTGGTTTTCCATTCATTATTTTCCTGATGCTGAAAGCGATGTTATTCATCCCAGAGAAGAATAGCTACCATTGTATTTCAAAGGTTTAACCAAAACACTCATTTTGCTGCAAGTTTTCCTTCTTTCAGGATTTTAAAACACATCTACAAAGTGGCTGCTGGGCTAAATCATCAGTTTATGGTCAATGGGATCCGGTAGAAAAAAAAGAAGCAAAAAGGAAAAGAAATGAATGACACGATTGCTAGAGTGACTGCTATCTACAAAAATGTGGATGACGAGAAGGACTAAAAGCAAAGGAAGGACTCCACTCCCCATGAGATGAGCTAATGAATGCTGAATGTGGAATGACTTTGTTAAAAATAGAGACAAAAATAGAAAAATAAAATCAATTCTTAATACACTAAGTGTGTACCATCCGCAATCTACAACCACCTACACATTCACAACTCTCTTCCACCTTGTTTTTTGCCAACCTCACCTGTAGCACTTACACAGAAGACCACCCTTTACCTTCTCCAGTCCTGCTTGCCTGCAGTGAGGAAGCATCCTCCACCTCTGCTTGGACCTTGCTTTCCTGGGACTCCATCTCTTGATTCACAGTGGTGCAGGACTAGATAGGTACAACTGACACAGCGATGATAAGAAGATGTGGTTGTCTGGCCACAGAAACATTCATTTTCAGTCTTCTTTTACTGATGTCAAGCCGGTTCTTATCACTGCATCCACAGCCCTGCTGCCTGACCACCAAACACCCGCATGTACTAACCCTGGGGGCACAGTCTTACCCAGGAGAAGCAGGATTGCTCTTCTCATGAGAATACATTTCTCTGTGGCAGCTGGCATGGGAGCTTTAAGACATGATCCTGATGGGAATCCAGCTCCTTGGGCCTCCTCTTCCTTCTCCCGGGCCTTCTAGTCACTGCCAGAAGGGGCAAATCCTTACAGCTAAAATACTGTTGCCCAGAGCAATGGGCAAAACACTCCCCTCACAAGTCACTGCTCCCGACTGCTTTTGGGACTGGCACCCTGAAGTCTGCAGAGCAGCTGTCCGGTGTCACAATGAAAGATACATGTCGTACCACCATGAAATATCTAGTTAATGCTGGAACATGGCACTCAAATATGCTGCCAAGAGAAACTCCCTTTGTTTCTACTGGATCAGAAGCAATCACACCATGTTAACCGAGCTGTATGCTCACCAGTTCCTAGTTACAGTCATTGCTCAAGCAGAAGGAAGACACTACACATCCAGACAGCTGGAAAAGGCAGTTCCTGTTATATATGTAGCTACTTGACTGTTCTCCAATATTTATGGATCCCAACTGCCTCCACTTCATTATACCATCAGGGGAAGAAAAAGTACAATAGTTCCCTTTATGTCTCTTGTAATTGAATCCAACCATGATTATAATATATTGTGGGCACTTGAAGTAACTATTAATTATTGAATGCTTACTTCATAATGAATTGGAATATCATCTGTTATAGACCAACTTTTTCATATATTCTCTAACACTTCCAAGATGCTGTGGAACCGGTCTATCCTTTAAAATGAATAAAGTAATAAAATCAATACTATAAAAACTCATCTCTTTCCCAAATACAAGTGTAGAATTTGTGATACGGTCTCATCAGATTTAACAAAGTAAGGAGGACTGGTCCAAGCCATCCTTGGATCTAAACCCTCGTTGTTTCCTAAGGTTGTCTAAGAATAGCACCTATGCTACATTCATTAACAATGATAAAATGTCTCAGTATAATGACAGGAGACTGGAAGTGCCAATTTTTGAATAGTACGTGAAATTCAGGAAATAGTAATAATAACAACAACATCAATTTAGAGGAACCATGGCAACTTTTTAAAAGATAGAGGGCCAAGCTTTCTGTTGATCAAATGCCAAATTAAGTAAGTGCATTATTCCTAATAGAACATGTCCTGGAAATACTTCCCCCTCCCATACTCTCTTGGCTGGGCGGCAGAAGGGGAGGATGCTGTTCATTGCTTGATTTCCTAAACTATTCAATAGTGCTGCTTTGGTTGTTGAAAAGCTGCTATATGTCATCCTGACAGTGACTTCATCTCATAGGTGGCTGAAGTAACATGTATAAAACACTCTGGGTTTTTAATTTGCAAGGGCCTACTTCACATGCAGCATCACTCTCTACAGAGAAGCAACCACTTCTGGGGTGGAATGCAGCAGCTGTTTTATTAATACTGATTACCTAACCCTCAGGCATATTGTACTTTGGGAATAGTACCTTTTTGAGCAATGCTCGTAATTTATTACATCATCCAGCAAGGAGTTAAATGGTGCTTATATGTCATCTTATTATGCCACGCAGCCTCCAGTAGAAAAGCATGGATGCTCTCCTGTCAAAGTCAATGGCGAAACAGTTAAATTCAACGAAAGCAGATTTAGGCCTCTAATCGGGTTACAGTAATGACTCAGGATGACTGACCTCCCTTCAAGTTTTCTGATCAGGCAACAGCTTACATAATCAGAACAGCTTTTATCTTGTTTCTGCAGCTGAGTATGTTGTCAGCCTGCACCCAGCTGGAGCTGTGGTGGAGGGTGAGCTATGATCTGCAATGATCATTCCCACTTAGGAAGCACTCCAAGTCTCTATTCTGCTTATAAAGATGAATCAAAATATCTTATCAAACACTGTTATCGTTTTGCTCTGGAGTCTTAACTGGTTTTGCCAAAAATAATTTCCAAAAGAAATATTTTTTATGATGAGAGTGTCGTGTTAAAGTGATGCTAGCAAACAAGTGAATAATACAATATGCTCATGCTATATCAAGTGGAAAATACTCCCATTAGAGCTAACATCAATTTACATCAATTTTACCCTCAGCCTGAGGATGTGGATCTTTTCCAGGGCTCCTGGTTACTTTTGGATTTTTTTCCTGCTATAAAAACATGATTTTGCTCAATCCTTTTATTTTAAGAATGAGGATGGATATGGAGATTTTCAATACAGCACGATCATCTGCAAGCATGGGTGCCTCATCCAAACATAGTAAATCTAAGCACATGACAGTGCACGCGAAGGAAACATCAACCTACAATGAGTACATATGAAAATATAACGGTATTTTACTCCCTTTCCTGCTTTCGACAACATGAAACTCTTGGAAAACACCACGGTATTTTAAAATAACAATTATACTTATTTAAACATGCTTGCGTGTTGCGTTTGTTTGTACTCCTTGCAAATGTAACGATACAGTGATCAGGACACATTGTCAGAGAACACCAGGTCAAATCATTTCACTGGGTTATGCTTCCATCCCACAATTAACTAAATCACTTGCTATACATTTAATGCTAACAAAAATGCTAAGTCTCTCTGCTGCGATCTGCTGATCTCCTGGATAAAGCATATTCCCCCAAATTAGCAGCTTCTAATCAGTAAACAGGTAGCTATCTTGCAGAGAAGAAGGACAGAAATAATCGTTCCTGATACTATTAATCATTACAAGAATTTAATATTTACAAGACAGGAGACAGACAAGTAGAAAGGATTTTTCAGACTCTAAACCAACCAATGTTTTTCAGTCTTTATATAAATATCAAACTTGTGTTGAACTCGGTCTACTGGATTATTAGAATAAATTCTCACAGAAACAATGCATTCAAACCCACTTCTAGCGTGGGTCACCTTTGCTAATAATAAGCCCAGCCCTGTAGACACAGAGTGCCTCCACCTCCCACTTGTTTCAACAGGACCTGAGGGCCTTCTGTCCCCTCAACAGGATCAAGACTCGCGAGCCAGCAGAAAGCTATGCAAACTTTTACCTTTGAGCTGCAAAGGAATTACGTCACCTGCAAACAGCATATGAAGATACCACGTAAATACTGGAGGAACCTTATGCTACAAGGGAGTAAATCAACAAAGCAGCACGATGTCAAGGGGCGACAACAAACGAGGCTACGGGAAACTCAAGGTTAATTTCAAATAAAGAAGCAATACAGAAGCTTGGTTTCAGGAGTACATCATGTATTTTACAGCACCTTTGCAGCAGTTTTTTTAATAGAATATTTATAAACAGGATATTCTGATAAGAAGGAAAGATACTTATTCAATATGATGCATACCCCGTATTTGTTTGGAGGTTTTTTTTATGCTGGAAGGACTTCACATAGAAATACAATCTCTGCTCAGCAAATTTCAGTTTATGGCAGTAAATTACTCTTTATAAGCAATACAAGAATATTGAAACTTATCTCTAACGCTTGCTGTACAGTAAAATGCTGAAGAACAGAAAAAGACAAGACATTATAAAGTGAATCCCAACCCCTTGAAAGTAAAGAAATGTTGGTTTTCTGTGTCATAGTTTAATAATAGTTGGACAGAAGAATCAATCTGGGGCTGGAAACCACAATCCTAGTTTGAACTCAGCATTGTGTTCAAAGCCCAAAAGATCAGCAGAGTCCAGACCTCCAGATTTTGGTCATCAGAGTAGTAATTGTTTTAATCTGTTTTTCCAAATTGCAACAGCAAAAACACAAAATGAAAGAAAAGCCCTTGGACAATAACGTTCAGAAAATAAACTCTACCAAGAAAATAAACTCTAGAAGTATTTCCCTGTTTAACAGAAAAAAAAAAAGGAATATATTTTACATTAGAACTTATTTTAGAAAATGCATTTCAAAGTGCTATAGCACAAATATAATAGTTACCATGACTCACAGTATGGTTTTCAAAATGTCACAAAATTCCTTTTAGATATATGTATACAAAATTAATTTCAATAAAATGATCATTTAAAATTCATTTTTGTCTGTGAGCCACCAGAACATATAAAATTCTCCTTGAATAGCTAAACAGGCAGACAGGCTGTATATTTAAGCTGACCAGAATAGCTGCCCAGGCATTGCTCTAAAATCCTGTTCAGAATAGTCTGATTGGCCAGAAATGTCTGTCTTGGCCTCAGAAACATCGTCAATGAGAACCAAACATTTGGTCCCCTCAAACTAGCAATGTTGCCTTACGTTTTTCAGTTGGCCAACTCTCTAACTTCAAAACTTCCTGCAATTGGCCTGATTTTTTTCCAGCCAAAAAGAACTTTCTTGAAAATTCAAACTACATTTGAGAACTGCTAAGAATTACTTTACAATACTTCCTCTTAGGCTGCTGCATAAATGACTACATTTCAATTGCTTCCTTCCTCTGATTTGGATAGTCTATTTGGCATTGGGGGAAACTAAGTCATTTTTACTCAATGCAACTGTATTTCTCTTAAGTCCAGATGATACAATCAAATACCACAATTTAGTGCAATATACAAAGGAGTCATACATTACTACTATAGACAGTTCTACAGGGTTTTTTTTGTTTCTTTCTATTACCAGTATGTTTTCTCCTTTCTGTAAAACTATTCTCGTGAGACCTCATTTTACAAAGCATGGAGCAGAATGGGCAAATAAGAGTACTTCTGAGCCTTACATCTTAACATGACAGAAAATAACTTAAATAAGAGTGGATGTTATAATTGACCTGAGTGCCTACTTGTTGTTTACCCTAAACTCCCAATGAGGCCAGGCAGCTCTGAGCACTGGGATCACATTCAATAATGGTAATTATGACAGAGTAATATATTTCACAGAAGTCTCATAGCAGTGTGTTTTCCAGCTATATTATACGCCTATAGGATTGTTAGGATTCTTTGGTCCAGGATTCTACACCGTTATGGTGCAGGCTTTTGGTAGTAACCATGGCTGATTTTTCTAGATTACCTAGTAGCTGCTGACAAGAGGACAAAAGAAGATTTGAGATCTATAGTTAAAGTTTAAGCCTAATAGCTACAGTAATTGATTAGTTCTCCATGGATTTTCTTTGGTCATTGAGGTGTGTACAGAGACTCCAGGAGATTATTTTATTGTGTAATTTTCACAACGCGGCAGGGTATCTTGACAATGGGTTGGATACCACCCTCCTGACAAAAAACCACAGGGGAGGGATCAGAGTGAAGAAAACTCAGCCAGCAGAATCACTCCGTAACAAGCAGGGGGTAGGATTTTTTCTTCCTGGGAAAGAAGCAAGATTTCTGGCCCCACAACTTGTAGATATTTGAAGTCTCCTGGGGGAGTAATTTTTATTGGGAGTCTCTACCCACTTCAGTGCTAGAGGTACCAGAAGCCTTACCCAGTTCCCTGGCCACTTAGCTCTCTTTAATAGCTAACATGTTGAAAAAGGCTCCATGAAACATGGTTGTATCATGTTTATAGAGCCAGAGCAGGACCAGAGGGTTAAGCAGCAGATGCACAAGTGGTTCAAAGTTGGTTTTGTTTTGGGGGTAGATGCAAAGAGGTTGAAAGTAGATGTGGAGATGAAGAAGGCTGATGGCTTAAGACATCTTGAAAAATAACATCTCCTTTTTATCCACAGATAAGCACAGATCACAGCAACTGTCACAACCTCTGCTGAAACAGCACAAAAAGTGAGTAGGAGGAACCTCTTCTACAGCTAGAACAGGAGTTGGTGAACCCCTGTTGAGGAAAACAACAGGAGTGTGGGATGCAGAGATGGTTCATGCAATTGCATCCACCAGAAACTAAGCTGAGACTAGCAGTGCTTTTTGTATCTGCCATCCAAAAGACTGCAACTGGTGTTTTGATATGAACCAGCAACAGCCAGGAGAGGCCTCGTTCAAATGCCTGTTTTGACACTTGACCCAGGCCTCAGTTATTTACAGTTCCGAGTATCTTTTATTGATATCTCAGCTCGCTCTCTGGAATCCAGACATGAAGCTGATGCTTCCAAACCCTAGGCCAAAGTCCTCTCAAAGGTCACCTCAGTTGTTGGGTGTTGCATTTCAGGCACCTTGCATGGACCTGACATTTAGAAGGCAAATGCTCAGCACTTGCTAAAAACTCAGCCCTCAAAGCACCCTCCAAGTGGACTAATATAAATTAAGGCACTCAAAAAATTCCTAGTTACTTTTGAAAATCTTACCCATAACTAGAACAGACTGATTGACAAGAAAACCAGAAATCACAGGTAACCATAAAAAGATCCATGTGTTGGCTGTGCTCAAGGTACTTACAGTGTAAACTTTATTCACATTCATAGTAACATAGTTAATGGCAAAAGGGTTTGCCCTTTATGTCCAGTAATCATATTTTACTCTATATCTCTAGAGAGCAGGAGTCTGTATAAGCAATGTGAGAAGGAAAAAAACAGTTGATGGATTACCAGTTTTTCTTCTGGTGGTGAATTCAGCTGTCTGGAATCGTGAATGTTAGTACAGGAGGAAACGAGATAGTTATCTTTTGTCAAAACTGTGATATAACAAATGTTAATATAATCTCAAAGGGAGGTACAGTTCACAATATCTTTTTGAAAAGATAAAACATATCCTGAAACAAAGGTTGATTTTAACTATGTGTAAACAGCCTTTGATCAATCGACTGAATCCTTAGAAAGGGCTGATATATCACAAAACATAACACAACACCCCTACCACACTTGAGTAAGTGCTTAAATTTTGCCCACAGAAAGGATGCTAGTAGTCGGCAGGGAGTCCCAACCAAAATTATTGGAATGGAACTTTTTTGTATAAATTAGCACAGTCCTCTCCTTCTGGAAGCTGCAGTCAGTACAGAGTAAAATGGATTGGTACTGCTGCATTATAAATGCATTTGACATCAGATAGAAATTCCTCCTGAGGGTCGTCTTCAGATTTCATGGCTTTTCTGCTTCCTCTGCTGCATCCTCAGACAAACCTATAAAGCAGAAAGAAGATGCTTAAAAATTCAGTATACTTGGCAACTACACGCACTATATTGTTGATCCCGTAAGTTTGTAAAAGCCTTGGTTATAGCTGGAGGAAACAATTTATTACATGCCAAACAGGATAAAAATGCATAACTTGCAAATTCAAGCACTCACAAATTTAGAAAATATAAAAAATTAAGGCAATATGGGCAATTTCACATCAGCTCTTTTATGCATATAATGGATGATACACTCTAAGTCATAAAATCATGGACTACTTTTACATCAAAAATGACAGAGAACAACTGGGCATATGATCTGAGACACAGTTACTCCAATCTACTTGTATTTGGCCTGCCCCTTTTTCTAGATAGAACTGGCAATACAAATTGCAAAACAATAGAAAATTAGGCTCCATAAACTCATTAACAGAGATTATTTTTTTTCTTTCTTTATATAAGACTAACACTTTGAGCAAGGGGAAAATAGCAAACCCCCTGTATTGAAGATAACTTCTGCCTTAAACCAAGAGTATGAGTTTCCTCTTTTCAAATATCAGTTCAAGAGATGAATCCATCTTGGACCAGATATTAATCTTTGCAATAATGAACCTGACAGACTTGGAAAAGTGGGTAGAAACTCATAAAAAGTTGCTTGGAATATCTAGGGAGAAAAAGAACAGAGGATAATCACACAAATTTGTATACACACATACTTGCATGATTTTAAATTGAAGTGATTATTTAACCCAGAAGTTTCTTACATGTCCACTCTTACTTTAGGCTGAAAATGAAACTTAAATCCTTTTCTAATGAATGTAAAGCTACCCAAAATAAACTGGCACCATCTCCAAATGATATGCGAATAATAATAACACACAGTTTTTATGGGGTTTGGTTTTTGTGTTGGTTTCTCCCCCCCCCTCCTTATGAGCCATCTCTGAAGAAGGCCGAAATCCCCACACCCCCAGAGAAGTGAAATGATCCAGCAGGTCAGCAGAATAAAATTTGAGCATCCAGGACTTCTAGACCCAAGCCACCAGTCACCTGTTAGCACAACTACCTTCACAATCACATTCACACAGAATTTAGCACCAACAAGCTACATAATTTTAGAAGAACATGCTTTCATTTAGATCTGTGCAATTCCACATGAACAAAAACATCTAGATTTCTTTTCCAGTTTTTATTTTACACTATCAATGTTTTTTGGTGCTTGGGGATTTCAGCATTTACAATGGTTTTCATGGCTGATGGTACTAAACTGAAAAAAAAAATTATCTCAAGCCTTGAGACTGAAGGAAAGCATCAGTGAAGCTAAAAGAGCAGGAGATCAGGGATAAAATTGCCGAGATACAAAAGACTAAAGCAGTAAAATTTCAGCAACAGCTGGAAGCCCAAGGCCCCCAAGGGGCTAAGAAGTTCCCCTTACTGAAGTGTCTACTTTTTTTTCTTTTTCTTTTTTTTTTTTTTTTAAAGGACAATTAAAAATACCATGTTAAGAGCTGACTTGGGTTTACAAAGGTCAGCCCTCGAATGATAGTTCTTTTGTTCAAAACCCTTAGCACATAGCACATGCTGGGATGCCAAAGGGACCAGCAGCAGGTCCCCATCTTGTTTCATTAATGGTCTAGGGGAAGGAGGAGTTAGGTAGCATGGTAATGAAATGTGTGGATTATAAGAAACCAAGATGAGCTACCAATAGTGGAGAGACAAAAGAAATATTGCTCTAGGACTAAGAGATTACCAAGGCTCAGAGAAGATAAAAGGAGATACCACTTGAAATACATCACAGAAATAACAATCTCAAACACACGTACTTGCTGAGGAAAGCCCTGCAGAAGTTACACAGTGGAAAAAGCTGTTAAAGACATGCATTTGCAGTGAAGTACCCCACATAGCTCAATGCAGCATAGGACCACAGAAGCCACTGCAGAGCTCACAGTTAATACTGTTTCTGACTATATAGCTTTGTTGAGATCACATCTGGAGCTGTTTACAACTCTGTGCTACATAGAAAGATACTGGGGAATGTCTCACTTTCCCACCATAATCAAGGAAAAGAGTTTGCGAGAATTATGAAACTGGTTTCTGTACACCCTTACAGACGCTGGACAGGCACATAGTTCAGACTGGAAACAAAAAGGTGGAATGATTATGGTCAGCTCTTTATACCTGAAGAGAATAGCCACAGATGTACCAGAGACCAGAGGCACTAACCTGTGCAATTAACACTGTCCACTAAGTTGCACACTTAAGACATGCAACACTGCCACTGCACAGTACCCTCAACCTCAGTACATTTGAGGACTGGCTAAGGGACATCTAAGAAGCATAACAGCACAGAAATTAAAGAAGGGAACTTTACAAAGATATAGCGGGGCAGATAAAACCTGCATGAAAAGGCTATAATATCCTAATGCATCTTTTCCTTTATTAAGCTGAAAACATAGCATGTTAAAAATTAAAATGTAATTATAAAATTATAATGCAAAAAAAAATTATTTGAGCTATAAAATAGTGCCCAAGATAATGCTTTCAAAACCTGTATTTCCACAATGTTGACTTCTTACAAATAACCCTTATGTCTACTTCTACAAATTGCCATGCCAAAATGGGCAGTGTGAATGGTTACTTTCAAGCCCATGAAACACAGTGGATCCACTAAACCTAGCGTTAACGGTAATTACGGGCTGGCAGAACTGAAGTAATATAGCAGGATTTACCTCAATTTCACACAACTTTGCCCGCCAGCACTATACACGGCTACAGGTAACCTGGAATACTTCTGCATGGATCAAAGAACTACCACATGAGTAAACTGTGGGAGAGGTGAGCTGACAGGTGATGTACCGACTGAAGCTATTTTTATTGTGTAACTCCAAAATGGGAGGCCGTATGAAAATGTGGCTTGCAACAATCAGCCTTCTCCCCTCTAGCCTGTATTTTTTCAACATGCAATATTTATTAGTCATGTAGGAGAAAAACATAAATTTCACACATTGATCTAACTGGCACATGCTGTATCATAGTAGGTGAGATGATTAACATCAGAGAGGTTTCTCATTAGTATATTCTGACAAGCTTAGGCAGATCCCAAGAAATACAGGGTGTAAAATTAAAAATTCTGTAGATTAAAGCTCCTTTAACTCATCTCATCAGGAAAAAAAAAGCTGTCTTCCATCTTCAGATCCCCCATTATGAACTTCTCAATGTTTCATTTTATAGATCATCCCCAAATCCTATCAGAATAATACTGGTCTGAGCACACACTTAGACAAATGCATATAAAAAAGTTTATGCCTCTATCAACACAGCTATGAACAGCTGATTTTGGAAATAATAGTGATAAATTTTAACTCCTCTGCAGTAGGCAACCCCAGGAGTTTTTGTAAGCAAGTTTTTAAAACAGAGTTAAAATATATGATTAAATTAATATCCTGATTAGTAACATGAGATTGCATATATCTGAGGTCAAAAACAGATTCCACCTTCAGTCACTTAAAACCCTCAAATTGCTTTCTATATTTGTCAGTCAAAACACATTAGCACCCTCATGAAAGCAGCTTCTATAAACAAAGACACAGTGGTGTTAATTTGCCTCTTGAAAAGCATGACTTAATGCATACACATCATTGAGTCACAGAAAGTTAATTTGTAGATCAAAATGTACTTTTGAGTCTCAAAAACTGAAAGTTCGAAGAAAATTACCTACAGTGAGAGAAGCAAAGACAGCTAAAAACCCCCAACTTTCTATTATTCATGCAGCCAGAGAGAAAAAAAACCCAAAACATTTAAAGGGAGGGATGATATTTGAGCATGATGGCAGAAGGGAGGAGAAAGGATCGTTTTCTGTAGTCATAAATTGTTCATACTAAGCATGATGGTGTAAGGTTTAAAGATGTTCAGGTTAAACAATTAGGCAATGGAAGAAACTACCCAGGGAGGTGGCTGAGTCAAGGGCATGAGAGGTTTGCAAAGACAGGGTAGATGAAATCCTAGTGGGGATTAGTGAAGAGGAAGATACACAGGCTTTGAACTGGATGACCTAAAGGATCTTCTCCAATCCTATCATTTATGCTGCTATGATTCATCCTAAGGAGAACATTTTGGACTCTTATGAATTACTGGCTGAGTTTCCTGGATACTATTGTACATTAGTCTACTCTGAAGCATGCATAAAACTAAGTCAAAGTTGGCTTTGAAGCGTTTGATCTACAATATCCAATGCTTCCCAGTCTCTTTTTCATACAGTGACTCAGAAAAAGGGCTGTTATAACAAGACAACAAAAGTTATTTTGAGTTCAGATTAAGTTAGGGAAGGGAGGCACCCCTTTCTTCAGCTATTCCCACCTAAAAGAGGAAAAAAACACCCCATCTCATGGCCTGATGGTTAATATTGCTATTTCTAGATCTGACATGAAACAGCTTTAGAACAAACTACAGCTTTAAAGTAACTATTTTCAGTTGTTGTTTCAGGATCCAAGAGAAAATGTTCTGAATGACCAAATTTAATAGCATTTTGCTTTTTTTGTTAACAAAAGACAACAGATTTTCCCAGCACCTTCAAGTCACATTTCTGAAAACCATGATAATTCTCTTTCTAAGAAGTCCCATCTAATCAGCCCCATTAGTCCCACTGCTAATAATTTTCTTTATCATTATAAACTGCTTGAGGAAATACATACAGCTTCCTTTATCTTAGTATATAATCTTTATTCCATGAACACAGTCCAAAGTGTTTTTCAGAAAGTTTAAGCACACAACAATATCTTGCTTATCCCAAGCAAACTGACACAGTTTCGTTGGAGTGCGAAAGGGATTAGTGAAAAATCATCAACTCTAATGCAGTGAATGGTGATCACTGGATGGACAAGCTACAAACTTTCCTACACTGCTTTAACAGGAGAAACTGGACTTGATCAGTATTCTATATCACTTTTTATGGAATAATAAACTGAGACTGAGTCTTACCATTGCCTCCCAAGTCCCCAGTGAGTCACTGATCACTGCAAACATAATTTAAAAACGCTCAGAGTTTTGTATCTGAAAGGGGAGTGATGGTAGCTGAATGAGTGGGAAGCATGGACTGACTCATTCATTAAAGAATTGTGTAAATCAAATAAATTTGCTTTTCATTTAGGAAGTAGTGTGACTGAGAGAAAGGACTTCATTCAGTGAACTTTTCTTTGCCCTAAGGGACCACATACATCACAGGATGGATAATCTGAAACAACAGTTTCCATCACTCACTCTTAAATATGCCCCCTACTAACTGCAACTAACATGACAAGTCTGACCTATATGAAGGTATCAATAGTTAAGTTTCTAAACTGTCATGAAATAGCAGGGGTAGAAGGGGCAGCTCTTACATTGGCGAGATTCTAGGGTCTATTCCCACAAAACTTAAAAAACCTTGCTAAAAATCTTCCTTTTGTCATTCTGACTTAATAGTGACGTGCAGTAGCAGTGTAACACAATGGAGATAACAAGGAGGTAACAACGGCAAAAGCAACATTTATCAAGTGTCCACATGTTTTATTTTTTTTTAATTAACTTTTAAACACCTTACAAAGTTGTTGTGCGTTCATGCCCCTAGGCAGTAACCCTCAATGGAGACGCTGCAGACATGGGCTTGTGGCAACCCAGGCAGACTGTGAAACAGGACATTTTAGGAAAAGTTAGCGTCCCTTCCAAGGCAATTTCTTTGATTTGTTTCTTTGTTTTCCAAAGCAACTAAATAACCCTATCATTAATTTTATCCTGATAATTAATAAATTATGCTATGCTTTTTTTTGTATAATACTGCTGTTTTCAACCTTCATTACATTACATAGTGTGTATGCACACACATACTCATGCACGTCCCTACTACAAAATTTTCTGTTGAGAGCCCCAACACCTAAAAAGCATTAGAGCTGCCACCAATGGGTCCAAGGAATGAACAAGTAGACTGAATTACTGCCCATCTGTTTTGGGTAAGGTAAGGAGGTATGCACCAGTTCACAGTTCCTGGGATTATCAAGTACTCAAGCTGTAAACGGTAGAGTTCAGACTCCTACCTTTATAATGCTCCAAAGTTTCTATGCTTTCTTTAGGTCTTTCTTCTGCTTTGTGTTTGAAAAATGCCCAAGATACATGAAATGTTTCCAATAGAAATTTACCAAATTTGAACATCAGGAAAAACATCCAGTGACATGACCAAAAATTCCCAAGGCGCACAGCTGCTTCTTCCAATGACCCCAGTCAAATATATATACACACACACACACGCCTACACCCCCACACTCATACACACTACTGGAATAAACACATTCTGTAAGAAACAAGGAGCTGCCAAAACACCAAATCTAGCCTACTTTTATAGATATCAAGGAGAGCAGAACAAGAGGAATGGGATGCTGGTTAGTTTGAAGCGATGCAGAGCTCTGTAAGCAGCACAGAACCAAAAAAAGAAAAACCCCACCAAAAAAAAATCCCAAAATAACCATCAACCAAAATCCAAAATTTATTACAGAGCAAACTGAATGTGCTTGCATGAAGACAAGCTGCCTAAAAAGCAGCAGCAGCAGCAATGAAGTCATTGGTCATTACTGTGGTAAATTTAATTTCAATGAAGGCAAAATTTTGGATGAAAAATGCCTATTTTCTCCAAATACCTGGTGTATCACAATCACCTATCAAATCCTGGACATTTTTCTAGGAATTTTTTTGAGAAATGGTTGTTCTTATTTCGAGATGATCACAAGAAGTAGTCACAAATGACACATTTCAGCTGGAACAGATACTTCTTGCCAGGAAGTAAATCCCTAAAAATGAGTTTGCTTTTCAGTGGCCAAACCTTCCTTCTTTCTAATTAGCTATCAGCCTTTGTTAGGGCAGTAAATTTATTCAGTGGCTTCTAAGGCAAATACGCACAATACAAATCTAAAACTTAACTAATTATGGCAACACAAATGTCTATGCTTCAATTTATTCTTCATCATGCTTATATCTTCCCATTCACTGCAACCCAAAATCCTATTAAGTGTTTCAGAAATGCTGACTCTTTAATAATTTGTTGTCAGAAAAAAAGCATATAGATATTTGGGCCATGGACACTCAGATTAGACAGATGATAATATATTAAAAACGGGGTCTTTTTTGCGTAGACGTAACTCTTCGCTCTTTCCTGGGGAGAAGTAATGCCATAGTAATCAGTCTTTTGCCTGCTTGATTTGTTGTGCTATTTTTTTTACTTCCCAGACAGACAGACCAGCCAGCTGACTATTAACAAATCCTTTATCTTCCCAGACAAGCGATCACCATGACAGATAGGCAAAACTCCAGGGGTAGGTTAGCTTTAGGGCAAGATTTTCCACCATTTTCATATGAATGGCAGTGAGTCCTACTCCTGGAGACAGCCACCCAGTGTCTGCCTGCAGGAAGATCCAAGATCCCTCAGGGATATGAGAGATACATATATATATCACAGTCAATTTCTACTCCTATAGATAGGCTGGCTGCAGCTCATAATTGACATGTGAAGACCTATAACCTCCCTGTTAGTATAACTTCAACTATTCCTCATCTACCTATGTAACTTAGCTAATACTCAGCAAGCCTTTCAGCAGAGACGATTTTCCTTAGAAAATCGCAAATGCAGGTCAAACAAACCATTGGTCAAATAAACCGTCGGTCAAATTTCTGCTGAATCTCTCAAATCAATCTGGCTAAAAAAAAAAAGTAAATAATCACAGCATTTTTGATATTTTCAAAATCTTTTGAATTTTCATATCACACTGAAATATTGCAAATAAACTTCCTTGAATATAATGTTGGGGTCTTTTTTTTTTTTTAAAAAAAAAAAGTTAGCAGGTGCGAAGTCTAAGCGAAATACCTTTGAGGAGAAAAAGAGAAACCTGAATCGATCACTGGAGGTTGTCCCAAAATAACAAATTTTCTAATGTCTTTGCTTCAAGTCAGTAACTTAAAAAACCCACTATTCACAGAACTCTACTTTTTTCAGTTTGTACCTGTATCTTAAGTCAAAATAGTGCAGTTATCCTTTTAATATGCATGATACAATTGTCAGAACGAACCTTTCACCAAATTTAGCTACAACACATACATGCAAAGTATATGCAGCTTTATCCAACACCAGCTTCAGCAAAACAGAATAAAAAGTATATTAGGTTTACAGGGGAAAAATCCCACCTTTTTATGAATAGAGCCTGATACAGGCTTGCATTTAGGGCCTGTGCTGTGCTTCTTGTGCAAGTTTAAGTTGTATGGCCACAAAACAACTTAGTACCTTCATACATAAACATCAGTTTCTCCAGTAAAGATTTCCAACATTTTCTTTGTAGCGTACGGTACACATAAGCCCATAACTCCTCAGTACCAGAAAGATACAACAAAATAGAAGAAACTCCAAAAGGAACCGAGTAAATAATTGTGTGATTTTGTGGAAAGCAGAAAAGAGGAGAGGGAGAGAAATAAAATAGCTAAAGGCAAAGCAACATTTGGAATTTTTTAATGCAATGAAGAGATATAAAAGAGGATCAAGAACATGAAGTCAAGGAAAGGAATATTCAAGGCTGCTTTAATGCCATGTATTCTCCCAGGGGAAGTGCTGGAAGCCACATGACTTATGACATTTGCAAATTAGTACCACAATGAAGACAACAATCTGGTGGTGTCAGGGAGATGGTCAAGCTGATAGAACAAGAGTTTTCCATTTCTAACTCCTATTATCATACAATAGATCTGAGGTGCTACAAATTCCTAAGTGTTTTGTAATATTCACAGAAACATCAGCTTTTGCTTACCATCAAGTGTTCAGCAACTGAATACTGTTCAGTATGTTGCTCTGTTTAACAATGGAACATTACAGTGCAAATGATAAAATCATATTCAAGATTTCCATGGATTCTTCTGGAAATAACATACAACAGGATTTTACCATTTGATGTCATTTTTCCTTTGGAGTCTTGTGGGAAAAAGACATTGGTAGAGAGGCAGGTTTGAGGAAAAATGTGTTTTAAAAAAACAAAGGAAAAGGATACTTTTGTGTAATACTTTCCAATCTTGAATTTCACACATTCCTTTTAAGCTACAGTATATGAGAAAAATGCTTTAAGAGTTTTTTTCCAAATGCAATCTTTTGATAAGTCTCACTGTTGGCTTAAAAGCAAAAGAACAAAATAAAAAGAGCCTGTATTAAAGTAACAGATGAAATTTCTTCTAAATGGACACTTAACTCCTTTCTATTGCTCACCAAAAATCTCTACCTGCTTTTTGTTGTTGTTGTTTTGGGGTTGGGGGGGTGTGTGTGTGTGTCTTCCCCCTGCTAAAATCTTATCTTTGCAAATGAAAAGGATGATTTTTTGGGGGTAGTGGGGTAATGTAATAGCAGGTCGTATTTTTTATCTGATGTGTATTCTAAACTGTCTTAATATCTCACTATACCAAAGACTTGTAATGTAATTCTACTTATTTCCACTACTTTTCCCCTGGTATCAGTCTCGTCTCATATACAGGTGGAAATAGAGTCATGCCCCGCTACACACCTGGATACTTCCAGGCATATCTTGGCCATAACAGCTATAATGGCAATTTCAGTACTCACAACAAAAATTGTAAAGCTACTCAGATTTGATGATCCAATTAAGGATTCCTTAAGATCCAAATCTCTGCATTTCTGAACGATGACTAGAAATTTCTGGGCCCTCCAACCTGACACCAAAATCAGCAGAACCAGAAGGAGGGCAGCACTTTGCAGGACTGAGCCTTTTAGCACCTCCAGAAAGAGCGGTAGGAGCCAACACACCCGCATCTAAGGCTTGGAATGATGAAAGTAATGGTTTTAAAAGTATTACGGATTTTCTCATGGGCTCGGGAAGCAATAAAAACTAAGTATAGTCAGACTGCAAAAGAGCAATATAGATTTCATCATTTTCTGTGACTTTAGGGAAAAACGTACTCAACTTTTATGGACAGCCAGTTCAGTATTATAAATTTTCAGGAAACGTCACTGCTATGGGATTCCCACAACAAATGTAGGTTATGTTGAAATTACTGTTTTCTGCGAGGACACTACTCAAAATAAATTCACATCATGTAAATGGGTTGGTTGAATTACAGCGCAGCACAACTAACTGTCCTAAAACACAGGCTTCTCATTGAACTGGACACTAACGATGCTAGGAAGAGCAAATAATTTCATTCTGGCAGTTATGTAATGTTAAGATTATTTCCCCATTGACTAATAATGTAAGTGTCTGAACAAAGCTAAGAAAGCAAAGACAAACATGTTAAATCAGGAAAAAAAAAAAAACCAAAACCCTAAAGATCCAATATGGTAAACAATGTCCAGAACAAACACTGAAATACAGTTGTTTCAATTGATCAATCACTTTGCAGTTCTTTCCAACTTTGGAAGAAGTTTAAACAACATCAGTGGCTTGGAACATTTAGAAACAAATTCCAAATCCCCACGTAGTTGAAGGGTATGCTCCAAATAGTTAAAAAAAAAAATTATCCTTGATTTAAGGTCAGGTACTGTAAACATTTACCGTGCTTTATGCATAAGTGATTCCACTGAACTTAAGGAGCCCTACAGAAATTCTAAAACATGTAAATGCTTGCAGAAGTAGAGCCTAATTTTCATACTATGTGTTTTTTAAGCTGCTAACCAATTTTCTCTTTTTATTCTAATGAGTAGTATAATAGTATCAATTAAGTATTATTAATTAATGCAAAGAAATGATCTCTCTTGAAGTAGGAAGGTCAGGTTTCCCAGACTCAGCAGTTGTATCTACACAGCAGAGAAAGAGCTGCCTTTGGAGCTGGTTTACCCCCACAGTCTGCCTCTTGTCCACCTGAAACAGCCTAAAGACAGTTCGGTCATGGGTGAAGGTAACCTACCTGACAGAGGAACCTCACAGGCTTCTTTATACTCTGATTCAGCCTAATGTTCTTCCCTACTTGATGCATGCAAGGTCCACAAAACTGTTCTTGAAGACAGCATTTAGGCCACCATTACCTGTCCTTATTTATGTAAGCAATAATGTATGCCTCACCAAGAAGGTAGACATCCAGGTTTTCACAAGCCACCTTGAAGCCAGTGAAAATTCTCCTCAACAACAGGAATCTGCTCCTACTTAGCTTGTAGGACAGAGCTTTAAGACTTAATCAGCTCCAATTCCAGTTCAGAAAACTGTCTCCAATCACTTAAGCATATGATCAATTGAGATCTGTGGAACAAAACACACTATGTGTGTGTTCGAGTCGGGTGCATGCGCAAGCACTCTTAACAAAGGATCTAAGTATAGCCTTAAATGCTTTCCTAAATAATGCCCCACAATTCTCTGATGCTATAACACATTACTTCAACCTATACTCTGAAAGTGGTGATATCAACACATTTAGGCATGTATTTCAATACTATTTCAAATTTAAACTTGCTAGAATATTGATTTTGGAAAAATCTTTGAAACATGAAAGTGGTTTTGTGTACAATTTTTTCCTTTTCTCTTCCTCTCTCCCTCCTTGATTTTGCTAATGATCTCTGAAATTCTGGCATAAAAGAACTGTGGTGAAACATAAAATAAATTAAAAAAAAAAATCTACATCCATGTTCTGAATGAAACACAAAATGCTAATGAACAATGCTCATTTAGTAACAAAAGAAAATAAATTTATTTTTTTAAAATCTTTTGCATTTTACTGTGCACATGACTTGCAAGTAATGTTGGTATGGGTTTTTTGAGGGAGGTTTGAAGTCTAAAAAGAATCTGGTGACATCACCTAAAGGAATACCTAAATCATATATGAAGTTTAACTCAATACAATTTTGTTTAAAACTTTCTTAGGAAACAGATACTTTTCTGTCTCCAAAGCGTTCTCAAAGGAGTCTCTGCTTTTACACACGGCATTTCTGATCTCTCACTGCAGGAGAGCCTAATATCAAAGTTCACAAAGAGCTCCAAAAGCTCCATTGGAGCCTCTCAAGGTGATAGTTTGGGCAAAAATGTAAAGAGAGATATGTTATTGAGAGAGATCCTGCTGCAGCAAAAATGAAATCTAAATACAGTAGATGGAGATTTATCAAAATGTAGACATAGTCCCACTGTGGCTGCCCATTATCTGCTTCTGGTAGGATCTCGCAACAAGCTGGATGCTATTGCTTCTCTCCCGATGCATTTGCAGTTTAGAGGTCTATTGCTGCAATCAGGGATTTTGTTGGAAGAAAGGCAATATACATCACGTGTAAAATGTTTTGAAAGGAGCTGTGAGTTAAGGTATGGATCATTTTTGCTTTTAACCCTTACTTGGAATGGTAAGAGAGTTTTCCAATCTGTCATCCATGAAGTCATGGTCTGCAGCCCATGAAATCCCATTAAATAAGAAAATAAACATCATCCTTACAGTATTTTCAGCTTAAGGTGCAAAGATATGATCATCTGCAGGAAAGGGGCCAGCAGAAATACGTGATTTTGAAAGTGTGAAAACCACTCATTCAATGGTGTGCGAAGACAAAAAGTAGAGGATTAAATTGCAGTTTTACCAGTATTCATTTAAACTACAAATGATGAACAAGAAAACAGTAAAACATACGAACAACAACAATGCATAACAAAGTTTCAAATACACTATTTAAAGGAGCACCTACCCTTCTCTCATGCCTTTTGGAAGGCAGTAAAACAGAAGCACTTTTGAAATAGGTCCAGGTATTAGCATCTCATTTAATGGGCTGCAGTAATGACTACCAAGTAGCTCAAGACAGACAGTTCCTTTAAGCATGGTGGAATAGTCTGCTGGCTCACGCTTAACGCGGCCAGATCTTCACCACCCACACAGGAGAATTCAAATTGTGCTGTCAGAAATAGCATTTGCCTGAAGGATTCCATACGCGTTACCAGACCAGGTCCCTGTGCAGTAGCTTGGAAAAAGTTGGCTAGTCGTTTTAACAAGTTACAGATTTAAAAAAGAATGAGCTATTCTCATATCTATCACACATCATGCATGGGATGACAAGTTAAATGACTTCATGTTTGTAAAACTAAACTGGATCATACTGAGATACCTATCTTCAGAGATGCTGCAACACCACTTCCCATTCAAGCCAAGACTGTTTTGAATGACTTCCTAGAAATGTTTCTAATACTTCTCTACCTTCCAAATTCCAGGATCAAAATGCTCTCTTCCTTTATTCTTTCTCTCAAATCTGATGTAGAAATCCCTTTATCTGGCATATGATGCCACCTTCACATGACGATACCCAGATCTGGCACATTTCAAGACTCATCTGTTTTTCCATGCTCTTCCAGGAGAGACAGAAATATATGAGGACAATAAAGCCTGAATACAGTTTGAAATAAATCACTTATCTTTGTGAGATCTTTCTGTGTCGTTTTGATACAGTGAGCTCTGGACTGGACTTGATGACACACTGAACTCTTTTGACACACTGAGATCTACGGTTGGACTTGATGAGCTTAAAGGTCTTTTCCAACCTAAATGATTCTATGGTTCTATGATTCTATGATAAGTGCAATCTATCTAAAACTTTGGGTGGAGACTTCTGTAAATGTGAACAAACAATTTTAATTAACTTAATTAGCTGAAGGAAATAATACAAGGCTCTACTATCTCTTCCTAAAGGCGTGTGCTCATTTGTCCACAAAGCACACTATCTACTTTCTTGATCAATGGGTATTCAAATCATGACAGGAACTGGCACTGGGCTTCAGGGTGGAAACAAAAAGTGACCCGCAAAGCTCAATGGGATTATGCGTCAACTGAAGTCATGAGTCAACAGCAGCCTGTTGCTGATTGACTCTGCCTCACCAGTAGGTGTTACTTCAGCCATTAATGCAGATTGCTGTATGGCTGCAGGAATATGCGTGCCTGCCAAGGTACATAAAAAATATCCAAACCAAACTAAAATCTGCCAGGTTCTGAAAATATCATGTAACACCCTGCTCTGTATCTGCAACAGCATCCAAAGTAATTTTTGGGAGAGCTGACCACGACCACACCCATCCCTATGTCTGCCATACAGCCTGAAGGTTTTTCATTGACGGCCATTCCACTTAATCATTCAAAGCGATGCCTGGCTATTTGATTGCTGTGATTTAACACAGTAATAACAATAATCCAGACTATGCTTAAACCACTCACAGTACTTCCAAAACTGTTTATTAGCGTTGGCTTCTGCTTTACTAGCTATTTTCAACACCCTTAAGACTGAAGTTCCTCCTCTGGCACCTCTAAGAAGGCCAAGACCATATGAAAAAGGCAGCCTTATTTTTCATTTGACCGAGTATTTGATAACTGCACTTAAATTCACAGTTTATTTATTTAACCTCAGCTCAGGCTAAAGCCATCTAAAATGCCCCGTGCATTGTAACTTTAGGTCCAAGACAGAACTGCATACAGAACACAGTCTCTTTCATTTCTCTCTAGAAATGAAATTCAATAGCTCCTCTCCAACCCAGGAGTCAACTGCGAGGACATCATTTAATAATCCCATCCTTTTATTGCCATCATAGTCTGAAAATTCAGGTCCCCATGCTCAACGCCTCTGAGCAGAGTATCAGACATATCGGACTGAGGATATCTGTCATGCTTTCACTAAATCTTATCTTTAAGCTAGTAATTTCCCACTAGTAACTGAGCCTCTTTCTGAAGACCCTCAGAATGGGAAGCTCATCACTGGCTGTCTATTCTACCCTATTCTTTCAACACAAATAACACGTCTCATCGACTGGAATGACTTCTTTCTTAATGTATGAATTTTGTCCTTCTTAACATTAGAATTCACAGGAACCAAATGCATAATTTAAGACTTACACCCCAACAGAAGTCAACATTTTACCAAGCAGTCATTAAGATTATACAAAGAAAAGGGCATTTCCCCTTAAACGTAGGTTTTGTTCAGAAAGCAAGGCACAAAAGCAATATACAATATAACAAAATGATTTGTCTATTGAACGTAAAATATCTCACATTTATTTTCTCAAAAATGTTTTCTGACTGTTTAACGTTAATACTAATATTTTTATCAATGTTGCTATAAAACTTACACAACTTTTTTGGTGTGCACAAATACAGTACATGAAAAGGCAGAAGTATGCAGCCTTTCATCTATACACAATATGAAAGAACAGCATTTCTCTAGGAGACTTTTTTACTGTAGATCCAAAGCTTATAAAAGCAATGCAATTGAAAGCAGGTGGGACGCAGTACAAGGGTTTCTCATCGTTTTAAGCATACAGTTCGGCTCACTCAAATAATAAAACCCCTATGCTTATTCAGTCTTGTACTTCTGTTAAAGCTAGGCTACTCAATTGTGCCAAATAATGTGTTGTCCAACTTGGACTAAGTCGAGAACACTAAGCTCATTTTCCTAGTGAACTGTGCTATACTTGTATGTTTTCTACATTATAAACAGACATAATCTATAAGAAAAAAGAAATTAAAACTTTCTAAAGTCAGCACTGTTTCCAATTTCGTACATTACTGGTGAAATCTTAAAGGATAATATTCTTGAGATTAAAATTTAAAAAGAACATTATTACCATGATGTAAATATAGCCGCATATTCGTATATAATTAATAGTGTACATACATATATTCACTCCGCCAAATTGTGCATCGTCGCTATTATTAATATTTGATCTGATAGCTGGAGGACACTCCTTAGACCATTTTCTTTAAAACTGTAAACAGTAGATAGCATCATCCTTTACACTCATTAAAGACTAACAAGTTGCTAACAAAACTTTTACCACATTCATTTTTTGCTAACTTAAAAGTAAGAAGATGATAAAAGCGTAACTTGCATCTCATTATGTTGAATTGTAACAGTGAGAAAGAAAAACAAAGAAGATAAAGCAGGGGTTTACATGGTAAATCTGCTGATAGCTGAACTTGTTGAGATAAAATAAAGGCTACAAATCAAGTTGAAATAGTTGGAAGTATTAAAAAGATCGGGTAACTTGCTGGTTTCTTTCATTCTTCCCACCTCACATTACTTATTTGCATAATAATCTTTTAAATTTGGCTCGTGACTGGTATCAAATACTACAATGAGGAGTGACAGTAAGAACAGCTTTTTTCTTTGAAATCTGACTTGCCAAGGAGTGGAACTGTCACCCAAATTTGCAAAGGCAGTCCTTCTGAGATCTGCATATAACTTTGAAGTGCCAAGAGGCCAGAATAATGAAATCTGATTTTTTAAAATCTGATTGTCCATACTTGTACAGGACAAATATATATACTCTGAACTGTGCAAAGTCTGTGCTTGCAACTCAGTTCTGGAAGTGGAATGCTTGCTTTATGGAAAATGTTGGTATTTGCCATGGGTTTCCATTCTCGGTCATATCAAAACATGGAAATATAACAAAGAATGAAACTTTTCACTAAGTTTCAGATTGGCAATGTCACCATAAAACAAGTTGTGGTTATGAAGAACAACAGAAGTGACAAAGTCTCATTTCCTATCCTGATTCCTCTTCCTGATTTCTGTCAGATTTACATACTCCCTCAGTTTGCCCAGCTAAACCCACATATGTCCCCTCTCATCTCACCTCACACTACCCTCAGCTACCCTTCACATCTACTAATTTCCTCCCGAGCAAGAGCCACAAATTAGGCTGTTTTTGAGGTAAGGGTGTACTTACTCAAGATCACATCAAATGCAACAGGTAACTGTTAAATTCCTGTTTGAGCCTTCCCCCTAGTAATCTGAGCCTTTCCTTTACACCCGACAACATCTGTGAAATTCGTATGAAAATATATATATTCTCTGAGATGTTTATCTCTCTTTGAAATGCAGCAGAAACTGGCCGTGGGGGTTCAAAAGGGTGGGGAGAGAAGAACAAGAGACAACCATTATGATTACATATGGTTTCAAAGCAGGTTAAAAATGAAAGGCATTTTTGAATTAACTGGACATAACTGGACAGTTTGAAATTGTAATTTTGAGACATTCCAGTTCAGCAAATCCAAATGTCCCATTTCAAAACGTCCAATTGGTTCATGTCAAACAAAAATAGATGCATTTTCAGCTTGGTTTTCTGCAATCCATCTGTGTCTCAGAGATATTCACTGAAGTCGTGCGAAAATCTTTACATAAACTAATTCACCACAGGGGGAAAAAAAAAAAAGGTATTGTTGATTTTCCCTGGATAAGAGTAGCTTTAGATGAGAACTTTTAGAGAATCAAAAAACATTCAAAATCAAAAGCCCACACCCTGACATTTAATTATATACTCTACTAGGAAAATTTTTAAATTTAAAAAATAACCCTATGATTTATACTACCAGTTAGCTTTATAAAATGCCATATTAAAAAGCAAACATAATTAAAAAAGCAAGCTGAATTCTATACCTACAAAGAATGCCATCCTGATTGTAAACATTCTGTAGAATGATGGTACTGAAAATTGCATTATTTGAAAAGATAAAGAAAATGCCCTTTAAGTGGAGATGCCTGATTTTACCCCTGGGGTTTCTGTGGGGTAAAGCATGGGGCTCATTGACACAAGCTCTGTCCTGCGCTGGCAGGACCCCAGCAGATACCTCCAGGTACACAGAGTCTCCACTGCATGCCATGAGCACAGATCTGCTGGCCCGCATGAGAGGTGACTAGGAGACCTGTAAACCCCTTTCCCACCTTTCTGACCATGGGCCTCTCTCAAGGCACAGAGAAGATTTCTATGAAACTGGTGGAAACCAGTTTGGTGGGCTGCTGCCCACAGAATAAAGGAGAGGACAGGAATCCATGGAGCAAATGCTCCTCAGTAAGGGTTTGCAAAAACAGGTGCTCATTTTCAAAAAGAAATAATCATGTCTTTTTTTTTTTTTTTTTTTCATNTTTTTTTTTTGCATATAGTTCTGGATGAAGCACTGAATGAAGGGCCTCATCCTCACAAGTGTAAGAATGATGGGGGATTCTTTCAGCTGCACAACCCTAAAGTGCACCACCAAAGTGACTCTTTAAAGGATCGGTGGGAAAAGGAAGACGTGGTTATTCGTCTGGCACACACACGCCAAACACAGAGTACCTCTGTGCCGGGGAAACTCTCCATTGGGAACCTACAAAAAACCTGCTGAAGCTAAACTGAGCAGAATTCTACTATTTTAAAGGAATATTGGGTATTATTAAGCAGCCCTTAGAATGCTGCTCCTTACTGGGGCACACCACTTAAGAAAACACAGCATGGTAACATGAAAACATATGCCAGCAATCTTCACTGTTCACAGATTTTAAAGAACAGACGGGCTTAAACTACGATGATCTCAATGCAATCATCTAGTTGCATGCCTGGAATAATACAGAATATAGAATTTCACCCAATAATTTACTCAACCAACCCTTAATTTCAAGTTGAGCTTTTTGATGTAAAAACTTCAAGTGAAGAATGAATCACATCTGTAAGGAAGTTATTCTTCTCTGCCCAAAATTTGTCCGTTATTTCTAGGTCCAAATTTTTCTTGCTTCTGCTTCCAGCCACGTACATGTGCAATACATCGGCTCCAAAATCATTATCTGGTTTTGTTCATCTCTACTTTACATCAAACAAAACACAAGAGGAAGTAAAAAAATAGCTGTAATATGCACATTACAGAGCACTTAATCTCATGTCTAGTGTCATACAAAGTACAAGATAACGATCTCGAATATAACACACATTGTCTACGGGAATTGTCATTGCTTGGATAGCGAGTTCAATTTGCCAGTACTAAGAAGGATTAAGTCTAGGTAAAGCACATATCCAAGCAAACTATGCCCAACACGGATAGTTTCCCCATTTGTCAGGGAATGATTATGGAACGAAGGAGACAGAAATGACACTCGTTACACTCTGCACTTTTGCAGTTTCGGCAGATTTTTCTCCACAGGATATGTAATAGTCTGGTGGACTTTTCTCTCTCTTTTTCTAAGTACGTTTGAAAGTCAGGCGACTTGACTTATGCAAAAAAGCGTTGCTTTAATAAGTCTTTCTACTGACAGATCATTTTCTTTATAAAATAACAGTACTTTTTTTTAAAAAAAATTTTCTTCTGCGGTTATAACTATGGAAGAGGAGCTCAGTCCTGTGCTGTGTCAGTCATTGGAAGAGCAGAGTGAAGATGCTGAGGGTCTTGGCAAACTGAATCTGCATTTTGTAAACTAAAAACTTGTACTCTGCACATGGAAACTTCATACCAGAAAGGTCCCTACTGATTAGGACACTGATGTTTTCTTCAGCAGAAGGCACTGGCAGACATATTTCCCCAGAAACCTTCAACTTTAGTGTCCTAACACAGTAACAACAGTGGAATAAGCTTCTTATTAAGAAAGACTCATACTTTATCAATAAAGCTGTGTGGAGCAGTCAACACGCTGGAGGGAAGGGATGCCA
>RSEF01000002.1:56319226-56381590 GCA_003993805.1 Himantopus leucocephalus
GTAGTGATAGGATGAGGGAGAATGGCTTTAAACTGGAAGAGGGCAGATTTAGAAAAGATACTAGGAAAAAAAATTCACTATGAAAGTGGTGAGGCACTGGAACAGGCTGCCCAGAGAAGTTGTGGAGGCTCCGTCCCTGGAATTGTTCAAGTCCAGGCTGGATGGGGCTCTGAGCAACCTGGTCCAGTGGGAGGTGTCCCTGCCCATGGCAGGGGGGTTGGAACTAGATGATCTTCAAGGTCCCTTCCAACCTAAACCATTCTATGAAAGAAGAAACGGTGAAGCTAAGAGGAGCAGTGTATACAGCAATGAAGACAAAATGAACATTTGTTCAGTGTCCTAAAAACACCATTTGAGCACATGAGGTAGGAAACCAAGTAGCACAGGAATACAGTTGCACCAAGTTGCATCAGTAGTGTAAGAGGGAAAGGGAAGACCAGAGTTTTATGCTGTTTCTGAACCAGGGGTGGTTCTCCATCACCTCTGATGAAGGACACTGACCAAAGGCTGTAGCCAGTGGTTAAATCTGTAGCCAGTGTTGCAAGATTAAATGGCACACAGGAACAGAGCAATGCAAGCTGAAACAGAGTTCTCTGTGGGACACTGGCTGAGCTGAGGTAGCAGAATTCATAGTGTAAACATAAAATTTCAGCAAAATATCATTTTACCATCTTCATCAACAAACCAAGAACAATACCAGGAACACATTTACATCCACATCTACGTCATCGTTTACTAAAGCCTCAAGCCCTAAAGCCACTCCTGACAGCTGCTCTGCAGAAGGTAGTATTACTCAAGACAGCAGCTTCACAATTTAGACATACACAGACAGTGGGACCAGGTCCCCTGATCAGGTCGTCCGGCTGAGAATCAACAGGCTACTGTTGCTTTGTTTCTAACCACTTCCTGACTACAGTTTAGCTATTTAGTCTTTCACCACCTGGTTTGTATTTGATTTGCAAAAATAAAAATAAACAATCTCCCCCAAGGAACAACAAGAATATTGCATAGTATGCAGTTTGTGACCAAAGAGGCTAGGAGCTGAGGCAATATATTCTCTGGTACCTAAGCCACAGGTCACACTGGTTGCCAGCTAAGCCAATATTTCTGGTTTGGAGCATCTGCTGAACTCTCTCAAACAATGAGAAAGATTTGTTCCATCACTGAAATAGAAAACCAAATTTAAGAACGGCTGTGTAAATAAAGTAGAAGTTCATTCAAAACCAATGACCCAGAGGCCAGCTATTTCTGCAATATAAAGAAAATTAACCTGGGAAGAGGTCTTAAAATTTGAAGCTATAATTCTACTGATTTCCTTCAATATGATTGCATACACGGGAATAGAAATGACTCTGAAACATAAAATTTTAAGAACTGGGGTTTTTTTTCAGATGTTTCTCTGTGGATAGAGCTCATTTTTTATTTTATTGTTAACTTTAAAAGGCACCAGCTAAATTAAAAAGCTGGGATTCCTATTTTTTTCCTAATAAATAATATTATATATAATCATATGCAATAAAACATACAATACTGTAATACTGTAAATATTTTGTAAATAAATCAATCTATTGTAACATTTTATGGATATCTCATATCTTATAATTTTATTTTATCCACTTTTAATTAACTGTGGGATTAGTTCTTCCTACGCAATTAAGCTTCAGGCTTTAAGTAGAATCTATATGCCAAATGGCTGCTTAAAGTTGCTCACATAGCATGTTTGCCTAAAAATATAACCTGCCCATCAAGCAAAACTGAATAACAGCATTTCAAAACTCTGTGTAGAACTTAAATTCTCAAATGAGTTCAGGGTTACCCAAATCTCACTGAAATTTGATTATCATTATGTTCCCTAGCACTCTTTTAGCATGGTGATGGGAACCAGAAAATAATGAAACAGGCACTTACCGTCTATCTCCAGAAAGTATATAGCAAGCACATTTCATTCCCCTTGCAAGCTGTACAGTTAATGTTCAGTGCTGGCAGTAGGACAGGGTGGGAAGAGGAAGAAATGCTTCTGTTGACCACCTTCCTATTTTCTTATGCCCCAAACCAGCCACACATCTGGTTCCCCATCTACTGATTCCAATTCTCAATTAGCCAATCTGCATAGAAAAATCTATTTTCTGTCAATGAGTACACTTCTTTTCACATTGAATAACAGAAAAATAAAAAGTAATAATTAAAAAAAAAAAATCTGTTGAGTTGCAATTGTACATGTTCATATGTTGACAGTACCATGCCACTAAACCAGGGAAGAACTTACATCTACATTTACGTTTTAGCATACATATATTTTCATTTACTTCTCTGACAAGTTTAAGGTCAAGCAGGATCCAATTTTTTAGAATAAACTGGGGAACTCCTGCTTCTGTGCCTTGCATTTCCACCTAAAGACAAACCTTTGTTTACCTTTAAGAAAAAACTATTTTAAAAAAGTACTTAGAAAAAAGCCCAGGAATGATATACAAAATCCTGCTTAGCCCACTAGCCACCTTTTGATAGTAACCCAAAGTAGATACTTTGGTAGTATGCACAAAGCAGAGGGCAAATACAAAGCAGCGTCCACCTTCTAGTACTCTGCAGCTGGAAAATTTCCTGAGCTAGAGATCAGCTTTACACCTTTGTAACTAGTAGTTCTCAACTGACTTTGCTTTCATAAATTCATCTAATCATTGAACTGATTTGTACTTCGGATTTCCATAACATCCTGCAGGAAGGTGTTCTACAATATATATACCACGTAGAGGGTATCCCCCTTTTTTTGTTGTTTTTGGTTTGTTTGTTGTTTTGGGGTTTTTTTTTGAAACCTGCTGCCTGATATTTCACTCAGTGGCCCTAATGTTAGTATTTTGAGAACCACTGAATGTCCTGATGTCCTCCACATCATTAAAGCTTTTCTATGTCTCTACCACATAATCTCATGCTTCATTTACCTCTCTTCTATTCTAGGAAACGCTACCCCGAACCATCTGGTCTTTAGCTTAAATTTTGCCCTTTGGATCTTTCTCCTCCCTCTTCTTTGCCTTTGCGATCCATATGGACTCTGACCAGCATCTCACCTCTCCGTTTTCTAATTGATCCTCTAAGTGTCATGTTAAGTCTATCATGTCTGCACACCAATCTCCTAACTCAAGCAGGAGTTTGACCCTCTTCTGTCAAGTGGTAACAGCTGAATAAAACTAGGATTTTTTCCAGTCAGAGACTGTTCGAAAAAGACTTCAGTCACGTACTCTTTCCTCCGGCAGAAGACCTGGGAGGAGATAGCATAGGTACAGACAACACTTCTGTTTGCAAAAGGTCCCATTGTTCAAGCAGGTGAGAGACATCCGATACCGAAATGGCTAGAATACTTTCTTGCACCCTTCCAGACACCGTGCCTCCACCGCCACTCCTCAGGTGCCAAATTCCTGCCAGCAGAATGTCCTCATTCATGACTGTCACAAGTACAAACAGGACTCATGAAATAAATGGGATTCATAACTGAATCTAATCCCCAAACTGTGGCAGAAGCCATTTGAGTAATCCCTTATCTGTCAGGGCTGTGTTCCACTTCCGCTGCACGTTCCCCACCGAAAAGGGCAGAGATGAGTAGAGTAGTTCAGTTGCGGGAAACTGCTGGCATGGAAGGAAGCTCCAGCTGAGCTTATAATGGAAACCACCTGCCCCTTGGTTGTGATAGAACAGAATTTCTCATTATGTTCCCTCTACAGTACTCACTCACAAGACAGGAGATTTTCAATGTCATGTTAAAAAAAAAAAAAAGGCAATTTAGAAGGATAAATGTGTAAGAAGAAGGTAAAAAACAAAAAAAACACTACTATTTTTTTTATTGGTACACTCGGCACCTTGGTGGGTTAGTAAAACAAAACATATATAAATAAAATGCAAAATGTGATTAAAAAAACCAGAAAGTAAGAGTTATTACAGCAATTTCTTTTCATCTCAAGATAATGTCATCATTGCAGATAGTGGGAAAGAAATTCCTTCAGCTTTCAATAGCCAGTGTGTTGCTGAGCTATGAATGCCCCAACTCAGGTTCCCAAAGCAAGTCCTGAGCAGCACCAGCATAGTCCCTTCCCCTCTCTCCGCCTTAATTATGTTTTCTAACTTGGGTAAAAGTCATGCACGGCATGTTGAAAGTTAAAATTCCATAAACTGCTACTCTTCAAAGCAAAATATCCACAAACAGGTATGTTTGTATTCTGCAGCACTCCAAAAGCAACAATAGAAAAATGCTTTGTTGTGTGTCAGACTTTGGGAAAAGTTGATTCAATGCACTAGCTCAGTTGTGAAGGAAAAAGCTAAATCAGCCACCAGAAATAGCAGTCCACCTTTTTGTGGCACCATAACGTAATTTGAGAGGAAAACTGTACCTTGTGCTATGATGCCATCAGGTCTTACAAACAAAGCTGGGATGGACCAGTGCGGTACTTGCATGATAAGCTTCCAAAGAAAAAAGGTGCCAGTCCACAACCGATGACAGAGCAGATGATATGCTCCACTTTTAAAATCAGTATCAAACTATCAAGACATGAAAGTAACCGACACTGTGTTTATTAAAGAGGAGAACTCATTGAATTGAGCAACACAGCACTTTGAGCAAAGTCATGGTAAGGCAAAGATTGTTTGGGGGAACATAAAAGCAAGTTCCTGGGCCCTCACAGTCATCAAAAAGATGGTGGAATTTAACTTACAACTAAGAAGGAAAAGTAACAAACAAACAGATATGTTGTCTAACACGATTCACCCTGCCGTCTCAGTGGGATACAGTATTTCCTTCATGCTCTCTCCTGAACTGTTGTGTAGTGTTGCTATGTACTATTAAATACTTACCGCATTCCACCCCAGGGGTGGCTCCGTTTCAGTGCTGGGTGAAGTGATCCTTATTTAAACATTACTTAGCTCACAGGAGTGCTGTGAAACTTAATTAAATTAATGCCTGTAAAGTGCTTTGAGGTTCTCAGATGAAAGGTGCTATAGAAATCCAAAGTACTACTAGTGTTTCTAAGGATGGGTGAAGCAATTTGGATAAACTAAAAACCTACATAAATCTTCCCTCAAAGCAAAAGTTTTTTGCAGTTTCAGTTACCTTATTTTTTATTTTTGTTTTCATTTTTAAGACCTTTACAATACCTGACTTCACCTTACAAGTACACAAGACAAAGCATACTAATGCCTCATTCATTTTCTGCCTCTTAACTTTACCCCTGCTTAAAATGGCACTCTCAATACTTCAAACCACACTGCTCTTGAAGATCATAGCCACCTTTTTATCTGTGATCCATTATGCAGACAAATTTATGAGATAAAAAATAACGAGGTGTTGGATCTTCAGTGAATCTACAGTTACAGAATTAGGAATCAACTGTTACTGGAGAGTTAGCTCCAGTCTCTAACTATATTGAGCAACAACAACAACAAGCTGAAATGAAAATGCAAGCTGTAAGTACCATCATCTTGATTCTACGCACAGGAGAAACAACAGCTTGGAGAGATGGGATTTTCTCCTCAATCTCCGTGACTGCCTTTGGAGTCATAAAGTTGTTTCTATGACCAAACTAGGACACTCAGAGATCTTCTTTCTTAAAAAAATAAAAAAATAAAAAATTCTAAAGGAATTCTAAAGCAAAGTACTCTGTTACCATGCAAACAGAGGGCAGCCCTTTTACATGACATGTAGCTCACAAGTACATAAGAAATGCATTTCTAAAAAGCGTAAACACAGAGTATTATTAAAATCATGTTACAACATGTAAAACTTATCTCAAACAGAAGGTAATTAAATCCCAGAAAACTCATGAAAATGCTTTTTCTCATGAGAGTCCCAGCTTAGTTTCCAAATCAAAACAATATGAATAAATATCCTAAACAGAAAAACTGCAGCAATGGAGCTTTCAATTATTTCGAGATTTGCCCCTACCATTTATTTCCTTTGCAGTCTGGAACTGAGGGGAGGAATTCTACAACTCTGTCACCTGCAAGAGAGTACCGAGGGATGTGGGTACATAAAACGGTATGGCTACTCCACTTCAGTATCACCTTATTCAATGCAGACCGAGAGGAATTTTTATTGATTCAGTGCACTTTGGGGGTTTGGCATCTAGTTACAGGTTGTATAACACTACTGTGAGAGACCATTTTTAACCTTGAGTATGCATGACTGCTTATGACTACTTTAATGTTATGAGGTAACTATACAGGAACAGAGAAGGTTGTGGTCAAAAGGAAGGAAGTCCCAATCTTTGCCCTATATATATTCACTATAATTGCCATCTGCGTATAAAAATATATGCTTGGTTTGACTAAAAACACATAGGATATGTATATGTTCTTTTGAGAGAACACAATAGCATCAACCAAAATAATACCTCGCATGAGGCAAGAAGAGTATAACACATTGAATGTTGCCCAAATATGAAAATGCAATTTGGCAAGCAAATAAACACCCCTCATTTAAATCTGCACATGTTCACTACATATTTTCTCCCAAATGCCTATCCCTCTGTTTTTTGAAAACTGTATCAGTTGCTTCTCTGTTGTCTTCTTTCTGGAAGCTGTACAATATTAATAGCCATCTTTGTAAAACAGCAATTTCTCCTCCATTCCTTGCGTACACAGCACTTCTCAAGTTTTATCCCTAACTCCTTGTTTTCTGCCCCAGACTCTAGTTCAAAAAAAACCTTTAGAGACTCACTCTGTCAATTCCCTTGAAAATGACACATATTTTAAGTGGAATCCCTCTTGCTTCAGTAGGATCCCCTTCTTGCCTAAAGAACTCGGACCTAGTTATTTTGTGTATCCGAACCCCCTGTATTACTGCATTATTCCAGCTGTCCTTTCCTCTGCTGTATCTTTTCCTTCTTTATTTTTCCCTCTTTTAAAATAACATGCATTCCTTACACAGGCCTAAAATTATTTCCCACAGCTATTCCTGAAATTTTAAACAGCATTTTTTTGCAGTTTAATACAAACAGTATTTATACAACGCCTTCCATCCAAAAAGCTTGAAGGACTTAACACTTTATGTTAAGTTTTACTATGTCTCTGTGGACTGCCTATTTACAGCTCTCTTCCCTATGGGCAAGTAAGACTATATCCATGTTGCAGAACCAGAATCTAATGCAGCAGGGACCAGAAAAGCCTATGGGCATGGCTTCACCCTTGGCTGAAGCTCATCTAAGTATGGGCTGCAGCCCAGAACGAAGGCCCACCCTTCCTCCTCCTCCCTTCTCTTGGGTCCTTGTGAACAGGGCTCACACAGCCAAATCAGGGAACGGATCCAGCTGAAAAGAGACCTCTTTTCTTTTGTCAGGTTGCTAACTGTCTCTCAGCTCAGCTGACCATCCCACCATGCAGGCACTGGTGGTGTCACCACAAGGCAGGGAGAACACATGGCTGAGAGGCAAGCACAGCTCCCACTCCTTTCAGCAGGAGCTTGAACTTAAATATGATTCAGATAACTGTAGAACTGCAGCTGCAGTGTAGAGACAGGTAAGACAGCTGCTCTAAGGAGTCCCTAATACACAATGGTGTCAAGCTTTGCTCCCACCCTAACCTCTGTCTTATCTCCTATCTCTCACTCCAGCTGCTTATTCCCATTCCTTCCTTGTGCAGGTACTGAGGCCCATCAGACTTCACACCTGAATCAACACGTAACCCCCACACAAAGCTAAAACGGCAAAAACTGTACAAACATTTATTTTTCTGGTGGTTTCATGAACAAAGTGCTAGTACATGGGCAAGGCAGGGGGTTGGGCTCCAGAGCTGGGGGGCAGGAGCAAGAAGAAGAAAGGAACAATCTCCTCTTTCCAGCAAAGAGTGATCCTAGTCATCTCATGTAACTCTACAGTAAAGGACTTCTGTAAAGGGCCACAGCTAGCGAGTTGTGAGAATTAACCCGGAAATACTTACTACCCATCTAGTGCTGTACTCCCAAACACTTTAGACCTTTATCTCAAATAGCGTTAAAGACCTTTTGTCTTGCTCATTGTTTGCCAGTATTTGTTGACTTCCTACTTTCTTTCTCAATCTCTTAGTTTTTAATATCTTACAATTCACCTATTAAGCTCTATTGAGCATTTACTGACTCCCACATTCCCTAGTTACCCAAACTCTGAATCACACTGTTCTCTGCATATTAATCCCCTTCATCTTCCGTAACTGTTTTACCTTTCACCCAAATTCTTCAAAACATTTCTCATAGTACAAATGCTGTCCTCCTTTTAACTTTTTCTTTGCTAGAAGTGGAATTTACCCAGATTTACTTTCTACTTACAATCACGTCTTTTCTTAACATATCTCTGAATTGCCAGACTTCCCCTTTGAGCTAGCTCTCATCAGCAGACTCAGTTTGTTTCCTCCACTAGGGAAGAAGGATTAGCTCTTTCCAAACCCAAGAACGGGCAGTAGTTGTGTGGTACCCACCGCAACAGAATCCCATCCCAAGCATAACATAGAAGTCAATAGAGACCATACAGCTATCAAATATGGGGGTAGATCTCTTCTCCCAAGTAAGAAGGATAGGACAAGAGGAAATGCCCTCAAATTACGCCGGGGAGGTTTAGATTGGATATTAGGAAAAATTTCTTCACCAAAAGGGTTGTCAAGCATTGGAACAGTCTGCCCAGGGAAGTGGTGGAATCGCCTTCCCTGGAGGTATTTAAAAGACAGGTAGATGTGGTGCTTAGGGATGTGGTTTAGTGGTGGTTTTGGAAGCGTTAGGTTGATGTGATGGTTGGACTCGATCTTAAAGGTCCCTTCCAACCTAGACAATTCTATGATTCTATGATTTAATATAACAGAGAGCTGTCTGGTTACCTCCATTATCCAGCATGTTATAAGCATCACACCACAAGTAAGTTTTAAATTGGATTTCACCTTCTATTGGGTCTCCATCTTATATTTGGATCTAAATAGACTGTGTTAATAGACAATGTTGAATGAAAAAACATATAAAAAGGGACAGAACAAGAGCTGAGCAGTATCCTCAGTAGAAGGACCTGATCTCATGAGGTTCTGAGTGCCCAAAAGTCCAACACTACTAATGTGAGCGAGGGTACCAGCTGAGCAGTAAATAAATGTACTGGCTCAACAACAGTATGTCACCACTGACCTGAACAAAGTTTATGTGCCAGGCTTTAGCTCGGCTCCCATGAATCTCTAGAGACTCAATTTACAGGAATGCTCTTCCAGAAAACAGTAGATAATCTCTTGTCTACATGGCACAATCACACACACAAAAGCAGCTGTGAAAACCCCTCAGTGTTCCTGCAGCTACGAGAATCTGTGATTGCCCTTAACTTTGAACACTTGACCAGTCCTAAAGCATTAAAGAGAATTACACAATTCCATAAAGACAGAGGCACAGAGGCTTTTGCAGGCCTCTCCAGAGAATGAGATTTACATTTCTTTAAAATAAGAGATGAAAACCTTTTTTATTTTTAATGCAGGGACACAATATATTTTATAATTTTAGGGCTTATTTTTAATATCAGGGCACATTTAGTTTACTGTGCTTTCTTACACAAATGGTCATGCACAGAATGAAACTCCTAAGGAGAATGTGGTGTCTACCTTCGGCTTAAGAAGCCTCCAAAACCAATTTTAATAGATGACTACTAAGAGGACAAATTGGCTATTCTGTCAACAAAGAACACCAAGAAGTCGACTAGTCTTCTTACAAGATGGGCAAAGATGAAATGTGATGTATATGCAGCTGATGAAGGAAATGTATAGTGAAAAGTCTGCAGGATGGTACTGCTGAGGGCTCTGCCTTGCCAGCTGCCTGAGCTCAAACAAAGCCTTTGATGAAATCACAACTACCCTTGTCTCAGTTTCACAAAAAAAAGAGACTGTGGACAGTTTAATTATCACAGAACCATTACCATCAGCGGCAGTTTCATAATCTTGAAATGCTGCCATTCTCAAAAGCCATTTGCCTGAAAAAAAAATCCTTAAAACACAAGAGACTGTCATACTGTCCAAACAATAGAGCAATTCTTATACAATCAGACGCCATAACTAATTATTCAAAACAAAAACACACCTCCCCCCTTATTTTTAAACAAGGGAACAAAGGATGTAAATTTTATCCAGAAATATTAGATTTTAAAAGGAGTAAAAATATCCAAAAATCAAAACAGATGAACACTGTAGACTTGCCTTTCTTTCATGCCTGTACGTGCACAAAACTGATTCTGTGTTGACGGAATGAGTACATACACTGTTCGTGTTCCTAACAAATGCAATAAAAAATAATAAGTAATAAAAGTGAACTCTGTAGGAGCTTTTTTGGTCACTTTCACTTACATTTCAAAGAAACTGCCTGCTTCATTCACACTCTATCTTATTTAGGTTAATCAAACTGTATTTTACTTTTTCTTTGGCACCTCTAAAGATTGCACTGATATAGTGCCTATTAAGATAAGTGTTTCAGTGTTCTTTCTTCTTGCCATTAGTCACAATTTCCTAATGCTGATATTTTGCCAGGAAGACGGAGGAAGCAGTTACAAATGCAAGTGATTAGTATGTGTGCGAGTGCCTTGACACACAGTTTTGGTCACTTACTAATACAAATACTGAGCTGGCCTAAGGGCATCTTTGTGTCATTTGCCATTAATAGAAAAATATTAACTCTTTGTAACAAGTTGCTACTAAGCATTACTTCCCTGACTTCTATTGAGTTAACTTTTCAAACATCTGATGTTTGTTATTCATTTTGTACAGCATTTGGACATTCTAAAAACCTCAGTAATCAAAGCAATATGCGCACTGGAGAATGTTCTTTTTGTTAGCTTATACTGGTTGTATATCAATCATCTGACTATACAGAGACTGAAGTAAGTTCAGCTTATTTTTCTTTTAGGAGACATATCCATATGTAACAATTATATATGCAAATAGTGCCCAAACACATGGGAAAAAGCTACACAAAGAGATAGATGGCAAAATCATCAGCCAGTTGACTTGAGTAGGGCCAGAATTACATTCCTAAAATTTTGGCTTAAGACATCCTGTTTGAAAAGGTAAAAGGAGTCCAAAATGATGGAGTTTACAAAGAGGAGGCTCAGAGGTTGGAACAAAAACACGTTGCCAAAACAGGAAGACAAGCGAGAGACAGCTAGAGAGGAACTGCTGCAGGAAAAGCACAAGTAGAGCTGAAAGTCTGAAAGGACGGCAAGAAAGCAATGAAGTGAGGACAAATACAGATGATTCAGGCAGGAGACAGTAGTTAATGGAGGCAAATAAAACCAGTGGCTGTCAATAAATGAAGCGATAGAAGAGCTGTATCTAGTTTGCAATACATTTCATTAGACATAACTGAGTGGGAGGAATACGGTTATTAGTTGTCAGAAGGGGTCCTGGACTAGCAGGTGGTTTTCAGGAGAGGTGCTATAAGCAGGTCAGCAGCATGTTTGACCTGAGCGTGAAGTGGGTATACAGGCCAGACTTCTCGCTTCTGACATCCCAGTACTTGGAGCTGGGGGTAGGAGCATGAGGATTTTAGAGGTCTGCCTGGTATGTATGGGGAACTGATGCAGCAAAGGTAAGCAGAACCAGCCCAAGGCTTGAAAAAAAATCAAGTGACAGGAGCAAACTACTGAAGAAGGAAGGCTTGTACCTGGAGGCTGTCAACACCATAAGTAGCAGCTCCTGATTCTAAGGCGGCTGACCTACATTAAGATTCCAAGAAATCGTCTGGAAGAAATCCAAAAGGATTTCTGCTGCTACAGGAGGGTCCTGTGATTCGGGGTCACCTAGTGTCCAAGAGAATGTTTCTCTGGCTGACCTGAAATGACAGCAAGGCAGAAAAGCTTTCTTTGCTTCATTCTTCTGAGTTGGCTGCTTTTCCTGGAGTCTTAACCAGAAGCAAAGGTGTGTAAGACTGCTTCTACAAAAATACATCAGTGGGGACTGATGGAAACAGGTTACCTTGACCAAGACATGCCTTCCTTGATTTTAGCTAGATGTTTCCTGCTGCATCAGAAGAGGAAGAACTCAACTTCCTGCCTGCTTTTCCCCCCCCCCTAACAAACAGAAAACTAACATGTAAAGTCATTTGGGAAAGATGCACTGGACTATGTACATTACCTTTACAGGACACATAACAGACCATGAGGAATAACTTCCAAGATGACTTTAGCTCACATCCACATCCAAGTAAGTTCTGCACAGCCAGTAACATGGGGAACTCAGAAGTCACTTCAATGACATCTGCTTCTATTGCCAGTCCAACTTTCAACTCTGCCCCTAGCAAAATAACCACATCTAGAGCAAAATGTTTTAAACTCTGTATAGATATAGGTCAGGAAAAAGAAATCCCTTCACTTCCACAGAATCAGTTAGGGACGGGATAAATTACAAGACAAATTCTAGACGTAACTGGAGTTGAAGTGAGGTGAACTAGTAAACCAGCAAGGTACCACTGGCGTCCTGCAAGACATTTCCATGAAGTCTACCCTTTTTTTTTTTTTCCTTAGAAGACACACAAAAAGGCTGTTTAAGCAGCATGCGGAGCCCAAACTAACCGCCTTCTGAACACCGTCAAACACTTGGAGTCTCAGTGGCTGCCACCACACAAACAGGGAGATCAGACTGGCGTGGCAAGAGATTACCTACGCATGTGGCAAAGCACTTGGATCTAGTAGCCATCGCGTCAGCGTCACCTGCAAGAGGCTTGGGATACTTTGCTTGGCAGTTCGACTGGCTCTACGTTGTATCAGAAGGCACACAAATATCTGTGCGCCTGTGTGTATTTATGAGCATGCACAAGTGTCAGGGATAGATACAAAAGCTCGTCTTAATCCCTTACTAAATGCATAAACCTTTTAACTTACTATAGGAGCTACAATACGACGCAGAGAATATCTCAACCATCCTGATTACAATGAATTTGCAGAATGTAAAATAATATAACATAATATTGGTGAAATATAATTTATACTATCAGTCTTCTACAGAATTCAGATACATATAAGTTGAATTTATAGACAGGAGGAAGAGAGATTATTTGGAAAGATACCACATTAAACAACAGAAAAAATGCATAAGAAATATGCATCTTTTATTTAGGACTTAGCATAAAACTGAGAAGAGGGAAAAACACCACCATACAGTGTCGCCAGAACAGAAATGTATTTAACACTTCTTCGATCTTATATAAATAGTAAGCTTATTCTATGAAGATTTATTACACTAATTCCACTAGATTATTTATTTTAAACGAGGTATTTAAATCAATTCACAAATGGATTGTTCCACGCCAACTTGGATAGTTCACAGGCACTGTACAAGGATTTTAACATAGTAGCCCTTTTGGCAGGGGAGGGGAAATAGTCGTGTTTTCCCTTCCCCACCAAAAAAGGCTTTTCTATTAGAAATATAAACTCAAATCCAGGGTGACAGCTCATCTCTCCCTAAATCTAGGCATGTTTTTTTAAAAAGCCTATGAAATTATAAAGAGTTAGGAATTATATACAAAATAAAAATATGACAGAAAGGGAAGCTTTCATCTCTCATGGAAGCAAAGACTGTTTTTGTTGATACATATGGAAAAAATTAGGCCCAATTATATGTTGTGCTTTGGCACTGGGGTTCCAACTTCACCACAGGCTTATTTTTTTCACAGATATACCATTACAGCCAATTCTACCCTTGAACATTTGAACTCAAACCTTGTAACACAGGCATTTTTGTTGCTAGATTACTTGTACCCTGGATGAAATGCTCTGTGTTACCGTTGTACTATATTTAGAGGTTAAAAAAAGGGCTATCTGTATAGACTCCAGAGAACATATATTCAGAAAAATATAATAAGCTTAAAACATCTTGTGAATAAAGCACACTTTATTGCAGCATAATTTCTCATTTTCTAAATTAGATTGTGAATTACAGTCCTTGATATCATGAGCTAAATATTCACTCACATGACATTTTTAATACAGCAAACCCATTTTATTTTATGTCATAAATCTTTGAATGAAGATAGTTGCTTTTGCACGTTAAAAGGTGACATGATTACTGAGAGAAACAATTCTAGCTAATCCTGCAGGCCAGAAATCTTGGCTGATAAAAGAGGAAAATTTCAAGAGTTTCAGAACTCTTTTGCTACAACATCCAGGGATGCTAATTTACTAGAGCCTCTGGACTGCTTAAATATGGCTGGTCACACATTGTCCAAGATAACACTATCTGGCACAGACAATTGGATGCTCTCTTTCCCCGGAGATTTTTCAAAGAAATAGAATATCCTTAGCCAGTGTGGGGTCGGAAAGTGTCTTCTCTGATTTCATAAATGCAGGATATGGAGGATCCATCCCTCCTTTACCCCACAAATGAGACAACCCAGTTAAAGCCTACAGCCAAAACTCGTGATCCCTACATAAAAAGAAACACAAATACTAACATTTGTCCTCTGCACCTCCCTCTTCCCCCTCCAAATTAATATAACTGTAAACATTTGGAATCAGACAAGCAAAGCCAAAATTTGGGCATGTAGTGATAGGACAAGGGGTAATGGCTTTAAACTGGAAGAGGGTAGATTTAGAAAAGATATTAGGAAAAAAATTTTCACTATGAGGGTGGTGAGGCACTGGAACAGGTTGCCCATGGAAGTTGTGCATGCCCCATCCCTGGAGGTGTTCAAGGCCAGGTTGGATGGGGTTTTGAGCAACCTGGTCTAGTGGGAGGTGTCCCTGCCCATGGCAGGGGGGGTTGGAACTAGGTGATCTTTAAGGTCCCTTCCAACCTAAATCCTTCTATGATCCTATGATCCTTAGACAGATAAGGTGCAAAAAATGGAAAATGTAAAGGCTCATCTTCATGACTGAGTGACAAAAATAAACCCCTGCTGCTCAGGAACAAAACCACTGAAGTTCATCCAGGTACCTCTGTACTGATAACTTAGTGCAAAAATTATCTTTGGCAAAAAGATAGCTTTCTGAAATGGATCTCATTTTCATAAGAACCCACCAAAAATGCAGAGTTTAACTATTAAACACCTCTTAATAGATGAAACCTTGACAAAGGACAGTTTTTCAAATCCCTGTAATTCAAAACAATGAGTCAGACTCCAAAATTCATGACATTAACTTTAACAATAAAACCGTTAAAAAATAATATTAGGGTCTTTTACTTTTGCTTTCTCATTCCTGAGCTTTTAATGCAAATCTTTCCACAACCATAACTTCTGGGAAAAAAAAAAAGGGGTTTAATATGGAAGTTTTTCCATATCTGTTGTGTTCATGAGCTGAAGGTCTTACTGAAGCATCAGGTTTTGCAAGACATACAACTGAGAGCTAGGAACACCACCAATAATTTAGGCACCATTAACTGGAATCACTTTGCCAAAAAGCATACCACCTATGAGACATAAGAAAGTGCACAGAGGAGTAGTTAATGAAAAGATGTGCTCCTGTTCCTGAAGAGAACCCTTAGAAGGAATTTGGAAAAAAGGATTCTTGAAAGATTATCTCAGACCTGGAGCATTAGACACACAGAAAGAAAGACTTGAGAAGGACTATACACACCAGAACAGGGTACACCAGAAAGCGACAGCAGACCGAAAGGATGAAGCAAAGCAATGAGATTCTTGACAGCTGAGGATCAAGATACTGCATTTAATGTGGGAAGAGATAAAAGAATAGAGATGGCCAGAGAGACAAGGGAAAAAAATATCTTAGAAAAAGAGATAAATATACTTGTATAATTTTAACCAGGAGAGATGATGGAGAGGAAGCCATGATGAAGAGAAGAAGTAACAGTCAAGGTAGTGACAGAAAGAACAAGAAGGAAAAACATATATGAAAAGTGTGAGGTTTACAGATGAAGACTGCCATGATAATTCTATTAATTGTGACTTTAGGAAGGACAATTAATAATACTTGAAAATAAGTGTCTTAAATTTATAATTACCGGTCTACTTCTAAAGGCCTTGAAGAAACAAATTTCGTTTACACTTCTGCAGCTCTTTTTGAAAAAGTGTAGTCATTTATAAACCAACAGTTTGAAAAAGCACTAGTCCTAATTAATTCATAAGTGTCTCTGTGGCTAAGTCCTTATTTAAGTTTAATTATACTTTATTATTTGAACAGAGAACACAAAGCACAGCTATCTTAAAAGTCTGCATTAAACAGATCTGTCTGAAATATCTATGAAGATCATTAGTCACACCTGGACTAAAGATACAAGCTTCCTAAAGATCACAGACATAAATAAAGGTGGCCAGGCTGTCTATAACCTGGAAGAATGAAATGCCAGAGCAGCCAAGCCGTCAACCATCTATCTGTGGTATTTCCTAAATGTCTAATATACCTCCATATACAATGTCACCCAACTGAAATACTATAACAATAATTGGTTCTTCCTGTACTTAGACAAGAATGAACATTATACACAGAAAATGGAGAGGGACACTAAAACCAAACGTAAAGGACAAGGGAGAAATATTCAACGGAAACATAATGCATGTAGCGAATACTAATAACTTGAGCTATTGTGGCTTACAGGGAAGGGTACTAAAGTTTTCCCCTTGTGTAGCAAAGGCTGCTGCAGAACTAGGAAAAGATTCTTTTCAAATGAATTCATCTTTGATAACAACTACATGAGCATAACAGGAAAAAATCCGGTAGATTCAGATCGGTTTTAATTAAACATTAAAAATGACTAGAAGTTCTTCAAGAATCAGCAAATTATGCTTGTACGTAATGTTCCTAAATAAAGTTTACAATATCTCCTCACTTCAAAAATAATGGTAGGAAAACCAGAAGTGATTATATGTACCCACCCTTACCCAATCTTTGGTGATAAAGACATCAGAAACATCTTTTCCTGATGCCTGTACAGGACATGTAATCAACTTCCTTAAAAATTAATATTGTCCAAGAATGTCAGCAACAGAAATCATCGATATTATTAAACAGAATATGAACTTAGGTGGTTTATTTGAAATGAACTCCAGCCACCTTGAAAATACCAAAGATGCTTTTGTGAATACAGTGTTCCTTCCAGTCTTTCACAGGCAAATACAGCTACTGTTGATATCTACAATCTTGACAGTATGGATAATCACATTCTGATAAGATCATGTTGTCTGGGTGCTGCAAAATTACATAGTTCTGTAGTCTGCTACACACTTCTTATTACATGTACAAAGACAGAGCAAGCTGCAAATTCTGAAGCAATGAATGTAGCACTCTCTTTTAGAGCAATACACCTATCAGGCCGATGCCACATTTTCTCTGGATTCTCCAAGTCAAATTCGTAACTAAAACCCACAGTTGGATAAACAGATTAGAATAAGAACTTTGTGATAAGATTTTAGACCTGGTTTTTAAAAAAACAGCAGAATAAGTATGAGATGAACAGGAAAAAAAAAACAAACAAATATACAGACTTTTAATACATCTATTGTTTATTTCCAGTTTTCCTATAATCCAATTTTCCTGTTTCCCAAAAACTCTATTAAGGAGTTTATGCTTTCATAGAATTTTGGCTAACCTAAATTAGGAATATAAAAAGTTATCATGGGTGAAGAAACAACTGCATCAAGACAAAATTATTAAAATGAATTGTTATTATATATTTGGCCTGGTATGCCAAATTTTAAAAACCAGCAAATACCATTTTTATGTTTTCACTCCAGACTTACTAATTCTGCTTCAGAACATAGAGCAGGAAATCATACATATTTTTGTAGAACTACTTTTTCACTAACTAAAAATGGGACAGCACAGTAAAAAGTTTAAAAAAAAAAAAATCAGTAACACATCCTTTGAAGGTGGGCACTCACATTAGAGTAGCCGCATTTTCTTACAGCACTGGTTATTGATTCAGTGGTATTTGAAAAAAATAATGCCATTTACGTTTCATGTTTCCTGGAAAGTGTCCTAGGATAGCTTCTTAGGAATGACACTTCATTTAAGTAAGAGTCCATACTTTCTCACAGTAGTTTCACAATGCACAATGAGAATGATGCTGAGATTGCAGAAGCCTAAGCTAGTAAATCCACATAGTGCTATGGAGTACCACGTATATTTAATGGAGTGGTATATTTAACACAGCAGCTATGGGAGCTGTGTAACTGTCTTCATGTGCCACTTTCACTTTTGGAGTAAAAGTGTTTCTTTTTAATGAAAATAAGAGGAAAAAAAAACCCTTTCCTATTCTGTTCATGTGGTGAAGTTAAGCCTCAAGTAAACCTCACGTTACCGCCACAGAAGTGGAGCAGTGATCCACTGACTAGATTAGCCACACACATCTGGGTTCGTTGAGGAAAGTTAAAGTGATTAAGCGAAAAGGTTCGAAGACAAATGCATCAAATAGTACTCCCCTACACCTTGTGAGGGGAAAATTTTTAGCACCTTGGTGGCACACTCTACCATCATCTTAATTCCACAAGGAGACCCTCCACAAGGACACCCATCCAATTTTGGCTTATGTGCTTTATTTCTCAATCTTACATAAACTCAGTCTCACTTTCTTAAGCATCCCTATATTCTGGAAACAATTCACTGCAATCCTTTTCCTTTCCTCTGTCTCCACAGAGAATTATGCAGGCCACAGTTTTAAAGAAAACACAATTTATGAGTCAAAAAGACTGTTTGGGGAAATACAAAGTAGATGACAGATTTGTAATACAATATGGAACTTGCATACGTGTTTGTAGGGGCACACAGGTTAAATTACTGCCTGATGGATTTCCCATGGCAGTGAAATATAGGCAGTCATTCTGACCTTTTAAAAGTTGCTCATTGGTACTCTGGTGCTGAAAAACAACCATTAAAAATTATTTTCTGTAGTAAACAGATGGCTCACCTTTGCAAAAGAGCTCTCAGGTGTTCCAAGGGCATGGATAATGACTCCTATATTTCCTTACGCCCCACCTGCTGGTCACGAGGCAAGAAAAAAGGAGAAATAACTGGAGTGACCCTAACTCTGACTGGACTCTTGCTGTTAGACAGCCTTTTGGGCGCAGAACAGGTACATGTAATTTATGACAGTGATTAGGAGAATGATTATAAACCCTACAGAGAAGCAAACAGACTTATACTGCTCATGTATGTTAGGTCATCTAAATCTCAAGTCAGTGAAAGGCAATCCAAAAGAGTAACGCATTTTTATTGGACACATCTTTTGGGATTTTTGCCTGAGTAGCATTACTTCTTTTTGGCCTGAGCGGGAAGCCAAAATTTAGTGTCTTCAGGGTATTTCTACTACAAAGAGAAAATGATGAGAAAGCCGCGTGCTTCTTTGAAGAAAGTTTTCACTGACAAGGTTATTTGCCTTTCCCTCGGGATTTGGCCTGATCTTGGTTCACTTTTCGCTTTCTTCCGAGGCTGTGTTTTCACAATTTTATGTGAGTGAAGGCTTACCAGGAGTTTTGATGGGCATCTCTGTGAAGATGCAGCATCAAGGACAAGCTACAAGCCTGCCAAGGGTTCTCAGTGCTCTTCGGGACCGCTGGCTTACGCCACCTCATTGCCACTGCTGGTGCCACCAACACCAGAGTAAAGCTTCCTACGCTGAAATCACATTAATTTATTGGCTTGGAGATACTTGTAAACAATATTCAATAAAATCCCTCAGTCCACACATGCTTTGCTGTGAGTCAACATTAAGTGGCAAAATATGTCTGTATTTTGGCTGAAAACAAATTCCCCCCACCGCAGTTGCCTCCACAGAAGTTTTACTGCTTCTTACACCGAGTAAAGTCTTAAATTGCAATGGAATAGTGGCATCATAAAAAACCCAACAAAGTGATGGTTTTAGGATTTAAGTTTTTGATTGGATTCAGATAAAACATTGTTGAGGAACTCATGCACGTTCTAAGATAACAGGTTTTGGGCAAAACAAAGAGAAATACAATTATCCCAAGTTCACAAAAATAAAATTGGACACTTACCATTCGCTCTGCGCCACACAGCAACAAAACGCAGCACTTGCTGTCAACAAGATGATGACCATAGTTCAGACTGAAATTACCACAGAAAACTTAATGGCCCAACTCTAAGATACTTTCTGTCTTCAGAGATGTTCACTGAAGCTCAGATCCTCTCACAATAAAAAACTGAAAATATTGCAGCAGTTTTTAGCTACTAGCCAAATACCACGATTTTACTGAAATTTACTGAAATCTGGACCTATCAAAGAAGATGTTTTGGGAATTTACAGGGGAGTAACAGATTACATATATCTAATTTTAAAGTGAATGCTATTTACTTTTGATGTTTAGTATCAGTAATATATTTTTCCAGTTTCTATGTAATTAATATATCTACACGCATGCACAAAAGCAACATTTTTGTCATGGATTTACTAATTCTTTGAAGTAGAAAAACTCCCTTTTTAAGCTAACACTACCCCTTTGGTGTGGCTCTGGTACAAGACTACTTAACTAATCATTTCATTTTAATGATGCAATGAAAATACCACAAGGCTGTCCTTACGGTCCTAATTACTACTAAAGGGATCTAAGGGGATACTTTAGAATATATTCATCCTGTACTCCGTAAACCATAAATTCAATTAGCAAGCTATATGTTCATACTTAGATTAATATACTTTAGAGAAATTAATTCTTCATTAGTGACAGGTGTACTAAATACTTCATTCCTGTTTATACCAGCTGCTACCCTAATTATGATTTATTCCAGTAATTAATTTTAAAACCTTGATGTTATGTAAGATTACTGTTGAGCAGCAAACAGAAGTGAGATTTAACAGTATATATATTCATCGTTCTCAAGAAGTTAATATCAACAAGTCTATCTATCTTAAATAAAAAATATTCCCCTTTTCCAGCCTGCAAATGTCCAAGCTAGATCCAACAGCAGAATTTTAACCATGGTACTTTTTGGATCTCTTGGTTTATTGTCCCACCTTAAGTATTCTTCTATGTACTAAATATCCCATGTCTCCCCATTTTTTAGATTTAAGTTGTATTTAATTTTAAAAGGCTCCACACAAAAGGACAAGTTTAAACATTCTAAATAATGAAATTAGATCCTTAGGAATTTTTGAGGCAATTAAAAAAACTATGCCCCAAATATGGAGTTTTATAGGCTTGGTCTAAATTCTTCTCTGAAGAATTGTTAAAATAACTGTCTTCCTTCCAAATTTCCTCTTTCCCAGGGAAGCTTGAATATGCTGTTAAAAATCAGCAGGCTGATTATTAACTACAATATTCAAAATTGACATTAACAACTACATTATTCAAGACTGACATTCTTAAAGTAGATTTGCCTTTTGTGAGTCTTCTCTTAACCTGTCAAAGAATGAAACCATGGGTTCTGGTTCATTTCACTGCAAGTGTATAGAAGCTGCATTATTTCACTGTCCACCAGCACAGATTCCTTTTTCTTATATTCTATTTATAAACGAAAACAGATGAACTCAATAAAAAGTAAGTCTACAGAATTATGGTTTCCCTTATTCTAGTGGTAAAGAAGTTTATACATAATTGGCACATAATTTTATCCAGCGGTTTAAACTTTTTCTTGAACTCGAGAAAGGAACCATTCTGTTTAAGAAACTGACGGTTTCATTTCAGTGCAAGCCATCATATTTGCCGATGCTAGTAAATGTGAATTGACTAACCAGCACTGACGCACTACACCGCTTGATGCTCAGGAAAGCTTCCCTATTTCAGTCTCAAGCCTAAAGTCTAGACCAGTACAGTGGATCAAGACAACCAGTAGCTTATCAATAACAAAGACAGGGTGGCTTAAGAGGATGGAGGCCAAATTTTCCTTTCGCACTAACGATATCAGGAAATTGAATTCCATTTAATGGAGAGCAGAAATTTGCCCTCTGTTATGCCAGTACAGTATTAGTGAAACGTACTTCTCCATACATTTCATAGTTACATGTCAAGTTTTATTTGAGGTATATATTAGAACTTAACATTTTGGTTTCCTGCCAGCACTCAGACAGCAAAAACTGCTTTGTATTTTCATTCAGTTATTTCTGGGTCAAACAATCAATTATCAAACCTTTTACATGAGCAATTAATAAACGCCAATTCTAAAAAGTGATGGACACAAATATATGGCAGTGCAGTGAGACACTAATAAAGTAAAAGGTAAACACAAAAGGTCCTCCACACTAGCTCCAGAACACAGGCCAGATCTTCAGCTCACGTAAAATCAGCACAAGTCCATTGACTTCAGCAGAATGGCACTGATTTTACATGCAACGAGTTTCTGGGTTTTCAGTAAAGGCACTATTTCTTTCAAAGCATTACACCACTATAATACATAACACACTAATAATGTTAATGTTTCATTTGTTACCAGCTTCAGTTTTATCTAGCAATTGACTTCATTACATGGGGGGAGGGGGGAATTAGGATCCAGTTCACCTAATGGTAATTGTGCAAAAATTAGGCATCTACTTTGCTATAATAAAATGACTCCTTTGATAGATAAAGGAGAAATGAATTCACAGCTAGAGAGTAATCCATTGCCTTATGTAAGACATCCATCTTAGAGTAGGCTGATGTTTCATCCTATCCTACTTTTCTGCATACTCTAAAGCCTAAGTAGCTAGCACTGATCACACATCCAACTTTGAAACTGTAATTGTGAAAAGTTGTTGATTTAGCTATTTCATATTCCTTATTCTGAAGCTTACCTGGAGCTGAAAGACGAATTAATCACAGTGCAGAATGTACGTAGTAGCTGTTTCTTGGCTACATTATGAACGAACTAACATTGATTAACAGTCTACTTTTTTTTTTTTTTTAAACTATGTGGAACTGTATGAGTTGAAAATAGGCAGGATGTGTAGCACTAACATTTTTCAACACATCACTGAAGATAAGTCCCTTTAAGATGACAAAGCAGTACTGTTTCCATCTTAAACTACAATATACTCAAAACATACAGCTGCCTTGAAAAAATAAAATGGGAACAGATTATAAATTACAGTCCAGTCATTAGCTTGAAGTTCTTTCCACCACAATGAGATCATACAGAATCACTTTTCCCTTTTTAATCTCTCTCGCCATTCAAAAGAAAGTAGTTTTGGAAAATCTTAATGGAATGAATACGTTTGTGTGGATGAATAAAAAAATCCTGCTTTTCAAGTCACTTAGGTCATTCAGCCAAAGACACGCTGTTTTACAATGCACACCTTGTTGTGTGCTGTAACTTGCACAAAAATATTATTCATACAAAGTTTGTAATAACATACTTTTAGCATTATGGTAATAAACATTGTTAGCAAATGTTCTATAGTTGGCAAGGACACTGCTCCACCTTACACTAGCTGCTAGCCTTGCAGAATAAAGTTTCACTTCTTAAATAAATAAATAAAAATTCTAAATCCAGAAGATTTTAGAGATCATTTTGTGAAATTACTTGGAAATTAAAATCACCACAGAAGCAGATAAAAAACACAAAATGAAGGAAAGTAGCCTTAAAAATCTCAGATCTTATGTTACAGATGAAATTAAGGTTAGAATTCATCAAGAAGTTTTCAATATTCTTTTTAAACTGGAAAATGCAAATTTGCCACATTCAAACAGAGGAACAGAGGATGACAGAAATGCCTCCAGGTAGATATTTACTTGGAAAGAGAAAGTCTTCAGCTCAAGTGCTGGATTCCACTATTTCCCCAGATCCCCAGGCATTCCCTACCTATCAGTCTGTTGGCTCCTCTGAGGTGGTTGACTCACTCTGCGCAACCATTTCATTTTGGAAAACTAAAATTCACTGAAGCAAGGATGTGAAATCAAAAATCTCCACTTCCTAAGAGAACTCAATGGCACAACTCTTTACTGTGGTCTTTCCCTCTCATTAATACTTATTTTATTTAAAGTGAAACACTTCCAACAGGAGAGACTGAAAAACAATCATCCCGATATTATCAGTATACCTGCTGGTACAAACACATTCACGTGTCTTGAGAGCCACAATCATGCCTCTTAGATCAGTGAATAAATATCAATTATTAAAACACACCCACAGGTACAATTTAAATTTATTTTTCTCATTAAAATTACTTTGAAACTAAAACCACCTAAAAGTAAGGAAAAAGTAAGGAAAGAAACAACAACTAGCATTATAGAATCCACCGAAAGCATCTAATTAAGCTGGCACACCTTGATCTTGCTTTGGTGAACCAATCCTGTCCCTCAACTTCTGCTCATGGGGCAGGAGCTCCAGCCCTGGCCACCTGAACTCGACCCAGTTCATTGATTCCTTCACATATTGGAGGCCCCAGACTGGACACAGCATTTACACGTGGTCTAATGAGTGCCAAGTAGAGGGGGAAAATCTGTGCTCTCAACCTATGGGCTGTGCTCCTGCTCATAGGGGCCAGATGCTGGTCTCCATCACTGCCAGGGCACACTGGGGGCTCATGTTCAGGAACCTGCCCAACCTCTGCAGGCCCTTCTCACAGGGTGGCTCTGCAGCCAGTCCCTCCCCAGTATCACTCTAAGGGGTCAATCTTTCCCAGCTGCAGCACTTTGCACTTGTCCTTCCTGAATTTAATGAAGTTCGTATTGGCTCTTTTCTCCAGCCTGCCTGGGCCATGCTGAATGGCAGCCCTGACCTTGAGGATATCAATTGGTCACCCTAATTTCATGTGGTGCACTCCATCACCTCCTGCTGCTGGATGAGACAGATGTTCAATAGTGTTAAGTCACAGATAGACCTCAGTTGTGACTAACCTCCAGGTAGAGTATGACCCACTACTACCCTCTGAGTCCAACCATCTAAGTAGTTAGTTGCTCATCTACTTGTCCCCCTCTAGACCATGAGACCCCAACTTAGATACCCTTCCTTTTGAGTTGTTATAGTGTAGAGCTATATTCATGTCAAATCTTTTATTTTATTCTTCATAACTCCCAAATTGTAAATGGTATAAAGGAGATTTAAGGCATGGAAGCCAAAGCTTCTTTAAGGAATTTATCTTGCTAGTGGACTATACATCATAATCTATATTCCAAAATATGACACCTCATTTGGATAATTAAAGTTTTTAGAGTATTTCTTCAATTTCCTTCACTGTTTTTCATTTTTATAGTTTAGGTTGCATTATCTTAATAATACTGTACCATGCCATATTTAAAATATGACCATTGCAATAGCAATTAAGTTCATGTAGTTCATAGTTTCTTTCCAGCTCAGTTTGGTTACTCAGTCTGCCACACTAGCAGCAGCATAACTTGGTCCAGCAGATTTAGGCTATATACCTCTAATACTTAGACATGGTTGATTTGCAGGTTGCATTATAACAAGTTGTGCATCTGTTTTATCAGAGATTTTGTCCAAAAATGTTTAATATTTAGACCGTGATTTCCTTTCAGTTTGAATGACTTGCAAATTTATTTTCCTTCTTTTTCAGCAAGACTATGGTATCAGCATCAAGCAAACAAAGCAGCTAAATATAATTGCAGTAAATGCCCTATTTAAGGGGAAACTTTCAGTTTGTTAAGAACCCCAAAGTGCAACATAACATACTAAAATTTTCAACAAGAGCCTTCTATTCCCCCCCCCCAAGTATTGAAGGTAACACTTCTTTGAGCCTTTGGAAGGCTATCAATGATTTAATGGTTATATCAGGAATCTTAATCCATCCTGAATTTATCTTAAACACTCTTCTGATGAGATCGCATGAAAGCTCCAGTTGCTTTCTTTGTTTACGTGAAAAAAATCTTTCCAACGGTAGAAAAGTACATTCTCGTTAACTAAAGAAAAATGGAACCAGTAAAATAAACTAGGAGATGCACTGAAAGAACATCCTTGTTTTCAGTTACACACAAGGAAAGACTTAAACTGGGCATCTTGGAAAACTTAACATTATCAAATGACTGACATTTGGTTCCTGTTGCAAACTTTGGCAGACACAGCCTAGTACTACAACTGGTAGTTGATCCACTTCTTGTTGGGAGTGTACCTTCAACCTTTTTGATCAGCCGTATTAAACATAATTTTAGCCTAATGAAAATATGACCTTTATTTTTGTATTTGACTCAGTCACTATACACTTAAGAAGGGTGTAAGACTCCAAATAAAAACCCAAATAGATTTCTTTGGCAAATTGAAACATTTGACTGCCCTCTAGGTTTTACAGAGTCGCTACCTTCTTTCTGGCATAACCTATAGTAAGGCCAAATGAAGAAATAGACCTCTGATCTCCTGATTCCATTGAAAATAATTGCTTTTTCTTTTTTTATACAAGCATTTGGGTTGTTCTTTTGCTCAGACGCTAACAAGAAAATAATCTTAAAAAAAAAAAAAAAAGAAAAAAAAAGAACAATGTTGAGAGAGCCTTTGATCCCACCAGTGACTAAAACCAAGGTCAGAAGCACGATCCAGAAAGTCATGAGCTTTCTGGTGGATTTTGCAAAGAAAGCACCCTCAAAGGGGGAGGGAGGAGAAGAGTCAGTCAGGAAGCTACAAAAGTCATTCTCACATGAAGGAGAGCTGGCTGGAAGGAGAAATAGGGCCGTGACAGAACAAATTGCTAGGGAAAGGAAAAGCATCCCTGTGTATTCATTGGGAGAGAGAAGGACAACCTTTGCAAGATAATTAGTTCAGCTACAAAAAGTCCGTAAAATGGAGAAGCCACTGAGTCTTATCCAGATGCAAAGAATTCCTATTCAGAAGGGAAAAGCCCAGCTCCTCCATCTAATCTGTTTTTCAGTAGAAAAAGAAACGACAGATGCTTAAAGAACAGACTTTCAACCCAGCTCTCGCTGTCAGGAACAAGCTGAAGTTCCAGGAAAAACAAAGTATCCTGAAGCACTCAAAACCTCTCAAAATGTCAGCTAAGAGGGAAACAAGATTCAGTTGCCACTATTACTCTTTGTATTCTAGCCACATCCTTTAAAAAAAAAAAAATCTGCCTAACCCTCTGCAGCATTTGGACAGTACTTAGCCAACAAGTAGAAATTCATTACTACAAACGTTGACCCTCACTTCATCTTATGTCATTAATATAACTGGCCTATGGGATTCACTGCCACAGTAGAAAGAGTTTAACAGAATTTCCAGATACATTAGTCTGTAACCGAAATATTGAAAAATATGTGAAGATTAACATTCATCAATGCGATTACTCTTCTGTGTAAAGCTACTGAAAGGGTGAAGGCTCTTTTGATCAAAACACCAGTTTAGGTTCTTTGTATCCTCCTCCTAGCATGAATCCTCCATGACTGCTTCAGTCTCATCTTCTGTCATTCAACCTCTACTCGTTTTTAGAATGCACCGATCATTTGGCTGCACTTTACAGTACATGATGAATCATATCTGCTTCTCTCTTACCACATTGTATCCAGGTTACCCGGAAAAAAGATTAGTCAGGAGTGCAGACCACAGCATTAACAGAATAAGTGTCTTGGATTTTTTTGTCAGAAACATTACAGGAAAGCCAGAGCTGGGAAGGTCACATTAGGAAAACAAGCTCATTTGAGAAAATACAAATACTGGTTCTAAGTCAGAGGACTTTGAAAGTTGTATAACAATCATTGTAAATCTCAGATGGCACCCTACACGCAAGCAATTCTGTGAGTCATCACCTTAATTATTCAATTTGAAATATTTTAAAACCTTGCATAGATACGCTTACATGCACTAAAGTCACAACAGCATGAAAACAGCAATATGATCAATGAAACAAGACAGGAGCCTCTAGGCTTGTCTCCACGTGCCCAGATTGAAAACAGTGCAGTTACCATTTGAACTCTGCAACAGAGACGGGTAAGTCACTCTCCCCTGCCTGTACCTTCATAAAGAGGTGATAATTCCAGCACTCAACAATGCTCCGCAAAGGAAGTTCCAAAAATACTACCGTGGGCTCGTACATCACTGTCTAATGCAGGATGTGCTTAATGCTCATCAATGTACCTACCTTCCATTAACACCTTCCTGTAACCGCTCAGTTTGCTAGCACATGATTCATTAGTGTCAGAAAAATATCTCAAAATGTTCTAAGATGATTCAAATTATTATTATACATTCACTTTTTCCCACAGCTAACTGTGAGCATCAGATGCAATTTAAAAGTCCTACATTTCTGCACAGAGGTACGAAAAATACAACACTTTTCTGTGACTTTAACTGGCTTTCTGGTTTAGTTGTGAAAAAAGTTTGTGCTCTCACAAAGACAAGTCACAGCATTTTCCTCTGCCAGGATCCTATGACATATTCAGCACCTTCAATTCCTACCAAGTTGACAGCACTTTGACCTTCAACTTCATGTCACCCCCAGCAAAACATTTAGGAGGTTTGGGAGTAGTTGCTGTTTATTTCCTTTCTTTCTCACGAAAATGATAATGCCAAGTCACTGTGTCTGGTTTGCAGCCCTGGATGTTATCAAGCACTTCCTGAATTTTTCCATCGGGTTGTTTTGCCTTATTTGAAGAATACAAACAGAAATTCTGTCTTGAAGGTGAACAGCTCTGCTGTGAAATCTCTGATCCCTTCCAGCAATTTCTGTAAAAAGTTAAACATTCATATTTGCTTTTCTAAAGTCACTCACTAGCCTTTCCATAAGGAAAAATAAATCATCTTCACTAATGACCACTAATCATCATATTGGGTTAAAAAAAATTTCTCAAGTCCGTTTTCCCTTTGATTTCGTCTTTGGGGAATTGCTTCCAGTTAATACACAGCACACCCCTCCCTTGGCTAACCAGCATTGGCTGGAGGTGATTTATCCGACTGCCATTACCTAGGTAATTTGCCATGTATCATTACACTGTTGACCAGTGATTTGGGAGTCCCAGCAGTATCCCTGGGATGTAAAACTAGTGAGAACCTACTATATGAAAGCTGGAGTTATTATACTGCTCCTCTCTGAGCTATTTAAGCTACTTTTAGGAGACCCTGGAGCTTGCGCCTTAAAGTGCAGTATTTATTTTCCATGACAGTTACAGACTTAAAAGCTCAGGGCCTGATCCAAAGACTCTTGTAGTCAATGGCAAGCTTTCTACTGATTTCCTTTGCATCAAGGCTTCACACACCATTCGCAAAAGTTACAGCCACAATAGGACCCTGTTTTAAAGACACAAATGATAGTCCATAAGGGGCGAGCCTTTACACTTACCCCTACCACTGCTAACAGCTGGGGAGAGGAAGAATATGCTGCACAGCCATTATATTGCCAACTCACAAACAAGTACGTAGGCAGCAAGAACCACCTTGACTTCAAGTTATCAATTTTACAATTTGGAAACAGTTCAGTCTCTTGTTCTCTCTCTTTCTCACACAGAGGATTCATTTGGGAGATGCCTTTTTGAAAAAAAATTGTATTATATAGATTTGTCCTGTGAACAGAAATATTTGAGTTTCAATGGCAGATTAAAATGTCCTTTTCCTTCTAACTGTTCAGGATTTTGTGGATGGAGTAATTTCTACACGAAGTTTGCAAGTATCACCTCTGACTTGCTACTTACAAGAATTCTTACTAAGATTAAAAAAAAAATAAAAATCGTGTACCCAGACCACTCAGGAAAAAAAGTGTATGGCTTCTGCAAATTATCCTAATCCGCAAATTAAGGATTTTAAAACAGATACAACCTACGTACAAGTCTTTTACTCTCTGATACAGGAAATTTTAAAGCAGCACTAGACATGTTTTATACCACAATGATTCCGAATATAATTTTTCTTCATATTTAAAATCTCATGTTGTACATTTAAAACATCTGTTGTTCTGAAAGTTCTTAGTGACAAGGAGGGAACAAAATCCAAAACCAAGATCATAATATGGCTAAATGACTCCTCAGTTTTACTTTTATATTAAAGCTGCTTTAGGGTTTATGAGCCAGAGAAAGTTTGTCCCATTACCAAAAGGAAATGAACATACACCTTGAAATGACCAAGACTATTTAGAGCACAGATTGTCACCAGACCGAGAGCTGGTGCTTTCAGTAGCTAAAACTGAGCAATGACGTATACTAAAGGCTATGAAAATAATACAACATGACTAATAATCTCAAAGATTAACTGTAATAGAAATTAATCTGTTTTTAAAATATTAAATAGGAATTCTCCTTCTCTGTCTCAGAAACGGTACAAACAATTCCTTTCAAGACCGAGCATGCAAAGTTCTGTATTTTTTTCTAATATGGACATATAATGCAACCTGAAAGACTACAAGTACTTTTACAGCTAAAGAAAAACAAGAACAGCAATAAAAACTTATCAAAAGGTAACTTGCTCCCACCCAAGACCAGAATGTTAAAAAAAAGGAAAAAAAAGAAGAAAAAAGAAAAAAGAAAAGGGCAGAATAAGATCAAGTATGAATTTTGTGTACGTAAGTTTATATTTTCCACGTTAACAGAATAAAAGCAACCTCCTAAAACATTCATATTGTCTATTTCCAGACCACACATCCTCCTGGCCTTCCTCCTCTTGACTCTAAAGCTAGCTGTAGGACCATTCAACTTGAATATCCTTGTTTCACACCTGCCTTACAACAGCGATATATATTTAAGTTATTACATTACGCACGTGTTCATATGACGTGCCAGGAGTTAATGTTTCTGATCTGTAAAGAAAACAATGGCTTCCTATTACTAGTTAACCAGTATATTGCGCGTATGAGTGCACTACAGCACAACTGCTGGGAAATTATACGCACCACATACACTTCTTTGACCAGTGCCAATATTTCCCCCTGTGTCTAACTTTTAAACTGTACTTGTACAAACTCTTCTGAGGATTCCTCTACCTTGTTCATTCCACAAATCAGATCTAAGCACACCTTTGGCACAGCAGCTGCAGACAATCCTTTTTGGAGAATTCCACGAAAAGGTCAGCTACGCTTGTTAATATTTAAGGTGTCTGTTCTATTTAAATCGAGTTTAAAAAAAAATAATTGAATGGAGTCTAGTAAGAGAGAACAATTCCACATAAATGAAAAACATGTGGAAGTGTTCAATAGGTCAACTATGTAAAAACGTGTTATATACTGTGTTTATAGGTATTTTATTCACAGACAAGGCTGGCATTAGGGTTTTATTGATATCCTGGTGAAAGGCATGTTAATCTAAGGGTTGTGAACCCCTTTTCTCTGCATTTTAATGCAGACCACATAATAGTATAGTAACATACAATTATTTTCAAAACATATTAACCTGCACTTAATTTACATTATATTTTGATTGTAAATCACTTCTGGTTTTGTATCCAGATTTGTTTGCAGGTGACCTGTACGTGTATGCCATTCCCATTCATATGCTGTATGAACATTTCTGAACTTCAAAGCTGAGATTATATATTATCTGTATTATACTGCAGGCTCATCTTCAGTCAAAAGTGCTGGACATTTTACTACAACTAATTAGACAATCTAATACAAATAATATAGTGTCTGATTTCATTGTGCCTGGGAACATTCAAAATTTGGCCGAAAGCAACTAGGCTAAATCTAAACATGAAAGTCCAAAGGAAAAAAGCTATCACATCGCAAAGACCTTGAGGGTACAACAGAAACAACTACACCCAGAAAACAACTTAAGAAAGGGGGAAATTTGCACCTGTAAATAATTTTGGCTTTCAGTGAAACTAATGACACGATTGTGAACAAAATCCGATTTAGGCACGGTGGTGTATTGAGGCCTCTTTTTCTTGCTTCATTATGAGGTGGTTTTAACCACCCTGCGCTCAATGGACTTCTTGAGGAGCTTCAGTCACGTCCTGAAATCCTATGCAACCTCTTTTTATATCTGATTAGACTTCGGACTTTTTTTAATCATGTATCTGAAAGCAATCCACAATTACATAGTTCTGGAACGGTATCAATGCAGCACATTATATTAACGTTTGCCCCTACAAATCGTGCCAGTTCTGCGCAGAGCACAGTAACCAGTTAGGTGCTGCTAGGTACCAGTTAGGAATCTCAGTACAACACATAAGCATTCACTTTAAACTATCACCTCGGTAACTGTCCTCAGCCAGCTACACCACTAATGCATTTAAGGAACTAGAAGTCCTACAGGGAATGCATGAGCAGCTATGGCAGGAAGTTGTTAGCTGCTGGGCTCACGACTCAGAAATCTGCTTTCCATTTACACCTGCTCCAGCCAGAGTCTGTACACCAGAAACAAAGCTTTGATTAAGGTTGGGAGGTGTAATAGTAGGTGTGATTGTAGAATATGGGAAAACATTTGTGGGTTATGCCTTTTCTCAGACACTATTTATTTAAGAAACAATAATGGATACTGGATTTTTTTTTTAATTTTTTTTTTAATCTGTAGGCATGCATGGTACAAAGGGTCAAATTGAATGAGATACCTGTAGTGTAATTGATTATAGACTGATATATATTTGCTACCGATACTTCTACCCATAATAAACATGTTTAATACATAAAACTAGGTTATAAACCTACAGTATAAACCTATGTGTGATATTTATTTCTATTAACTAGAGAAACAATATTGTAAAATTTTGTTTTCCATTAACTAGTTTTAGACTTGGAACAAAATTTTTATCAAAATACAAAAAACCCCAAGTGAAAATAAAGCATCTTTCATCATAGAAAGTACTGTGCTTTGTAATTAAAGGTTCTATTTTGCAATTGATATGAGTAAGAAGAAAAATCTGAGTACTAAATCTAGATAATTTTCAAACTACACCTGTATTTTCTCATGGATAACATAGCACCTTCAATGAACGTGGGAGGAGAAAGGAATATAAAAAACTAGAAAAAACGGAAGAAAGTTAAAAACATTTTCTATGCATAATTAACTCTATTGGTAACATGTCCAAATAATGGCATTTCATTTCAAAGGTATAAAAAGGATATTGATCTACACCCTTTCAGAAAACAGGAATGAGGCCTCAATAAAAAGACACAGACTGCACAAATTAAAATAGAAAGTCCAAATGTGGAGCCAAACAGGTGCTGGAAATGCTTCACTAATTTGGACTCATCTATTATAAAAAGAGAAGATGACAAATGATCCTCAATAAATTATATTAACTCCACTATTAACATAAATAGATACTTCAGGTTCTATGTAAAATATTCAAGTAATTTCAAATCCTTTTGCCAGCCACTGGCTATCCCTCTGAAAAGGTAAGGTACCTACACATTTGAGCATGAACCCACAGGTCCCATAAGAGTATATTCGGAATTTTAAATGGCAGCATGTATAACATTGATCTGAGAACACATATTTCAAAACACATCTAGAATAATTAAAAGAATAACTATGAGAATGAATGTGCTGCTTTTTTATATCACCATTAAGGGTAATTATTTGTTATGAGAAATTCTTTTGATAAAAACTTACCGCAGGATTTATCTGTTTGAATATATGTTTCTACTAAGCATACTTACTCAGATTTTCCATGGTAAATCCTAAAAATCACCCCTCTGCTTCCTCCTCATACTTATTTCAAAGAGAAATTACTTATCTGCTATGTTACCTTCTTTAAATTATGCTTAACATCTACTACAAGAATTGAATAATAAATCCATATGTCCCGGTTCTTCTTCAGTCTTTCCGGTGTTTAAAACATTGTTCCATCCCATAAACATGACAAAATATATACACATATGTACACAACACTTTTCTCTGTTTTGAGTATCAAATCAGTAGCTGCCAAGTAAAAAGGAAGGCATTCTACATAAAAAAAAAAAATCCTGCACAAGCTACTGAGACTAACCTCAAGAAAGTATTAGGCATGTGATGTGTATTAACCTCCTCTTTGCTGCCTATATGATTATTTACAACAGTGCTGATGCTCATATATTGACTATTTCAGCACAGAAAAAAAATCTCACCCCAAAGGTACCAAATTTTTTCTCATGCCAGGCTCCAGAATCTGAAAGTGGTATTGATCGCTAAATCCCTATATGGTTAGTTCATATATGTCAGGGTCAGATGAAGTTTAGGGCAATTCAGGACTCCCTGTGTGTTACTGTCTGCTCCAAAGCAAAGCATGTATCTCATTTGTCCCTTTCCCCTCATCTTTCTTCCTCTTGTTCAACAAAAACTGAGACAATTTCAAGTCTCAAAGATCTCAGGAAACTGGAACTTGATGAGAAAACACTGTGGGCAGCTGAGTTTCAAATGACTTCCTGATCCTATCTACTTCAATTTTTGCTCCTCCTCTCCTTGCCCAGTACCAAAAATTGCATGCAACAGCCTTATTACCTCTGTCAAAAAGTAATCTGGGAAGGTGCATACTTCCCAGCTGCTTTATTAACCTAGGCCACATGAAATATGGCATTTTGGAGTATCTCAAGGATCAAGTCGTGGTCTGAACGTACCTAAGCTTCTCCTTAATTAAGTTCCATTATTAGGTTTTTCAAAAGTTGCATGATTCTCCAATACTCTGATCCAATAAACCTGCTTTACTGAATCAATTTGGATGTCCTTAAGCTCTTTTTTTTTAAACAGGTACTTCTTCATTTACTCAGCTATAGCTCTACACATGTAGACAAACCAACTTAGACTCTGGAGGATGGGGAAGAAAAAGGACAAATTGCAAGAGGTGAGAAAGAAACGACAAAAAGGAGAGGATTCATTGGAGAAGGGAGGTAAACCTCACATTACCTTTAACAGACATTTCCCACATCCGTGCCCACTCTTCCATTCTTACTTTTTCTTGAACAGTCATTATCTATAATTGATGAGACTATTTTCTAAGACACAATTACTTTCTGCTTGGCCATGATTTCTTCTGCCTTTATAATTTTAACTTCCAAACTCCTCAGCAAGTCCCATTTAATTAGAATATCACACAGATAAAATTTAATAAAATGTTGTACGTTAACTACCAATCTCTGACAATTCAGGCAACAGCTGTCACTAATGAGATGGACCCATTATAAGACAACTAAATGCCTACAGTTAATCAACCAGAGCTGCTTCATTTCATTCTATACAAACATCTTAAATGCTATATAAAAACAGACAAACATTTTAAATATTACAAAACTCCTTCTAATGGAATCCAGTTTGGGCAAACACAATGCCGAAGATGAATGATCAGCCTTCTTGTGACACACACATAATTAAACGAACGTGCTAGTCTAAGCTTCTACACAGAAATGCACTTGCAAAAAGAATTTCAATGAGGGTCATCATTCAACATATACAAATATGAAACTTGAAATGCAAGAGATTTAAAAACAGGAGCAAAGACAAAGACATTAAACATTGCCAGTGAGGAGAGGAAGATAGATGTGAAAGAGAAACACAAACAAACTGAAGCTCGTGGAATTTTTCAGAGACAGAAGGAAAACAATGTAAAATTGGGACAGATAATGAGAAGAGTCACATAGTTCAATCACATGGAATAGGATTTAGTACAGAGCATATTATCTGCAATAGCGTTCTGAAGACTGAAACTCCACAAGCTAACTTTCTGGGATTTGATCTGAACAAGATTTTCAAAAGCACTTAAAAGCAACTGCTCTTTCTGAATTCAAAAAAAACAAACCTCACATTACCCTTGAAAATACAATAGCTGTTGAAGCAAGCATTTAAACCACATACATTTTATTTCTTACAATTTCCATTCAACTCATTTATGTGGGGAACAGGTGAACTGCAAGAATTTCTGGTAGCCTTATCAGAAGACATAAAAAACTACAGATACTGGGAATAGGAATAGGAAATCTTATAATGAAAAGCATGACACACAGCTCAAAGCCCTGAAACCAAACTGTTTTCCCTAAACATATGGCTTTCTTTTGTGGGATTTTATGTCCATAATAATAAATAAGTCCGGTTTAGGAGTGCCAGTTTATTAAGTATTTAAAAATGGCTAAGCTACAGCAGCTGCCTAGATCTCACAGGATGTCCAAATAGACCAAATGTTCCTTGTTGGTAACAGTACATTCAAATACAAGTATTACTGTTATGGATTGATACTAATAAACACAAGGTTTAATTTTAAATGAGGCTTAAAAATCCATTTCCTTCCCTTACCATTTGCTATTTATTTTTTAGCTACTGAATATTCCTGGACAGTTAGCAAAAATCTTAAACATTTCATCACTTTGCAGTAGTTGAAGGCTTTGGATGTAATAGTACAATATTTCTGAATTAAAGTTACTTTTCTGGAATCAAGTGAGTAAATACATACCACATCTGTATATTTTTCTTTTCAGACTTTCATTTTAGTTCATGCTTCACAGTTTCAACTCACCAAGTCCCATCATCTGCACTGAGGCTGAGGGACAGCGAATGAACAGGCCTTTAATGTCACCACTCCTACTTCTTATTCTCTCAAATAGACTTTTCACTCTTACGAGCCTATGAAGATGATTCAAAAGAAAATATTTTGCATCCGGATTTAGCTTATAAAACGTGCAAACTCCATTTCTGAAACTAGGCAACGTTCACAACCAACTAATTAGGATTTTTGACCCTTTGGATACTTATGTGGATTAGGCCATTAGGAATTTCATTGCTTTAAAGGAAATCTCTGAGTGGCAGAAGGACAATTGAATTGTTAATAAAACTTGCTTTAGAGAATCATTGCATACCATATGCAGCACAGAGAAGGAAAAGAAGTTAACTATAGAGCTGTAGAGCTGTGAGTGCTCTTGCTTAACAGCCAAGAGCTGTAGACAGCTCCCACAGCCTGTTTATCAGGTTGGTTGGGTCCCATAATTTAGAATCCATCACAGTGACTGTATTGTAAAAACTAACACTTGTTTCCAGTTGCTTGGACATGAAGTAAGGAAGTCATGGAAGAGAAAGCTCTTCAAGAATAGCTGCATATGACCACGGTAGTGACCGAAAGAGAACGAGGTCTGTTATATGCACATGACATATAAAAAGACATATAAACACCCTCTACTCTTGCATGTCTACTTTTGCAAAATATGCAAACCTCATCAAATGTTCCAGTGTCATTGACTAGCCTTTCTCAAAATTAGAAACAAGATCGGACAAAGGTGGGGCTAATTTTGGAGACCCAAACAACCTACTGAAAATATGATCTCTGCCTTCTGCCCACAAGAAGACTGAATCCAGCCCAATATAATGACTTTCAGCAGTATGCACACTATTTGTCATGAGAATGGAATTTTTCTGCCTAACATTTTTGCTGTGATATAAGGATGACAATTAAAATAATTCAAGACAAAAAGAAAGAAGTTTGCTTTTAAAAATCTTTTTAATCATCTGGATTTTTTGTAAAATAATTCTATAATCCAAAACACAGCTTGCATCAAAACTAAGTAAATTAAATAAATGGAATTTTTCTTTTCCTCCAAGAGACACTGCCAAAACTGCTTTTCAGATTTTGAGCTGAATTTGTTGTGATTTATTAACAGAAAAGCAAAGTTTGGAGCATAACAAATATATACTAAGCTAGTTGTAACTGACAATGGGTGCAAATGATCACTGAAATTATTCAATGGGTTTCACAGCATCACAAAAGAGATTAATTAGAACTAGTTTAACATGTTCCTATTCTGTTGAATGCTATCAAAAGCAATAAATTTTGAAAATTGCCAATTTGCAAGTTTAAGTTTCTTCCATAAAGGATTTCAGTAAGCCAAAGTTTCCTACTGCATTCGATAGATCATTTTAAAAAGCATGAGAAATACGGATTTTTTTTATCCAAAAGTAATAAATCTAGAGTATTAGTCAGATTCAGACTAAGAAAGAATCACCTAAATAATTATAAGCAATTACCTGAGTTAAGACACTATTTTTCAACTTCTGAACAAATTATGTGGTTTACTTGATATATGCTCTGCAAGCTGCTATTTCAGTAAAGGAAGTTGATGCTCCCTGAAGCACTTGCAGGTACTCATCTCCACCTTCCTCAGCAGAAATGCTTACCTTCTCCAGACCTGCCCACGATCTGCTTCCTTAACCTATTCCAGACAAAACAAGTGAGGTTAACTTAAGAATTTAAATGGTACGTTTTTGCTAAGCAAGGTCATTTTGTCTGAAGCAGCTCAGACAGCATTCAGCAATTAGCTCCACTCGTAAGTCTAAATTGTTGCTAATCTCTGACTGGAAAAACAAAAGAGGGAAGAGGGAGAGGAAAATTATGTGTAGCTGTGGAAAGGTTACGGATTATTTCTTTTACTGACAAGCAGCACGTGAAAGACTGGATGTCTGTGACCTAAAGCATTAGACAATTGCACTTGTGAATTCTTATAATGCATATTTCAGGGAACAGAAATCTTTGGGAATGAAAGCCTGTCTGCATTGGTTAAGTCATCAGATGCAAAGTGTTAGAATCGCTGGTCTTGTTTCCCTGTTTAATCTCTTATTGAGGGAGTCCCCAAGGCACTTTTTAATTGTGTTTATACAGCAAAGCAATGATATGTCACATGTGGCAGTACAAAAATATTTTCATGCTGATTATATAGGTTTGTATAACTCTGATTAAGGTACTTCTCCTGTTTTAACTTTACAGCTGGACTTTCGAATTTACATGAGAACTTATAACTGAACACTTGCAAAATTTGCACTCACATAATTAAAAAATATTAGCAAAAACTTACATCTGGTTTGGTTTCATTTTAACTGCATTTCTTTTACATGATTATACTAAAATAAAATTTCATTCAAATGTTTACTGTGCATTTACTGTATGTACCCTCACAAAGAAAAGCAAGCCTGTTCCCCTGGTGATCACCCAGTCAGGTAGCAGAGTACCTAAGATTAATGGCAATCCTGTGCACAGGTGGAATTCTACGTATCTCTTAAGAAAAGCTGATTGCAATTGGTTTGTATTTTACTCACTTGTTAAAATGCTGCATAGTTTCCATGAACAGATGATATGAATAGTATCAGTTATAGTCTTTAATCAAAGCAGATTCATTTTTCAGAGTAGTTACAACTTCATGTGTAAACTACGAGATGAAGAAAACTCTCTTTTCTTTTGTAAAGCCTGACAGATGTCTAAGGTTTTGGGGGGTTTTTTGGTTTTGTTTTTTTGTTGTTGTTGTTGTTATTTCTTAATATTTGTATAATTCAGCATTGTTTAGAGGACTACTGGGCGTAGCCAAGAAAAACCCTCTAATGGTTTCCATTGCAAATGAAAGGCGAATGTTTCAGATTGCAATCTAACACATTCACATTATTCTACAAATATTTTTGGAAGGAACACCAATTAAAATTTGTTTTGTAATGCTGGAGTAGGACGAGCTGCATTTAAAGCTGCAAACCCAGTGTGAAAAACGAGAGGATAACCAAATGGCAGCCCCCCAACAGAACTAGTCTGAAGAAATAAAATTTTTTGGGTTTAACTCCTGTAAACAGACTCATACACGGCAATACAAAACATTGATTTTTACAAGCAAGGAAAAGGCATCTCAAGCCTTGAAAGTGGAAAAAAACATACATTCCTAAAAAAATCTCAGGTCTTGTTTGAGAAGTTGTAGCTAAGACCCCTGTAAAATCATGTTTATATCTATTTTACATACAAAGATATCCACTTACATATATGAACTGCATGTATAAATGTTTACAAATGCCCTAATATTATATACTACGCAAGTAGACTGTGACTTCAGCAGTGTTAAGGATTTGCTTAATCTATTCTGAATTTGGGTAATAATGATAATCACACTAGATTTTATATTGTTTAGCATGTATAATGGCTTTGCTGAAAATAAGTATTTTCTTAAGGTACAGTTGTACAGCAGACAAGGTATGTAAGCAAATTAAAGTTACTCAGGCATATTCCTATACACATTGCTGACTTAGGGATTGCATATGTGGCAGGAGTCGGGCCTCCAAAAAAACTACAGATTTTTTTTTTCAGTTCTAAAATATACTATTTTAAGTAAAATTTATGGACACCAAACAACAAGCCAACACGAAACATTTCTGTTCAGATGATCCCATACAGCCTGTGCAGAGACCTCCAAAAACCGCAATCAGTATTATGCACCAAACGTGTCAGACACAACAGTGGAAAGCCATCAACAGTTAATCCTAATTGGTTCGCATTGGTTTCTGCCACTGCCAACACGCATCTGAAGTCAGATGTGCTTGTTTGCGTGGATACCCTGTGCCTATGCTACTTTCATACTGTGACAGAACATATCAAAGTCTTTGCACACTATTTTCAAAAGCAGTTTAATAAAAGCAAATGAGCCAGTGACTTTTTTTTTTTTTTAAAAAAAGAAACAGCACTCGGCGCCTAAATTCCATTACATTTCAAAGGAATTTAAGAGCTCAACTCCCTTAAGGTCTTTAATGTAGGTTAGCTACATACCATTTATCAAAACAGTAACTATTTGATCCCCACTTGTGTAAAAAAAGATGGGCGCCAAGAGGCAGCTTCAGCATCTTAAAGTCAGTGATTTACATATATCAATTTAACCTCATATACGGTGCCTCCACAGTCATTACCTAATAACTACTTTATTGCTTCCTGACAGGGGCCTCCTCCACTGTACCACAGCCATTAAATAATACACTCAGGCTCCCACACCTCTTCCACATCACAGGTCTATCACTGGATCACTAACCAAGCAGTTGTCATCCTAAGCTGATAAGAGTTCAGAAAAAACTGAAGACTAGACCAAGTTTGATTTATCTTTTGAAACAGACTCAGGAGAATTTTCATAGAGTGCTATTAAATCAATCGGGTGCACCCAAAACAAATTTTTTTTATATACTGACTTCATAACTGTAAAAATAGTCTTAACACTGTACGCGGTCTTTGAGGGAAGAAGATATTTGAAAAGTGGATGGTCACACGTTTTTCAGGATATCTTCCTACTGTGCCTAGGTATGGCTCTTCAATGCCATCTAGGCAATTTTTCGTCCTTCAGTTCAGCAATTCTTCTTATGCTCTGTAGGAAAAGCAACTGCCATTCTTATCACCCAAAGAGTAAAAGCATGTAACCTTTAACACAAAAGCAAAGGCCGTAAATATATGAGGCAACTACTCTCTCAGTATAGATCAGCAAGAAAGAAACGCACAGCAGAACCTAGAGGTTGACCTCATGTTGTTTTGTAACATAAGCACTTTCCACCCAAAGGGCAAAAGTCAAGGAGGGTTTGATTGTGGAGTCAAAATAATCCTACCGCTCTGTTATTTTAGCCTCCCTTTCTTCCTCCTGATTATTCTACTCAACATAACCTACAGCGTTTAGCGATAAACCTGCTGGCACACAATTTATAGAGAAACAACACTTGACTTTCTCTCAGCTACTTATCTTTTTAAGCAGTCAAAAGAAAAAAAAACAACCCTTACTATATATAGTGACTCCTTGGTGTCTAGCCTTCCCCCTACGCCCCCTTGGTTTTTTATACACGCACGGGACACGAAGGTTTTAAGCAGAGCAAAAGAGAACAGTTCACTTTCCCAAAAGGGCATAATAGATGTTTTTTCACAGAACCGAAGGCAGCTTGTAATGCATGGTTGACAGTGAAAAGTAACTGCGAAGGGATGGTAAGATCAAGTATCTTTGCCTATATTGAAGAACCCAAAGCCATTAAGTTTATGCCACTAATTAAGAATTAGTATGTACTTGCACGTGGTTTAAACAAAACAAAGATTATTCCATTATTAGAATAATTTCAGGCAATAACAACAGCTTATTTTTATAATTGGACAAGTATAAGAACAGCAAAGGGGAAGCAAAAAAATTGCTAAGTGAGGAAACAACTTTCCTAGTCTCATGAATCTGGGAAACACCAGTGACAGATGTGTGAAAAAAATCATGGAAAATGTGAAAGGTATTTTGTAACTACTTTGGAAAAATAAATTCTACCACCAATTGACAAAGTCACACCTCTAATATTGCTATATGATCACCTCACACATTGTACTATTAAATGGCATAACTATTCTGATTTTATAATTAGACAAATTAATGTACAGAAAATAAAACACTTAAAAAATTGTAAACAGCATCCCAGCACTAATTCAACCAATCAAACTTTTCCAACTGAGATTTTTAAAATATCAAACTGTTATTCCACCACTGATATAACCAGTGATCAAAAATAAAACACTTTCCCCTCCAAATTTAATTTGTAGACCAATGCTAACCACCTTCTCAGATTGGAGAAATAGCTTTTGATGGAGTCAGCAAAGGTCATATTCAGTGCTTTATTTGGGCTTGTGTCCAATAATATGACCAAGAAAGAGCTGAAGGACCTCCAAGAAGGTGTGAAGGATCAAGTGAACTCCGGTTGGCAAAAAAATAACACCTATTGTGGACTGCATTCTGGAAAGATAGTGGGCAGAGAAATTGGTCTCATACATCTCAGCCAAAAGCAAATATGTTCAAATCACAAGTGATGTGCACAGAAAAATAATGCTTACTAATGCACAGAGAATTCTAATTTAAACCAGAGAAATCAGGGAAACTGATTTTCCATAAAGAAACAAACCCAGAAAAAAGTCATTTGAATTTTCATCAAAATTTTACCAATTTCAAAAAGTTCTCTATATGTTTTTAATCTATTGTAGCTTGGGCAAGTAAAGAAGAAAAAAGGCTTTGTTCCATATACTACAACCCTGGTCCTGTTATAGGTATCTTGCACCTTTCTCAGCCTTTACCTGCTTATTTTCTGGACAAATAACAACTCTTTTTTAATCACTTACCACAAAACAACAAAAAGAGGCTACAGGAAAAAAAAAACTGGATTTACACACCTTCAAAATATCTAAGAAAAAACAATCAGTAAGACAGAATAATATCAGCTAATTCCAACTGTGGGTTCTGCATGCCTATACATGGATGACACATAAGCCCACAAGAATCTAACCTGCTTTTTGTATAACAGGCTGGGTTTGTGGAACTGAGTTTTACAAAATCAGTGGTTTACTTTTTTTTTTATAATAGGAAGATGGATCATGTTTGATTTAGAAACTTTCATTAGAATACTCCTAGAAGCTACAAATGATATTACTATTTTATTCTGCCGGACAAAAAACTGTCTTTAAGGAAACACTTTTTATTTTTTTAAATTTAAACTAGCTTTTAATCAGTAACTCCCAAGTGGTTTCAAAACCAAAAACCAACTTGTTCACAATCTGTGGTCGACATATGGTGACTATTGAAGTTGACCATAAAAAAAAATTACTCAAATTAAGTGTAGTCGAGAAAGATGTTGGCCTTCTGAGACAACACAACTGAGCACTTTTTGCAAAGGTTTCTGCAACACAGATCTCTTATCTGCTTTTCATAGCTTTCTAACACAGATTAAAGGACAATATGAAATACAGATAATGCTATCCTAAAAACAACTGTACAGAAAGTGAACCTACAGACAGTGGCAATAACTTGACTTGGCTCTTACATCAATAGGAGTGAGTATTTTCGTGTGCTGGCCATATGCAGGCCGCGTAACAGCATTAGAACTATGAAGAAATAGCCAAGGGACTCATTTATATCTGCTTTTGCAGATGAGACGATTTAGTATGAGGATCCATGGGGTGCATGGCTGTAAATCTTTGACTGAAAATTACACATGGAGACAGAAAGCAATGGAATTATTGCAATACTTTGAGCCTAACAATGAACATCTCAGAGCTCCTACAGCATCAGTACAGGGTGCCAAAGACATAAATTACTAGCCTGAATGAAAACGAAAAAGAAAATGTTTTATTTGTGTAAAAACATGAGCAAGGATGACTTAATTACAGAACAAAACCCTCATTATATCCAGTTGATTTATAAAGGGTTTTTTTAATCTACAAGACAACAGTATTTTGCATTACATTTCTCCGCAATAAAGGGCATGAGTTATTCACTACCACAGTGAGCACAATAATACATCAAAGGGCTTAGGAAAGGTACATTTGATGGTATCCCTTAGATAGTCCATAAAGTAAAACAACACTTATCGCCATTTCACTAATACCAACCATCCTGCCTCCATAAATATCTCAAAAGGCAGGCAGGCTCACCACTATCTTAGCACAGCTTTACCAGAAAGAGTCTGACCTGAGTCTCTGATTACTAAAACAAAAACATTTTATGATATTATATAGAATATTTTACAGAGTTTACAATACTAAGCAAAAAAGTATGAATTAATACTTTTATACAAGATGACCATACCTTTACAGAACAGAAATCTAAGTGTCTCTGTTTAATTCAGTCCTGCTCACAAGCCTTCTCAATGACCTGGAGAAGTCTTTAAAATTGTCCCTGCCTGTGGTCTATGTTCTCCTGATGTGGGAGATCATGTGATTACTCTGAAGCACAGGTGTTCTTCAAGACCCAGAGCTTAATATTCCCATTTCTCTGATCTCAGTTCATCCACATACTTTGCCTGCCCAGCAGCAATGACGTCAAGCTCCTTCCAGGCCTCTTTTCTTACCAGCACCAGTCTCATGAAACCATTTTAAGGGCAGGTGAGATGAGTAAGCCCTTGAGCCAGGCAGCATGGCTAGCTTTCCATGTTGTAGGTGAGCGAGTCTAGGATGCCCTCAAAGTTTTCTCTGCAGGGTTGTGACTGCGTTCCATTGGAATCAACACTAAAGGTGATCAACATCTAAGCTCAACAGATGGCAAATCTGTCCTTCCAGTGCACAGCAGGTGCACACAGAACTTCTGTATTACCATTCTCCAGTGGGGAAAACAAAATTCTCAAGTCCCTAATGAGTGAGGCTTAAAGGCAGGGGTCAAACATCTCTCTTAGGCATTACACGGAGAGCCTCAGTTCCACCTATGTACCTGTGCCACAATCTGCGGCATAAACCTTTGGAAATATCTAAATGTAAAACACAAGGTGGAGATGCATTAGGTGGAATTTAGGTTACCTATATTTGGTGTTGGTCCCCCAAAAGAGACTTAGGTAATTAAGCCTCTATTGAGGTGACAGAGTCAAGTTTCTCCACAGTGTAATTAAGGAAAGTTTACATAATAAGCAGAAGCTTGTAGTAGCAGCTAGTACTATTATTTACTAGGATTTAGGTAGAATATATAACCGAGCAAGGCAAGTGCATCTACTTTCTCTAATGCTAGCCTAGAGGACACGTCACTTTTGAAGAAGCAGGAGACAGGAATCAGTTCCTTTTTTAGGCTGAATAAAAAACACGCTGTGCTCCTCTCAGAATACTAAACTGCCAGGCTGCTGGCAATTTTCATCTCTGAACCTCCCCCTCCAGGAAGCATTAGGCCTTTTACGGCTTCTGAATCAAAATCTTCCCAGAAGTATTATCAGAACACAGCTTTTACCACCCGCCCCCGAATGAAGTAGTGATTCAGCGTCGTAATAGCAAGGCTTAAAGCATGCTGAAGACACTGCTTCGCATGCACACTAACACCGCCTCCTTGTACGCCCATTGTCTTCTCTATTTCCACCTCCTCTCTCCTGCTTTGTCCTCTGACTGAAAGCTCGGGCACAGGCTGCTGCACTGCTCTCCATTCATACAGCACCTGCTCAACAGGGTCACGGCCTGTGAAACGAATTCCAGTGCCCTACAACGCTATAAACCACCACCACCAACAGGCCCGTCAGAGCAAATTAACTAAGTATATTTCGGTGATGCATGGCTCCCAATTGCTTCTTAAGCAGTTTCTCTCACTGATTTATGAAATCCGGTTTTCCACAATGAATTAGATGGCTATTAATGCAAATTATTGAAATTCTGCTTGACTTATGCAAAACACTTCATGGGCAGATCCTCTGCTGATGCAAACTAAGAGGTTCAACGGAACCATAAGAACAACTTATACCGGCATCTGCCCCTTTATCCCTGTTGACCTCAGCCCTCCTCGTAAACACTCCAGTTGCGAGGGTATGACTCAATCCACATTCATAGCTGAACTCTCAGTCCTGTGGAAAAAGGTACCTATTAGGGTTGGATGCGGGTATGCTTAGTCAACTTCTCTATTGTACCTTGATGCTGTACATACCTGTAAGTGGTCCTAGTTGGATGGGAGGGTGGAGCTGGGAGAGGGAAGGTTACAACTGCCTCTCCACTCCTCTCCTACTGGCAAAGCCATCCTTATGTTTCAACCATGAAGCAGAAATGGATGGAGTATATAGGACCTTCCTGGCATTTAGAAGATTTTTCCCAGCAGTAGCTGCTTGCTACAGCTTGGTCTAGACACAAAGAATTTAAGAAGTTTCCTTGCAACCCTCATGGGAAATGGCCAACTGTGAAAACTGCTGGAATTTCCTGATAACCACAGCATCCTGCCCCGTATTTTAGAATAAACAATGTTGACAGCAATACTGCGCCAGAAGTAGACTTTACCAGTTTGCTGCAGCAACAGGGAACTTCCACCTACTTTTCACTTTTCCTCATTATGAGGACTGATATATGTACCATGAGCTGTTCCTGACGTACTCATATCCATTCCCACAGTTACACAAGTGAGTACACATAGAAGAACAGAAAATATACAGCAAAATGGGATTATTTCAAAAGCTTATAGCCAGTCTTATCGTTTCTTTCATTACACATCCTTATGACAGATAATATAATCAATACTCTCTTCAGCCTATTTTTATAGAGTAATTACACTAAAGTAAGATTTCATGTACTGTATAAAATCATGCATGGGGAAAAAATAATATTTAAAGTATACATCACTTAGCCCACCTTTACCTCAAACTACAGGCAGTCATAAAACTGGCTTTATGACTTTTCTTTTTAAATCAGCACAGACTCTGTATTTTACTGCCAGAGAGACCAAGAGATACGATAACCTCAAAGACACACACTTCATACCTGTACACTTTTTGCAATAATAATAATAATTCATAGATTTTTAAGAATAAGAACCAAGAAACGTATACTATATCCCTACCACTACCTTTATGGAAGTCTGAAAGAAAACCTTTAAGTATCTGGTGAAAATTATTTCTGTGCAAGGAACAAGATGTCAGGCTGTGAACTCAAAACAAAAATTCATGCCACCTACCCAACAATATACTTGCACTTCTTAATAAGCAAAACCCACAGAATTGCAGAAGGGTTTGGCTTCCCTATACGATTCTAGACATAAGCGATCAGTTCAAGTAGCTGCACGTTTAGCCATCATCCAACTGACCATGGTAATACGAGCGTTAGCTATGGTGACATGCCATTACACATCACCTGTCCTTCCTATCTGATGTATTCAGAATGTGTGAAAACCGTACTTCGGGACTGCAGGAAACTCCTGCATATTCATCCACCAAGCTTGATTAGCCTGCAAAAACAAATGGTGGGGGAGTGGCAGCTACTGAAGACAACTTCAAAGGCAGGTCAGCAAGTAACAAAGCTCGATATGAAGGAAGATCAGCTGGCTTCAGCTGCTCGCTGTATCGTCAAGCAACATGGTAATGTCCCTCTTTCATTAGGACTACATCCAATTCCTCCATCACTTTTTTCCAAACTAAACTGCAAGAGCCGACTAAAAATATGAAGCAGCAGACCCACAGCAAGTGAAGGGTGACAGTAGCACCAAATGGACACAAATGCTTACAAACATCACCAACTGCTTCTGGGGGATGAGGGCTGTAGGCCACCAGCTACACCTGGTCACGCTGGCCAAAGACAAAGAGATGAACGGAGATGGAAGATGCCTGTAAAGTATCTTGGTATGGCCTTGTTGGGAAAGGCATACTAGAAGATGGAAATTTAATGGGTAACGGAGGCCAGGAATAAGAGATAATAGAGATATCCAAACCAGGGTCACACTTCCGATCGCTTTTAGTTGGACTAAGCCAGGCAGCTCATCTTGAATTACGTTACACAACCGCGACGCTTCTGTGAAGTCTGAATCCAGCCCTTGGATGTCTAAGTAATAGTGCCAGACACACCGAGTCACTCGTGCCTTCTGTCAAGCCATTAAGACGTGCTGCAGGTCTCAGACCTGGCCCAGGAGGAGAAATTTTATTTGACCGCCCAAGCCAGCGAAGGCGGCAGGCAGCGAGTGTGTGCTGATGTGCCTGCCGCAGGGAGAAGTTGAGTCACTGTTCACCGTGCCAGCTGGATTCAAATGCGAGTTTAATAAACTGGTTCACTGTAGTGATCATGCCTGGTTGCTGCTGGCACAAGATGCTTTCATCTTTAAATGTCACAGGCAGGTTAGTGCGGCTTTTTTTTTTTTTTCAGTAGGTGAATAGACATGTGTAAATTCCAGCTACAAAATCCCAGAATGAAAGAGAACAGAAAAAAAAATTAATCTACTTTTGATGTTGTTTGTTGCCCGCATAAACTGGCACTGCAGTTCTAGATCCACATTAGGAAAGGGAAGCAACAAAAATAAGCCTGTCCTCTGTGGTGAGTTCTAATTGCTGAAATCTTGGAATTATTTTCAGTGCAAGTTCATTCTGCAAAGGTTTTCTTGGAATGGGTCAGGGAAATATCAGGCAAGGAAGTAACTTCTTGTCAAACAACCTGAAGAAACATGTCCAGACAAGTTAGATGTAACCAACTCACTGCTTGCCAGGAAAGTTGCGTGTAAATGCCACTGAAAATCATCAAGAAATGCATAATCTGTACTGCCTCATCGTTTGCTAAATAACTTCGCTGGTTGAGGCTGGTCAATTCTGAACTATATTGCACTTCAGGAAAAGAACTTATCTCTAGATGGGTATAAACACTATTTAGAACTTGTTTAGAGCATTTTAACGAGTTCTCAGTGTGATACTGGTAAACATTCATCTTCTCGTATGACAAATAAGAACAGCAAGGTCAGCAGCAAGATTTTTAGGAAGAATCTTTGAATCTTAGCGCCCTAGTTGATTTTAAAATATGCTTAGCCCTCACTGCTCCCAAAACTTCCAAAGAGCAAATTAAAGTCATCCCAAAAAGTTTGTCACCCTCAAATGTTGGCACCCAGTAGCAAAGGGATTTTTATAAAATTCTGGTTTATCTGTTTTGCTGTGTCACCCAAAGAAAGGCCAACGATAAAGAAAGTGAAGGTGAAGGATTATTTTTCATTCCTCAGCCATCAGGCTGCACATGTCTGCTGACCATTGAACTTGTTTTATTTGCAAGGGCAGCAGGGAACAATAACGGTTCTCCAACAGAAAGGGAAATAGAAGAGTTACAGAATCACACATAACCCTCCCCAACATCCTCTTAACGATCAAAGGAAGAAAGATAACCATATTTCCATTGTGGATAATGAAATTTGAGATTCAGGTCATCTTCTCGCCTGCTTGTTCATGGAATTAAGTTAAGGAGCGAGTCCCAATTTACCAGTTCAAACATCTATGCCACATTCAAAGATAATTTATACTTCACTTACCCTCTTCCATCAAAGAAACAGTACAGATACAAAATGGGCTTTTAGAAATGTGAAGATCATAAATTTGATCATATTTAAAAGGAAAGAACATTTGTGTATTTTTATATACTTTTCCAGCATCTAAATAGGGAAAATTACTTGCTTTGCTCCTGTTCTTTCTGGATACAGGTCAGATGTGTCTCTCAACTAACTTGCCTCACCCATGGCCTCACTAAGGACTGCCAAGCCTTCAAAAGTCTGTTTATAAGCTTTTAATATTGCCAAGAGAGCAAAACGGCTTCAATATATGTCAGAGAGACATTGAGGAACTTGTGTATTATAATACTTGAGTTCTGCCTGGAGCTGAGACTCAATAAGGTCTTGTTTCTTTGTGATAAAAGCTATTTCCTTAGAAATACAACAGAAGTGTAACTTTACGTGGACAACCAACAAGTGTAAGACAGACAGTTAGGGCCATTCACAGTGTCATTGCCAGACTAGACAGGCATGCAAAATACTATGCCCTGTCTCACAAGGCTCATTATATAAAACCATACAGAACACAAAACAGGACTGAGTAAGCATTTTCTGCCAGGATAAATATTATACGGCTTACCAGCTACTGAGGACAGGAGACTGTGAATTCAAAGAAAAAATAAAAATTATGTGATTCAGGATCTAAATGTCTCCTCAAAACGAACTGGAGTGGGATGGAATCAAGTGGTTCAGCCAGCCCGTGGCAGGATGCTTTAGCAGGATTACTGGAGATGACTTAATGCCAGTTCTGTACCTCAGAGTAGGAAACACAAGCATGTTTACGTGCCTGCCTCAGTGCCTTCTTGGACAGCACATCAGACCTCTTAGTGACCTTCTAATTTCTCTTTCCTAAAGCCCTTTGCACATCAAAACTTTAGACCGCAATTTCTTTTGTTAATATCATGATAATCCATGTTAAATCAATGATACCGCTTTATACAAATGGTTTAGTCTAAATTGATGGCAGTAAATTTTTACCTCACTAGACAGTGTGGGGTGCTGCATTTTAATCAAACAAGCCAACTGTAATCACAGCTCGGAGACAGACACACAAATTTTGGCGTGAACCGAACATGATGAACAGAAACACGATGAAAAACCTCAAGCCCAACATTCTTTTTAATTATTCTCACAATAAAAGTGCACTAACGTAATTACTCCTGTCAAAGCAATTTTTCTCCACTCTACAGATTACGTGAGGTCTGACCTTCATATTAGGTCCAAAATAGTCACCTCTGCGACCAAATTCCTTTGGAGTTCCCTGATAAGCAAACACTGGTCCAATGGCATAACCGAAGATGTTTTGGTTAAATACTGGCAGCCTAATACTGATTTCACTTTTCTAGAAACTCTTTAAAGCAGTGTACCATGTGGCTGGGAATAAAGCAGCTTGGGGTGGAACACCAGATTGCATCTCTTCAGCTCTACTGAAGTTTTTAGTGACAATCCAAAGTAGCATTTGGATGTCATGTGTAATACATATATGAAACATTATAGCTGTCTATTTACCTCAGAAAAGAGGCAGATACTCAGGTCATGAACTGCCTTCTCTTGATACTTTAAAAAAATTAATAATCAGCTATATATTCCAATGTAGAAACTGTGAAACACTGTAGAGCTCTAGAACTGTAGAAGCACTGGTAGCAGATAATACTAGAGAATAATTCCCATAATAGTAGAGCAAAGTTTTAGAATAAAAATTGGCTGATGAAGCAACAAAAGCAGAGTTAAGCTTTGAAGATTCACAAAAACTGCAGACTGGAAATCTAAAATGTCAGAGCAAATTGCAAAGATTTTTAAAACAGGCTTTTGGCTGTTTTTTTTCCACAAGGCCAGAGAAGTCGCATAGGGCAGTATCAAATTATTTTTTTCTGAAATATTATTAATCATTCAGGATCTTACTCTTCCTTTGAACTTGAAGTGAAAAGAAATCAGAGCCATCAGTCATCTGCAATATTTGGAAAAACTCAGCTTTTCACAGTCAGGGCAGTGATTCAGGTTACACCTGAATTTTCTCCAACATGTCCCTACAACTAGTGAATTTGACTGCCATTAAGTGTAACACACATAATAAAAATATCATGGTCTAACAAAGTAAGTGAGATCCAAGTTACAGAAATTCTGTATTTTAGTCCCTGATTCCTCCTCAAACTTACTCAATTAATGTAATGTGTCTGCTTTAGTTTCTCCCTGTCTACATACATCTAATTATCATTACCTGCATCACCGTGGTATTTTGCTGACCAATGAATCTACAAAATGCTTACGCTCATATCTGCAGAACGATCATGCAAAAGCCTCTTGCAGACAGGTGCAGCTACTCCCTCCCCAATCCCTTGGGATTTACACAGCTGCCTCTTACAAAACACGTGAATTTTGGTAAAGATGTTCTGTGTCAAGGAGTTAGCATCATTCCTGGGACAGGAAATAAGGCAGAGAAACAAGCAACTACATGGCACTTCCACATACACTACAGAAAATGAATCAGAGTTAGGATTCACCAAGTATTTTTATTAATAAATCTGTGCATCACTTCTGCAGCACAAATAAGAAAGAAAGAAACTGATTCAGAGATTAATACCGATGGAATATAACCTGCTTTGCATACGTGCACAAAGCATCAGAGATATCGAAATGGACTGGCCATCGGCATTTGGCAGATGTCCTTAAACGAAGAGTTAAAGTTTAGGGGGCTTTTTCCCCCCTCCTTTTCTAAATTTCAGAGACAGACCAAATACAACATTCACTTGATTCTGGGGTGATCATTTGTGCAACTGGAAGTACTTTTTATCCAAGAATTCAAAAATAAATGGCTACATGCCCTTCCAGCATACAAAGGGCTCTAAAGGATACAGGAAATGTGCCACTGCCAGTTAAATGACTTCTGCAGCTATCACTCTATTGAAAGCAATTTTGGGAGCCTCAGCTTTAGACTCTCTTCTCCTGCATAATCAATGACCTTTTCTTTGTTGCATCTTTCAAACCCTTTTCCTATCAGAAGGCTCAGCATTCAAGCAATACCACCTGAGCAGATGCAAGTACTAAAAAAGGCAGCAAAAATGGGGACAACATGAATGTGATTCAGTTGCCTTGGGTAGTTTTTATGATCACTGAAAGCCACACTATGAAACTCTCTCTTCCAAAGAAAACACAACTGCCAACACTTGTTCGTTGTTTTAAATGTAGTATTTTCTATCTACCAGAGTGACAATTTCCCACCCTGGTAAAATGCCGATTTTTAAATTGAAAACCTTTGTAGTAATTAAGGGTTTAAAGTGCTAGTATGGAATCTTTACTCTTGACCAATTATGTTATACCCACACAACATATTTTATAGTGTGCAAAACACAGAAGAAAATACCAACATGAAAAAATATGGTATTTTCTTATTTATCTGCTGCTGATTAATTCTGACAATTAACACCATTTGCATCCCAGTGGGCCTCATAATTTCAGAGTATTGAACTGAACAACAAGTTGTGTGACACATCAGTTTATTAGACAAAAATGACCCACGGATTTCATTATGAAAGAGAAAGGTCATCAAAAGTTATCAAGATTTGATTAAGCCCTCTTGATAAAAAACGTACCCCCCTGACCTTTCCTTTTCCTGTACCTCCACGAATGTTATTCCATACAAAACATTTCTTGCAAATGCTCAAATTTCCTAAAGACTACTGGACTGTTTGTTTTTCCAACTGTAAAGGTAGCAAGCAGTGGTGTTAATGATATACCTACTTGAAATTTGCATGCATTGCATATAAACAGCAGAATGTTAGTAGATTATTTGCCTTCTGCCCATCACCAAAGTTATTTACTGCATAACATTAGATAAACCTATTTAGACATATTTCTGTAAATTATATTGTAAATTACCTTACTTCCAGTATCCCCATGCTAGCAGCTGAATGAATATGCAGAGAAGATGTTGCCAATCTCTTTAGTGACATGATATTCCGTGGGATTAATTTCCACTATACCTTCGTTTTTTGTAGCAATGCTTATATTAGTAATCACTGTTAATGTTATATTCAATACATTTAGCACAACTTTCTGCTAAATCGCTAAGGCAAATACTAAGAAAAGAAAAGAATGAACAGTTAGAAAATGAAAACAAACTAAACCACGGTCCAGTGAACTCTGGCTTTGCTTTAAACACATTAGCAAATATGTACCTCAGCTCCTCATTTCTCCCACATTTCATAAAGTGCTATTAACCCCTTCCCTTTGGTTGTGGGTGGGAGCTCAGCGCACCGATAAGATACGTTCAAAACCAGACAGCCTTCAATGAGTTAACTTTTCTTCCACAAAGGTGAAGAGTTTTGCTGACCCAGTGCGAGTCGGCTTGACTAAAATTCAATTCTGCTGTAGTCAACAGGAAAGTAGGAAGGAAAATAGGATTTAACAAACAAAGCATAAAAAGTCCCCAGCAGGAAATCATTATTTGGGCAATTGTTCACTTTGTTAAGAGACTGGACTGTATTAATATCTATCAGGGCATACTGCTGTGTTTGTGGTTTCTCTTTAGTGCCACGTCTAGTCTAATTAGTTACAAAGTGGTCGTACAGGCAAGCGAAATCTGCAATTGAGCGAGGTTTCCGAAGAATACAGAATACATATGTCATTGATGCATAATCTGGCACCAGCTTATTCTGGGTAAAGTTTGAGTGGTTGACTAAAATTAAATCAATACTAAAGGAAGCTCGGAATGCCAATAGAAGTGGTTTACAGAAATAGTTTCACTGACCGTTACAGCTGCTATGGATTAGGCATGTTAAACGGTTCAGTTCAAGTTAACATTTTTAGTATAGATAGACAAAAAACTGCAGCCACAGTATTCTGCCTGCATGTTTGCAGTTAAAAGCATTCTAGGAACACACATAACATTGTTCCAAGTTACCATTTTACATTTATCAATTTCAGTCATGCTTCTATGCTTCTCACCACAAGAAGGTTAAATTCAAATACATTAAAACATAATATTAAAGAGTGTGTATGTGTGTGTGTGTATATGGCACTGCAGTTAAGAAATAGATTTGTAGACAAAAATCCTGTAAACTGCTGGGGAAAGCCTGACATCTAAACGGTTTTACAGATCACAGAGCCTTACTCATACAGTGATCATAATCATTATATTATGAAATGTAAAAAGCTATCAGTAATAACCAGTGAACAAGGTAACACCAACAATGTTTGTACTGGAACAGTTCCTGAACTTTCATAAGTATGAGAGCTGTCATAAACCAGTTTCTTTAGTATATTCTGAAGTTTCTGGATACAAAGCAGCACCACAGGCAGAACACTCGCCTCATGATCTAGCCATATTTTAGCTCCTCTTTCTCCAAGTAAAGGGAAATATTTCCCTGGCTGCCTGCCTTACTCAAGCTTCTTTGAAGCTACCTTAAAAGCTACAACCAGCCTCTGAGAAATGAACTTTTGGTTACAAACTGCAGGTGGTGAGGTAAGTAAAGGTTTGCAATATAACACAGCCAAACTTTTTATCAGACTCAGACAAATTAGATCAATATGAAGGCAGTAGAGTGATGCCAATTTACATTGGTTGTGAATGCAATTCAATGGTTTGTACTGAAGAAAGATTTTGATTTACTTGTTTTAGGATGGGAGTATGGCCCCGCCAAACACTATTTCCCAACACTGCAGAGACTTAAATGAGAAACATGTTGAATATATCACTCTGATCCATTCATTTATCATCTTTTATGGAAACTGAGGATTTATTAGGGCCACTTTCTTTTAACTATTAACATTTTATCCAGTTAAAATAATTTAAAAAAGCTAATAAAGCTGATCCAGAGCATCAGCTACTCAGAAGAAAACTGGAAAAGGTCAATATGCACAGCCAGCTATTGCAAAATGCATTGCATGCATTGCATTTCACTCCTGACCCAATAACTCCCCCTTCCCAACCTTGGTATTTCAGAAAACATGGGTATTTTTCGTATCTGACACTTGACAGGACTATCATTTGCTGGCTTTCACAGTACTCTGCTTCGACCACTTTTCAAGGTGTTAAGAACAAACCCAGTATCTGGCAACATTTCTAATCCCCTCTGGACGAGTCTCGTGAAATGCAGAAAAATGGTGCAAGGCTCCTTGTAGCAGTTAAGCCCCACATAAAACCAGTTTGGGAAAAAGCTGATGAGACACCTCTGTAGGTTACCTTTGCCTCCTCTGCTTTTCGTCTCTCAGCTAGCCTTACATTTGAAAAGTCTCATCCAAAGCAGCCTCAGGCTTTATTTACAGAGAACCAATGGCCCCATCTGCCTCCATAACTAACATGGAGGAGATGCACTGGTACTCTTGTTCGCCCTTAGCCACAACTTTTCAAAAATAAAGTGCATAATATTAATCACATGTGCCTCAGCATGCTGCAGGGCTCCAATATCCCTGTGGGTCTACTAATGTATGTATCACACTAGTGCAGGAGTTTCCAAACTTTTATGCGGATTACTTGATTAGTCTATCAACCATATATTTATTAAAATTCTGTTTCAAGCAATATCAATTTAACTCTAAAATAATTATTTTCAGTTTTAGTCTCTGCTAATTTGAAATCAGTTTCAGGTATGTACATTAACAGAGATTTTGGTGGAGTTATCTATAATTTAAAGATTCATAAAATCCCTCATATATACGTGAGGGATAAGCCTAATGTTAAAATCATTTAATGTCTTTCACACTTCTTTTATCCAGTGGCATGTGAATTGTATTTCAATGACATACCAAATCAATACTAAGAGAGTGTGAGACTTTTTATTCCTTAGATTCATACAATAACTCTGGATACAACAGTCTAAATCAAAACTCCTGCTCAAAGCAGGGTCAACACTGAATTCAGACCAAGCTGCTCAGGGTTTTAGCTAATCTATCTGGTCCTGAAACCTCCAAGGAAGGAGATGCCACAGCCTCACTTGGAAGCCTGTACCAAAGTTTTACTGTCCTCATCGTGAAAAGTTGGGGTTTTTTTCGCCCTTTACATCAATTTGGAACTTCCCTGTTTCAATTTACAACCATTGTCTCCTCTCCTGCCTTGCGGCTCTGGGTAGAACCAGGCTCTTTCTTCTCAAACCTCCTCCTTAATACCGGCAAGCTGCTCTTAGGTCTACCCTGAGCATCCTCTTCTCCTGGCTAAATAAGTCCCATTCCCTCAGCTTCTCCTCATCGGAGATGTGCTCCAGCTTCCAACTTCATAGTCCTCTGCTGAATTCACGCAATTTTATCAACATCTTTCTTGTACTGGAGGGGACCAAAAAAGGGACACAATATTGCCAATGTCCACATTTCCAGTGTTTTTGTTTTGTTCTGTTGGTTTTGTTTGTTTGGCCTTTTTTTTTTAATGTACCAATATTTTTTTCCAATTACTTGAGCTAATCTAAATACAGCCATTAACCAAAAATATTAATATAATGGACTACTAGGAAGGATATAAGACTTCATGGCCTGCATCCTGATACTGATAAGGATAAGACAAAGAAAGTTCTTTTTGGAGTATATAGTTTATTTATGCTTTCTTATTTACATCAAGATTTGTCATTATTTACTGTTTTAGGAGTGTCTATTTTAACTACTAACTATATATCAATACCATTTTGTTCAGAGATCAGGTATATTTTAGAAATATTACACATTCTGCATATACAGAACAAGAATGTTTTCTTAGTACTTTTGCTATTGAAGAAAAAAATTGTCAGATATAGGTATTAAAACCCACATCAACTTTTCATATTCAGTTAATTACCATCTCCTCTAACTTACAATATTTGGGGACTAATTCCTGCATCAGCTATATTTATTCTGTTAAAGTACTAAAACCACTCTCTTAAGACCCCACTAGGGTTCTTTCTCCCTTTGGACGACATGTAATTTTTCCATCTACCAAGCTCATCCTATATTCAGTGTCCTATATTCACAGTATAGAAAACTCTCTTCCTGCACTAACACTATAAAATTTAATCCTTCTCTGCTGCTGTCTTTTAGAAAGCAAGAACCATCATTCTTGTCTTCATACATCTCTGTCACTGTTTTCTCATGTCACATTTTTCATTGGAATTCTTATGAATATAAAACCTTTTTCAGGCTGTAACACCAAAAACCCACAAAACCCTACCAGCCCTGCAGTAACAAAGCTTGCCTTATTTAGTGACACCTAGATCTTATGTTTATCAGTACCTTCAATCTTCTCCCTCAACCAACATTAGACATTTGAACAAAAAAATTGCCTTAAATCTTTTTGTAGGCAAAAATAGTTATTGCAATGCATGACTCCTGTTATACATAAAAAGCAATGCAACAATTACTTCATTTGTTAGGAAGAGGTTAACATCACTCTGTGGGCTCCTTGTAGAGCTCCAGCCGTTACAAAATGTCTTTGTGTAATGTATCAGCATTCCTGAATTTTTGTGGAACTAGGGGAAAAAAAAAAAATCAGTATTAAAAATCAGGGAGCTGGAGACTTTACATGAAATACAGTTTTGTTCCCACCACAAAGCTAAGTGTTTTTGATCTTTCTGAACTTCTCAATCATGTGTGACCAAAGAATTCTTTGCAATGAATTATGTTTGCCTTCTATGTTAATGAAAAGCCAACATGCATAATTTATAGAAGCTAGGAACCAAACATTAAAAAAAAGTCATAAAAAAGCCATAGGAGTCTTTAATGGGAGAGTCCTCACCATCTAAATGGAACTGTTATACAATATTTTTCTGTCAGATTTATTAGGTTTTATTTGAATATGTTTGACTTCGCAATGATGTTTGTACAAAAATTCCAAGGAGCAAAAACATTAAAAACCAATAAAAATCAAAAAACGAATGATCACAAGAAAAACAAGGAGTCTGTAGAAGACTCCATTTTCTTTTAAAGCCAGTATTAGACCTAAATCTCAATCATAAATATCTTAAATACAATGTCTCTCTTTCACCAAGATGGATCCTGATATTTTGCTTTCTTTTTAGCTTTTAAGCTGCTACTCCTCTATACAATGATTTCCTGTAAGGAGTGGTGTTGCACCAAAATAACTGTTATCCTCTTTCTATAGTGACAGAGAAAGGCTTCTTCCAGAGGCAGGAATTCAAGAAGCAGTGGAAAATAACATAAGGTCTGAATCCTGAGCCACAAACATCAACAAGGAGCACTTCCAGTAGCTTGCACAACTTCAAAATATATGTAGCTATATATGTTTTGTAGTGTCGCGTCACCCCACCCCCAGATAAATGAGATTGTACAGTAAATATCCTATTGAAAAACAAAGCTAGCAATAGAAAAGATGTTTCTTCACCTCGTTCCTTCTTTTGGGACATATTATTTGCTTGTTATACAGAATGATTAGCTTTTTCATGTAATGAGTAAGAATCATCTCTCATCCTTTTAAAATCAATATACTTCATTTGAGTTTGTCTACATAAGGCAAGATTTTTCATCTACACCATCTTGCAAACTTTGAACTTGCCTTATCAAGATAGTTACTAGACTACCACTCTAACTGCTAAGCTATCACTGTAGGTACCATGCCAGGCTTATCTTCTCTGCAGAATTAATTAAGCAATTAACCTGAAGTTGCTCCTACCCTGCGTCATGTCTACACACATGATCTTTCATATAACAATGCAACTTGCTTGAGATGTACTAACACAGATTTCCAGACAAAACTACTTTGTACATCTGAAGAATTGATTTTCCAAAGTACCCTCAGTAACTAAATGTCAAGTTAACACAGGCACAAAAAACTTGAGCAAATGGTGCATACAATATTCACATTTACCTCACTAGACCCCTGAAAACACTTAACTTGCATCCAAATAACTTTTAATATGAAAAAAGCATATTGACAGAATATAAACCTTGACTCTTAACCAAAAAATTCAATTCATAGTAAGCTTGAAGGTACGTAACAGGAAAACATTAACAAACTATCAGTAACACAATCTTATTCTGTGGTGATGCAAATTACAACAATTATGAGTGAGGTTAAATAAGATTAGACTGCTTACATGCTATTTGTGTAAGCAGAGGAATTAAATAGTTTCTACTTCGAAAACAATTCAAGAGATGGATCTCATTGCCAAGGAAACCCTGGTCAGGCCACAGTGTTTGACAAGTGAGCTGGGGGAAAGAGCTCTTTTGAACAATCCAATCCCCTGCTTCTTAAAATCAGTAACTGAGAAATTTGTCCTATCCATTTATTACTGCAATATTCTTTATGAATCATGAAAGAAAGTATTGATTTGGAGAGGAGCTGTTATGAAATCCATTGCTAAGTTTAATAAGGTAATTCGCGGGATCCTACATGACTTGTAACAACAATTATGCATTATAGATCCAGAAACAACCTTCTGTTCACCTTTTCTTCTGGTTAAACTACTACCTTTTGGCATTTCCTGTTCGCTGGTGGTAGGTCTGTCCAGAGGTTACAAAGAAAACAAGCTAGGAGAAGAAACGTATACTCCTCTCTCTGATAGCAGTCTTTTTTTCCTGGACATAGTTCCTATGGTAAGACATTCTTCTTCTTTGTAAACATTTTAACATAAAAACCTCCTTCTCAAGGTCAATCATAATCAATTCATCATCTTAGTTCCAAGACGACATACGTGCAAAGACCTGTTCCACAGGTTGTCAAAAATAGTTGACTAATTTTCTTAAACAACTGAATGAAAGGAAGCACTGACAAGATATTATAAGACAAAAATTGTAAAATAGATTTTTTTTTTTTTGCATTTCCACATACACATTTTACAGGGAAAATTACCTGAATATAAAAAAAAAAAACATGAAAGAACTATTGTGAGGCATTTGCTTCCTGTGCAGCATCTAAGAGTTAAAACCATTAACTCAACTGCTTCAAAGCATTAGTTTGGCTGTCATTATTACAGAAATTAAGTCTTCAGACATCTGAAAGCCTCACTAGCTTCGTACAAAAACTACAAGCTACTCCATATATCTTCCTACACTTCATGATGACAGTAAATCCATGACGATTAAACAGATCAGTAATAGGAGAATAATTATAATAATTCAAAATCTTCATTTTATATGTGATTGTATTCAGTATCGCTGGTATAAGGATCCTGATGACTTAAGTCAATGTACCAGTGGACAAGAAATCAACACCATAAAAAAATTATGCAGAATTTGACAGGCTTTTTTGACATTTCTATCACACTTAATTACATTCCTCTCAGATTTCTATGAGAAGATTCAAATCTGACACTGACTTCTATTAATGTCTTCGGACATGTTTACAACACACAGAGTTATAAGATCTCTTTGGAAATTTTAGGTCTTAACTCTTTCTAAATTTTATGTAACTTTGCACGAGGAGCCTGGACACTAGAAAACAATGACAACCTCAGAAGCCAAAAATTAAAGTATCTTTACACGCTTTGATTTAGTTTCTCAAATATGTGACAGACATACCATGGCAATATGGCATGAAAGAATCTGTACCACTACTGTGTCTGATTTTCCTTTTCGTTGGAATACACAGTTAAACAGGCAATGAAGTAATAACATGGGTTCTGTAGCAACTATTCTAGCAACCTACTGAATTGTCAGAAAATAAGATATTTACTGTTTGGAATCAATTTATAAAACCCCAGAGCAAATAAGGGATTTTTCTCCACCCTTATACCAAAGTCTTCTATAGGACAGTTCATGAATATTATAGAAATGTAAACTCCAATACAAGTTAAGCACAGACCCAACTCATCAATCATGACTGATCTCACCATAAGGAAAAAAATCCACTGCATATAAGATCACATACTATTCATTATAACTTCTCAGAAATGAAAATTCCATAACTACACTATTTATTATTTAATAGACTGCCATATTGAGTAACTATTTATTTATTGATGTTAAACAATACAATTAATATTAAATACAATACTTAAAGCTGTAGATTTTGCAAGGTAGTTAAAGTCTGAATTGCTACAACCACCTGCACCCAAGAAGCCATTTGGCTGAATTCCAATCAGAACTCTACTGTTATGCAAGTTCAAAGCTTCAGGATTACAAAATTAAAACTGTTTCTCAATGTGCAAAACCATGATTTTTTTTTTTAGTGTGAAAAGGTACATAGCATATTTATAATAGCCTAGAAAATTCTTATTCTGATAAGCTCTTTCTTTACCAATACGGTCATAGCAACAAAATCAGCAAAAAGTCCCCTCCTCTTAATCATCTCAAAATAAAATTAATATCAACATCAAATAGGGTCATTTAAATATCACTGACACTTTCTTTCACCTTTTTTTTTTTGTTAATATAGAGACCAAAGGAAATTAATGCAATCCCATACTTTAATAGGAAAGTAGATGTCTATGGTTAACATAACCAAAGAAGTTAAATAATTTCTAATCTGGTCAAACTGTCAGACAGGGTCCTTTCTCATAATCAGAGACCAGGAGAACGAAACTACTGCTCCATTATCTTATGCAAATACTCTAGATGGCCAAACATTACTTTTAAAGTTGACATCCTTCTCATTAAAAAACTGTGATTTGATCATGCAATTTTGATGCTTTGATGAAAAGACTAAAAAAGATTCAGTGATTGAAATCATCAACACTAATAAAAAGAGAACTGGAAGACACATGCATGTGATGCACTTCTTACTTTAATTCGTTTTTATCATCTTTTTTGATATAAAACACTGAGTTATCAATCACAGAATAAAATTCTATGTACAAACTTGATATACATGCAGCTCAAATTATCCTTTCCTACATAGTTGGAACCAAGTAAAGCAGTAAATGAAGCATGATCAACAAGATGATACAAAGACAAACTTGAAAATCTCACTTCTGATTCAGATAGACCATATGTCTAGCTGCAAATCCAGATAAACAGCTTGCTGGGTAGAATTTTCAAAAATAATCAATGTTATTGTCATTATTGTATGTCAAAAGTAATCAGTGCCTGAGGACTGGAGGAAAGTCAACGTCACTCCAGTCTTCAAAAAGGGCAAGAGGGATAATCTGGGAAACTACAGGCCGGTCAGCCTCACCTCCAGCCCTGGAAAGATGATGGAACAGCTTGTTCTGGGTGTCATCTCCAGGCATCTGGAGGAAAAGAAGGTTATCAGAAGTAGTCAACATGGATTCACCAGGGGGAAGTCATGTGTGACTAATCTGATGGCCTTCCATGATGGCGTGACTGGATGGGTGAATGAAGGGAGGGCAGTGGACGTTGTCTACCTTGACTTCAGCAAGGCTT
>RSEF01000002.1:56381690-56437218 GCA_003993805.1 Himantopus leucocephalus
CTACTAAGATGATTAGGGGATTGGAGCATCTTTCTTACGAGGTGAACTTGGGGAGTCTTTTTCATCTAGAGAAAAGACGACTGACGGGGGATCTTATCAATACTTATAAATAATTAAAGGGAGGGTACCAGGGGGATGGGAACAGATGTTGTTCAGTGGTGCCCAATGATAGAACAAGAGGTAACGGGCACAAACTTGAACACAGGAAGTTCCATCTAAACACGAGGAGGAACTTCTTTCCTTTGAGGGTGGCAGAGCACTGGCACAGGCTGCCCAGAGAGGTTGTGGAGTCTCCCACACTGGAGACATGAAAAATCTGTCTGGACACCGTCCTGTGCAACCTGCTGTAGGTGACCCTGCTCTGGCACGGGGGTTGGACTAGATGATCTCCAGAGGCCCCTTCCAACCCTGACCATTCTGTGATTCTGTGTTATCCTAAGCATGGTCATATTTAAATAAAATAAAATTTCACTTTGTTTCTTTGGTCTGAAGACAATAAACAACCACTTATCAAAGTATAAAACAGCTGGCATGTTTTCACAGCTCAGGAAGTGACTATGTCTTTTACTGGCTCAGCTTCATTTTTCAGTCAAACTTAGGTAAAACACTGAATGACTTAGAGCCTCAGTAGTAGTAAGGGTGAGTATTCATACTCCTGACCTGTTTATTAGTGCTTTTTAACGTAGCTATCAAATATTACACAACTGTACATTAGTTCCTATTGATCAACCTGCAAACAAAATCCTCCTAAAAAAAAAGGGGGGGTGGGGGGGCAGGGAAGAGCTTATATTAACTTCCTTCACATTTTGCAATCTTAATTGTGCAGTAAAGCAGCATTTCAGGGGGGGAAAAACCCAACAAACAAGTAACCTTAGCAAGCCTGTTTCTAGTTGACTACTTTCCTCATTTTAACTTTTTAACAACAAGAAGAGAAACACAACCCATGCAAAGAATACAAATGTTCCTATAAAAGCTTCTTCCCAGGTTGACTGTTAGTGCACACAAGAATGTCGTACAAAGACATTTTCTGCAAAACTTCCAGTTTACACAACAATGACTCAAAATAGTATATCTCTGTTAAACTAACTTTCTATTTATTGGAAAAATCTACAGGGGAGGCTAATTTTTGGACAAAATAATTAAGACTGAATGTAGACATGGCACAAAGTGAAATACTTTTTACTTTATTATCGAAAAAGTCTTGCCTTCTACATCTCCCATTTGATCCAAATACACAGATGATCTTATACCTAATTAAGCTGTCACTGTACACACGCTGTGTATGTCATAGTCCTAAGCAGCAGAAAATTGCTAAGGGCTAAGCTATTTACAACCACCATCCTTTCTTTCCTGAAAGAAAACACTGCAGCATTATGTAATTGTTTTACAATGTCTATTGTTGAAGATTTCACAAGGAACATATAAGTTTGTGTGGAGAGCTGTTGTCTGTAAAGGGAGTAAGGTTACAGATCAACAAGCAAATTTTACAAGGATTTTCACTGCCACCAAGGGGTCAGTTCAGTTAACCCTTTATCAGTAGAGCTTTCCCTCAGGAATACAGCAATTTTCCAGTTTCAGAGAATTTCCCCCTTGCCTGTCCCAATAGCTTCACTCCTCCTCAGAAATCTGGCCAGTGCTGCCAACTTTAATTTTAGTTCTCTCATAATTTACTTGTTAAAAATACTACTTCTGTCTTAATACTGTGCATTTTGAAACATTGCCCATTCTGTACCACTTCAAGAAATGTGTGTGTGGGGGGGAAGTAATTATAAATATTCACTGCTTTCATGCAAAGAACAGGACCAGAAATTTAATACTGTGTCAGCAGACTGTTTCAGAACTACATCCACACACTCTCTGGCGATATGTAAAGTTGTTGCCTCACCCTTATACATTTTCTTCTTCAAAGCAGATACCAAAGAAATGAGTTTGTCCCCAGTTTTTTAACATCAAAGACTGTAGGTCAAATTAATCCCTAGTGTAGCTCAATAAGATCTGTCCTTGTTCTTATTCCCCGAGGAAAGCACCATTCCAAAACATACATTTAATTAATATCTTGTCTGTAGATTCCTACAGGGCTTTTAAACTTTGCCTTGTGGCATACTCTTTGCAACTAATGTAAGTTAATGCAATGGCCTCATCCATGCTGGTGCTTTGTTAGTGTTAGGAAATAATTTTAAAATGTATGTTTAAAGATGTTTCCACAAGCACATGGATAACATGGAGTGACCACTCAACTGTGGAATTATGCAACTAACCTAAAGCAAAACCGAGGAAGTAGTCTTCTAGTCTGCGACAGCGTATGGAAAAGTGGTGGAAGAGAAGGAAAAGCAATGCCTCAAGATACATAAAACTGGGTATGGAAAAAAAAAATTGATCATTGATCCTATCTCACCCACATTAATAATCAAAGGCAAAGGTCCTATTAGCTAAAAATTACATAGGATCAAGTTTTTCATGAAGAGGGATAAAGTTCTCTCAGGGCTCTCAATCAGAGATTATTACTGAATTGACTTAAGCATATATTTAAGAGTCTTCCTGAATCTGGGGTGTACACATAAACAATGGAAAGACATACCGTTTTTCCTGAATCAGACCTCACATGAGGAAAATAGGAGCCAGGAAGGGAAAAGTGAATGGAAGCGTAATGGAGGGGAGCAATATAATCTCCTAACAGCATTTAGCTTCTTGAAATTAGAATTAGACAAACCAGATAAATAAAGACTCAGGCTTAAACAAATGCCTGTTTTAAAAATCCTTCAACTGCCTCTGCATCCATTTACCCTTTCAGCTCTGAACCGAAGTGCAGTAATACTGGACAGAAGAGGCATATGAATATTTTAGGTTATAATTTGCAAATGTGTGTATTTTCAAAGAAGTTTCCGTGACAAAGAAAAACAAATATACCCTGATACCCATGCTCGGTGGTTAGAAATAAGTCAAACTCAAGAAGAATTTAAAAAGCAAAACTGTAAAACCAATAATAAAAGCAAACAAGAGACCACAGGACATGATTTCTGAATGGGACTCCTCTGAAAGGTTGGGACTATGAAGTAACAAAAGGAAAAAGACCATACGGGAAACTCTCCATGATTCTGGAAAAAAACCCAGCATTAGCACACTTAGCCTCCAAATACTGTTATATGAGTGAGGGAGGGAAGGAGGGAGGGAGAAAGAGAGTGCTAATGCTACTGAGAAACTTTAGTTCTGATCTAGGCAAGTTACAGAAGTTTGGAACTTTCACCTTGAGCGGAAGAAAAGTGTACGGTTAACTTTTAAAAAGAAAAACCATACCATTGTGAACTCACTATACATTAAAAAAAGACGTTTCCAAAACCTACTCCAACTTCATTCAGCTCCCTAGATTACCTAGAAAGTTGACCTTTACAACCAGAGATTCACATAAGAAAAGATCAGTGGAAGGCCGTGTGACCAAAACCAATGCTCTTGGCAAGGTATTTGTCAGATGAGGCTAATAGCAAGTGTAGAAAAACTGTTGAAACATTTGGTTCTTGGACTTTATCCTTTGCCTTATACTTGCTCTGGAAATAGCCAGATGAACAGAATCACTAGCCATGTGTGGCTAGTGACATGCAAATGTCTTTGATTGCAAAGCATCCATGAGTTCAGAAAAACCTCAAATATCTGGAATTTATCTTCTGGAAGCATTTTAAATGACATCTCATTTTCCACAGCTGATAAGAATATGACTTAATAGAATATACACTTTGTGGTGTCATGTGATCTTCTAATAAGAAGGTCATGCCAAACATTCTATATTTCATTACTTTCTCATGTGTGCAGGCTTTTTACATTAAAAAATTCAACTTTTATTATACTATATTTTTAGCTGCTAAGAATGCTGAAGTACAATGCGATTTTTGAGAAAGAAATTAAAACTAATAAGATCTTGAAAACAAAGTAAAGCTGGTGACTTAAAAATCTCCTCCCAAAATTTAAGTGATCTTGCAACACACATCTAATTCTTAGCATAATCCAGTTTAAAATAGTTGATCATTTGCAAAATCATTCTAAGATACAGTATTTACATGCTTTTGTAATATAAATGGGGGTAATTTATTGTATACACTGTTATTTTGTATTTTCTATTACAAAAATAAGTAACTGAGAAAAAAAAGCCCACCAGAATGGCACACAAACACACTGTTCACCTGAATGCATTCTGCAGAGAAAGCTTCCCCAGTACCACTGGAAAACAACTGAACATCGAAGTTCTAAAACCATATTCTTATCCCTTGAAAAGCTTTCTAATTTTACCTTCCGCTTTTGTTCAATTAAAAATTCAGCAGCAGCTTCCAAAGATGACAGAGCAGATAAGATTATCCTAACCATACTCACATTTGGGTGAGAACCTAGGCATATTGCAGTCACAGGGAAAGTACTCCAAACTATTTCAGGGGAGGAAGCTTTCAGCCCTGCTATGAAGTATTACTCCACGAGCAGTTCCACTGGTCAGCAACTACGCAACAGCAGCGAGACGTGGTAGAATAACTAGTCTTTTTTCAATTCTTAAGGAATAGTTACGTTTATTGGGCTTGGAGTACGATTTTTAAGAAAATATTTTGGACTCTAAAACTTAATTCTGATCCTGACTTTCTGCATGACCTTGGGTGAATCTCAAACTCAATATGCCTCAGCTCCTCCTATACTAAAATGAATGCAGCATAACTTACCCACCTCTATAGATCTTTATCCTGCTTAAATGAAAGGCGTTTTGCAATATAAGTGCAAAAGCTTGTTATTTATTAAAGGAGGCTTCTACCACAGCCCCTCACTTAATGTTGTTAGGGCCACCCTTTACCTTTAAATCTAGCAAGACGATTATTGATTAATGACCACATCACCTCTGTCAGAAATATAAAAGCAATATAAACATGCCTGTGCCTGACAAATCAGCTGTCTTAAGCAATGACTTGCGTAATTTTATCTATTTATCCTAATGCACCCCACTTTAGTAGTTTCTAGCAGTCTTAAGTGGGTACACTTCCATTAGCCAATCCTAATTCCTGTGGGTGGTACGCTGGCGCTAGTGCTGAGGTGCTCTCAGCTTTAGTTTATGAGCTACTCAGAGGTTATTGCACAGATCCGTTCTCTCTTCCTCACATTTAAGTTTTTCAACGCATTGCAAACACTGGTTCAAATTTCCAGCCCAACAGGTAGGACTAAAAAGTAAAATATTGTCTTAACCTCAAAAACACTTACAGTGCCCACCCTATCAAGCTTTATAGGAATCTCCACTATCCAGGGCTATATTGGCCAATTCATTTCTAGAAAAAAAAGAGAATTTACACTGAATTCTCAGTGACAGCATATCACGAATTATGTGCTGTTGGGATTGCTGTAGTTCTTAATACTGAATGCAATTTCTTGCACACAATTAATACCTATCTACAAATAGCAAGGACTGAAAAGAAACAACAATAGATATTATTAGTAGTAAAAGCAGCCTGTTAAGAATCTATTTTTTTGGAGTGTATCATCGAAAGAAATTTCCCAGTTATTATAGAGACTAATGCTTTTGTGCTGCTGGCAACAGTTTCCTAAGTTACCAAAATGCATCTTACAACTACATGTTGCCTGAATGAACCCGACTGGCAAGCTGTTTAAGAACATCACTGTGCTTTGCAGATGGCAAAGGGTGACTTATTCAGAAATTATTTTATCTTGGCAAGAAGTAATAAAAAGCAAGATATTCAGCTAGAAAGTAACAATCTACCTGGACCAGGTTATATTTATCCAAGAGTTGATGTATTCAATAATCAAATGTAGATCTGCTAAGAATAAAACACACCATCCCCTGCTAAAATTAGTTATTAAAATTGGTAAACTGGGAGAGCAAAACTCTGTAAGAACGATAAGCGCTTGCTGACTGAAAAACATTACATTAGCAGTAGATAAACTGACTGAAATAAACAGACTGTCACAATATGACAGGAGCAAACTGCTGCATTCCAAATACAAGGACAGCTTTTTTAACATAGCAATAAATTATGATTAAGGAAGAACGCATACGAATGACTTTTTCATCCCCCACTACAAAAATTTGTTACAAACAGTAACTGACTACATATTAAAGATAAAATACTGTCCAAAAAAAGTGAATTTAACAGACAGAAGAATGGCAAAAGCAGTTTCTAAGACAGTGGAATTAAAAATAACCAACCCAAAATATAGCTCCTCCCCATTTGCCAAGTAATAAACCCATGACTCTGAATTAAAAAAAAACACCAAAAACCAACAAACAATAAAACAAACACACACCTGCAACTCTTTGTAGCAGTTTTTGTAGAAGAGCAGCACTATTTTTTTTTCTAACAGCTGTAAAGGTATCTCATCCTAAAACAAGCAAAAGACACGAGGCATACTCTAATTGTGACTCTCAGTCTAAAAATAACCTCTAAACCCTATGAAGCCTAAAGAAAAACCAAAGTTTCAAGGTGAAGCTCTTGGGGACATTTATTTCACTGTATATTATACTTTGAAAGCATTAGCATCTGCTTTACTTAGAAATTGACACTATCAAATGCAGTATCTGGTCATACACAGAAAGATTACCAAAAAGGAAGTGCAACCACAGTAAGAATCACTTCTTTAAAAAGCCAGCCTAGCCCGAAATCAGTTATATTGATAGTTTTTAATCAAATATACTTCTGTATCCTATATCCTACATTTTGCTGAAAGCATTTGTACCCACTATATCACTATCACGGGCAGTGCCATCAGGCCATTGCCAGGGTAAGTCAAATGTGTAAGAATTTGTAATAAAAAGAGACAGCCTATGCTAAGGTAAACACCCTGGTGCCTCTCCCACTAAGTTACTACAAGTCCCACCACTGGACCTTGTTGCTTTTAGCTTTCCTTTATGCTCCATTTTCTTCCTTGCCCCCCAATACATTTATTGAACAGAGGTACTTGTTACCCTCTAAGGAATCAGAGGCTTATAGTTCAGCATCCACGGATACACAAGAAAATTTTGCTGCCTTCAGTAACACAGTAATTGCTTAAATTCAGTCTTCCAAGAGCTTCAGTGTCTAAATGAAGTAAAAAAATAAATAAATAGAATTTGCATGAGGATCTAAAAAACAATTACCCTTTATTCAGTAAGAGATTTACATATCCAAGTAATCAATAAATTATCTGTATGTCCTTCACAGCCTCTATCTCCTCCCCTTTCCTGAGAGTTCGGTGGGTAAAAATGAGATCTCTATTGCATATCCATGATCTCCTTTCTTTTCCTTTTCATGTTGCTCTGAGTTTTCTCTACTCTAAACTATTTGGTAGAAAAGTTACCTTTTCTACAGTTGCTGTTCGTCAAGCAGACGACACTTGATCATCTTCACTGTATGACCTGTTCAGTATTGATGAAAATCATGATCACTTAAGAAACACTTAAGAAAAAGAGCACCAGGTTGTTTATAACTCAACACTGAGGAAAAAATTATAAAGAATGAACTTTTAGCCATTTTTTCAACAAACGTGTTTGCCTTTCAAACAGTTATAAGTTTTATAATATAACTGGATGGACCTGTTCTCTAGACCTACCCACCTTTTCTCTCAAAATACCAAATTTTTTCATTCCTAGCCCTGTGCCACAAGCCTGGAATTCTACCCTAAGACTCAGAAAAAAGAGGAGAGGATGCAAGTAGCCTTACAACGGAAATGAAATTTGCAGTGTGATAAAAGTATATGCAGGGAGTTTACGATCTCAAACCAGTATGCATAAACTGTACATATACACAGTCCCTATGGAAAGCTTTTAAGGTTCTGCAGGAGCTGCAAATAGCAGCGAGGCCTAAAGCAAAGCCAAGGAACACTTGGAACTTCTGAGAAACTGAATGTCAACACAATATCATTTATGAAAGTATGCGGTGAATTCTGAGAAGCTGCCTCGCAAGTCTCAGTTCAACCAATGACTTTAGCAGGAGGCTTAACTGCTTTTCCTGCTACCCTTCTTCTTGAACCAGTTCTATTTTGACCATTGAGTGAAAAGCACCAGCCAGTATAAATCTCCTCATCCCTCACTCATGACATTTAAGCAGACAACAGTATTGTGAGCAGCGTGATTCACGTTAAATTTCCATTAAAGGACTTCCCCACTTTAATTATTTTTTCGATGAAAGTTGACAAGAGTAATGCACAAAAATAATAAATCACAAACAGGTAAATAGGCTGGAACTCCATCAGGAAGCTGTCACTAGGCACAGTGAAGAACTGAGTATCGGATGGTATCAGGAGGTTACCCATCAACAGAAGAAAACTCATCTCCATATTAAAATGCTCATCTTTTGGGTCTGTATGAATTCCTGCTGATTGTAACAGACTTATTGTTTCAAATATTTAATACTGGAGTTCAGAGGAACCGAAGAACTCAGGATATTCCAAACAGCAGAAAAGCCGTGCAACACAAAGATTAGTGTCAAATAACTATTACTTTTCTTTGCATTAGAGCAAATAATTCCAGGTACTGATATAATGAATGCTGCAACCATGTAAGAATATATATAATATTCATACTGCAATGGCAATAGAAATACAGAGGACCTGCACATACAAAAGGACTGTTCCAGCCTTAAATTCCAGTTCAGTGCATGAAATAATCACATGCATAAATCCACTCCTACTCAGTACAGCTGTCCACCGATATCAAAACACATTCTGGAAAACCACTGACTTCAGTGGCCTGGATATCTCAATTATCACATTAAATCGGGTGACTAATGAATTGGGCAATTCTGGGTGACTAATGTGGCTATTTCCATCATAAAACATATCCCCATAGCTTCAGCGGTTTAGATGCCATTATGAAGAGAAGTAATTGAGAAATCTGGTCCCAGTTCATTTGCATAACAAATATTACACTATAAAATGGGATTTTCTGATAACTGTTAGCTAGAAAAAAGCTATTTGCTCTCTTTTTTATGTGGCTGCTACTGTTTTCAACAACTGAAGTAATAGTTGAAAATAAATTTAAAAAATTTACAACTACAGGAGGAATTACCGGATCAATGCAATAGTTTTAAGAGAAACTGTCAGTAAGGCTTATGGAATCATACAAATGACAAAATGCAGTCAATTCAGGGATCTCCTTTGGTTGGACTGAAGAATATCCAATATATTGACATCTGATAAAATATATAATTCAGTAAAAAATTCTTCAATCTGACCAAAATCTGTACTTAGTTTTATGAAACGCGATGACATAACAATTAGATGCAACTTAAAGCAAGATGCTTCTACTGCATTCTGCTTCATCAAAAAACACTGAACAAATCCTGAGGGAAGAGGATGAAAGCCCCAGCATTTTTCTTACATAGAACTCTTTCGGTTTCTAGTTCATGTGTCCCTCAAATTGTGTCATTATCAAACATGAAGGAAAGCATAAGCTGTTTTAGAAATCTATAGATGTGTCCAATATCTATAGGAGATACAGGGAACAGACAGATCTTTTTGAGGAAACTGGCCATCTGATTCATTCATTCTTCCTTTTCCATTCAAAACAAATGCAGCCCCTGAGAATTTTGATTTATTTTTTTTTTTTAACCTCAAACGCCTAGGTGGGACTGAGCCACAATCAGATAACGGGAATACAGCTAAGAAGTGGTACTATAACCTCCCCATCACCTGACATACAAAGTGTGCCAGGAGAAGCTAAAACTGAGCTCTGATGCCTTTTCCAAGTACTTCCCTTTTCTCAATATGACTGTGAACCCTTCACAAATAAAACATCTTGTAACTGAAGCGAATAAAATACAGGCAACATGAAGGAGATCAGCAAAAGATCAGCAGGAGGAAGAAGTAGTAATCTGAGTCTATCCAGGTAACTCAAAGACCTGGTTCACCTCTCCATTCCACTTCAATTTCTTCCAACAAATAACCCTATACCATCTCTTGCTTAAACATGGAATTTCACAGTCTGTAATAGGGTCTTCCTTTTAACCTCCTTAGACATAGAGAAAATGCAGGATGGTTGGTCGAACACACATACATAAAATCAGACAAGGCGCCCATAATAATTATGAGATAAGCTAAAATTACATCAGCCCATATCACTTCTGTTTAGGCAGAAGGATAAAATCAGTTCTTCAAATTGAAAGTCAGTACAATACTACACAAATCTTGCATCACCAGTTTTTCAAAAGATAATTTATCCAAGCAGATCTTTAACTTATACAGAGTAAATTCAAAGATAAATTATAAATTTGTCAGCTTTGTCATAGAGGCTGTTACTTGTAGTAATATAATTGTCAAGGAATGTACAGATGTTATAGCCAAACCTCAAGCACACCACTTCTTGCAAAATGCTATAGTGTCAAGGAATGTTTTGACTACATAGCATTTCCCAAATAAATGGGAACATAATACCTTTTTACTGATATAAGACTATAAACATGAAAATACGTAATGTTGATGACAGTATAGCTTAGGAACAAATAAAAGTAGATTACTTAGATATTTTTTTTTCTTCTTAGTATTCTACATAGAGCATCCATTCAGTAATGTATCACATATGCATCAAGGATAAAAAGAGTTATATTCTCCAGAGCTACAGAAAAGTTTTTATTGTGTGTTTAACACATCAAAAGCATAAAGTTTTAGCTGCTACAAAAATTCAAACAAGCCCTTCAACTGAGCTGCACATGAGCAGGACCACTGTCTTCAAGCTAATTGACGCTGCTTCATAAGCAGTTATTGAAAAATAGTTACCTATTTTCCCAATGGATTTTTTGTTATCCTCCAGTATAGCGTGGGGTTTTTTTCACAGAATAATATTGTGTATGACCACAGAGCCTTTTAGTGCCTTGTGTCTAAATCCATAGGCCTACTTTCCAGAGACCAAATCAGCCTAAAAAACAAGTCTGAAATAAGACCAAAATAAAAGAAGACACATTCAAAGCCACAAGAATTATTACGTCTGCTTGTCAACTACATTTTAATAGTTTTTGCAAGTCTAATTCTGAAGTTGTGTGAGAACTAGCTGGCAAAAAATGTAACTATAACTTATCAGGGAAAACACAAAGAAATGTAAGCCATCTTGAGTGATTCTCAACAGCTGCATTTTAAAAACAGAATCAGGACTGCAAGTGCATAAACTCTGATGAAAACACTGATTTATTTTTAAGCATGTTGTACTTGGAAAATCATTATAAACCAAAACATGCAGAGCTCAGAGCTCAGCAATGGAAAAGAAGCTAGAAGAAATCCATATGGGCTTCATCTTTTCACATTTTTTCCCCAGACAAATCCTGCTGCCCTCACTGTCCTATTCTGTGCCTCAAAACATATTCCCCTCTCTCTCTTGTATTCCTGCCACCTTCAATACAGACCTCAGAGTTGCTAGTCTCTCTCCTTCCCTTCCTTAGAGCTAATTATCCATCTGCTTGTCATTCAGATCCTTCCCAAAATTTCATTTCTCCAACAATTCTTCAACAACACTCCACAGACACATGCATTCATGTGTACATGCAGGACAAACTCAAATCCAGGGGAAATAAGATCCCTAAGTGCACTTACAAACCTAGATCTGAAAGATCAGGCTGGAAAAACGAGAGATCACAATATAGTAGTTAACTTTACTCTACATTTGATTCTGCAGATTGGATTGTGCAATGTGCTAAAAGTTGAATTGGAATTGTGGGAGAGATCCAGAAATACCTCTTCAGGAATCTCTAACTTAAGGGTTGAGATACCCAAGAAGTGGATGTCTGGTTCCAGAATGCAATCCTGGTCACTTGCCTAAATAGCTTACGGACCCAGCAAAATATCTTCAAAGTAAAGGGTCCAAAACCCCCAAAAGCTGTGCATAGAGCCACTAGGGACAGCTAGTAGGAAATATTGTGCTTTACATGTGATGGAACTTCATCTCTCTTTTTCCATTAAAAGCATGACTGCCTACCAAGTGTCTCTAGTTGGAATGGATCAAGGGCAGAAGTCTCCACTGAAGAAAGGTGCCTTAATAAACAGCATTGACTCTTTGTAAAACTCCCTTCTTTGTTTTTGAATATATGTAGCTGTTGTGCCTTTGTTTTGCTCTGAAACAGATGGTGTCGGTACATTTTAATAACACCTAGGGAATGCAACTCTGGTAATACTCAGGCACATCCCCACTTACTCAGTGAAAGGCAGTGAAAGTGAAGGGACCTTTTAGTCCAGAAGACATCCTTACTGCATTTAAGGCATCTCTAAGGCTAAAGTACAGCATGAGCTCACTATTGTTTTCTTATGATTTTTGTCCACTCCTGCTAAGTCCCATTTTAAACACCAAAACAGGTGTTTCAAATCTTGCCTTTAGAAAAAGGACACTGTGAAAGCAATCTCATTTCAGTACAGCACCATGAAGACTATGTGATCTAATAAACAGATAAACTACTGTATATCTTCATTTAAAAATAAAGATCCACATTGTTCTTGAAAAATAATTATTGTCATATGTATCATTTCACGGTGTCAGTAACAACTAAGCACTTTTGTATGTTTAAAGATATAAAGGCCCAATTATGAAAGGAAAAGAGATCATAAAACTGGGTTTTAAAAAAAAAAAAAAAAGAATGCTGCCTTCATCAGAGAGTATAGATTGTACAATAAAAAGATTCAATCTAAAAAAAAAAAAAATACACCAAAAAACAACCAAAACCAACAAGACAAAACAACGTCTTTTCTCAGTACGAAATTCTCTGTGGTATCTCAACTAACGTTTATCTGTAAGTGCAGTCCCCACCTTCACTATTCATGGCAGTGCCTATGTAAAAACAGCCAGCAATTGGCATTGATGCAGCCCGATGAACAATAACCCGGTATACAGTTCCAGAAAGGAAGAATATTGAGAAAGACAATAGAGGAAAAGTAATTCCAGCAGAAAGTTGAAGATACAGGGTTTGTTGTTGGCAACGCACTTCTGTACCTCAGGAGAAAACTCCTTTCCTGCCTACTTAAATAACAGCAACAGACATGCGCAAACAACGACGAGAACATGAACCACTTAAAATTTTGGCTCAGCACCATACTTATGGGCGACCTAAAAGCACCAGGGTATGAGATGGACAGCCAGTAGGTGCTATGTGTTGGGAAGTGCCAAACACTTCATGCAAGGTCCTAAGAGACTACAGCTTCTGCTGAAATAATTTGCAAGCACTCAGGATCATGCCTTTGGTTGTGCACTGCCAGCTGTTACACAACACATTCCTGGAATGAGATCAGCGTAAATGAGCAATGCTATGTTTAGTGCAGGACATAATGGGTTATGAATCAGGAGCACTGAAGACAAGAAGCTATTCTCTTTTTTTAAAAAAGACATATTTCCAACATGTATTAAACACACCAGTAAAACAGTGACTGCAAGTTTGAAAATATCACTGCAACCATTTATTCCACTTAACATACCACCTGTATGACAGAAAACAAAAATATGCGAATACAAATGGAAAGTAAAATTCTACCACAGTTAAATATACCACACACAGAGACCTTTTCATACAACATTATCAGTCAAAATAAGAAATGTCAAAAAACATAACGTCAGTGAAATCTACTAATAAAATTAAATTTCATCAAGGCTCAAAAGCCAGAGGAGACAACAATAAAACCTTGGTAAACAACCTTACGCTATGCTTTAGAAAAAATCAGAGGGAGAAAAGTTAGCACCATTTTTTATTTTTATTTCAATCTAGACTATTTCAATCTAATAGAGTTCTTTTTACAATTAACTGGAGAATCAAATTAAGGGGTTTAGTCATTTAACTACCTAGTAGGCAGGTGCAATCAGGTGGCTAGGTGACTAAATCCCAAATTACGGCTGTGCAGTTAAACAGCAGACATAAATTTGTCTTTACAAAATTATGTCATCTTTCAAAATCAACCCCTTAGGGGAAGAAGGAGGGGGAAAAAGAAATAAGGAGTGAGTTCCTTATATTTTCTCTAAGACTTGCAAAGTAACGGATCCTTATACTTCATCACCAGAAGGCTTTTCTGTTAGAATGAAATTTGGAACAAACAAAATAATTTAATGTGAAAAGGACTTACGGGAGGTACATTAGTAACAGGTATGCTTTTTTCAGTCCCCTTTAATCTGCCATATAGCTTTATAATTAAACAGATCTGATCCAAGTGAGCCAAATTAATCCATAAACCCAATTAAAGCAAGACTCTAATTCAGGTTTCTATTCTCTGTTCTGTGGATCAAGTTATTAAATTACTTTCACCTATACCTGCACAGGTGTAATATGTTTTCCTTTAAAGCCAGCACCCTGCAGCCATCCAACCTGATCAATGTGAAGTGGAGGCAGAGCAAAAAAAAAAAACCCTCTCTCTTTAACTAGCCCCCAAATTTCTGTTAAATCAAAACTATGAAGTTATATCGTGGGGCGAATTATCAAGTCAAGTTGGTTACTTTTTCCTTCCTGGGTCTTTTCCTGATGTAGTTCTTTAAACTTCTGCCCATGCTAAGCCTGTGAATCAGTGTAATTTACAGCACGCAGTAAGATAACTGAACATGGTAAAGAGGAAACATACACAAGAAATCTAGTATTTTATGTAGAGAGGACAATTTGATCAATGAAGCAGTACACAATAGACCACCTCATGGTATTTTTCACACACTGAGTTAAAGAAAAATTTAACTGCAAGAACACTTAAAAAAAATAAATCAGGTTTTGTCTGTCCTACTCTTCATTTCAAAAAATAGTTTTATATATTTCACCAAAACATTACAGAGAACCAGAAATTCATGGTACATTGTACAAGAACAACTATAAATGCTGCAGTTCAAAATGGTTAAAACAACATACCTTAAGAGCACAGCTCTCTAGTGGCAGTGAAGTGCTTTGGCTTAAAAATACTTCTACATTTAAAACAAAAAGCAGAGAATAAATATTTACGAGACAAACTAAAAGATCAGAAGTAGCTCAGGCCTCAGTTCTGCAAACCACCTGCCTATGACTATCACCCCTGCTTATACACTGTTATTGTCATAGCTCTATAACCAGCACCCAAAATAAGCATATAGTTTTGCTACAACATTTGAATATCCTGTTTGTAATATTTAAAAAAATCCATATAAATGGTTAAACTAGAAGTGGCTATACGTATATCCTAAAAGATGATACAGTGAATCTTCAACATTTTTGTTATTTTTTTTTTTAAATATGCTTCCTTTTTGATGCTGCAGGGCAAGATGAGAGAATATAAAACTAAACAAAAACTTCAATTCGATAAGAGAAAAGTGAGTTAAAAGATAGTCAGCCCTTGAGCTGACGAGACATCAGTCTTTTGAGGAAAGGGTTTGCTTATCAGGCAAATGTCTAAGGGAGAGTGCCCTTGAAGAAGCCCTTTTTCCTAAGATAATTTCTGTTTAGAGAAAAGAAAATGTTTGAAACAGTTTTAGATGCATAAACCTAACAAGACACAGTTGTAATTTTCCCTTCTTCAAAGAAATAAGTTTAAATCAGATTGAGAAAACAACAGTTAATAGTCTAAAGAGGCAGAAAGGAGCAGAAAAGTGGTTATGGTAAATAATTTTTCGACTGACCTTCTTTACCTATGTAGACATAAAAAAACCCAACAAAACAACAGGTAGATGTTACTCAAACAACAGGGATTAAAGATCGGAGAAGGCCGATGCAACGTACGGTCACTTCCGTCCCTACCTGAACTACTGAGGATTGCTTTGTAGATAGGTGCAAATGGATAGATGTCATATCTATACCCGCACAGCTAGGCAGAGATCTCGGCTCTGAAAGGCCAGTAAACAAAACTCAGGCAGGGGAAGCTTTTATGTAAATGATATAGGGGATCAAGTCAGATCAAAGTTCAAGCTGGTCAGAAAAACAGGAACCCTATAAAACAATCTAATGCGAATGTAACTATTTTCTAATAAGAAGCCTTGAAAAATCCAAACCACATGAAAAAATTTTGCAACACCTGATCAAATACTAGATATCTGGCAACTATTGCGTAACCCACTCTTTCTTAAACAGTACACGGCTCCTGAAGTGCCGTAAGCATGTTATTAAAGGTTCATTTCATTGATGGGTAAGTGTAAACGGATTGCAAAATTTTGTACCTGAGCAAAATAAGAAGCTAATTTCAAAATTGTACCGAGACTTTCAAGATTTCTCATAGTATTTGACTAGAGTTAAACTCTCAGACTAGAGCAATTCTTAAATTTCATCGTCTCCTGATTTTTGTAATCTATGGCTATATACATGGGTCTATACCTTAAAAAGATGGCACAGCATGAGACCTAGTCAACTTTTAGTCTGCCTATATCAAAGATGTAACCACTGAATGGCAAATGTAAACGTGACTATTGCATGAAGATCAGCCTAATCTGAATGTGTAACCAGTACTGGGCATCCACAAAACACAACAAAAAGTTGATCCGCTTTTGCTAAGTCTGTTTCATAGCCTTATAAGAGCGAAGTCATGGAGGGTAGTAAAAGGTAAAATAAACCAGTATCGGGGATAGTCAGAAATAAGTTTTCACCAAAAAGACACACTTTTAGTTTTGCAAAAATTGATCGTGGATAATGCTGCAGATATCGCCCAGGTACTTAAAAACTCAGCTTATGTTTCATTTCATTGATAAAGACACATTTGGCCAGGTCTTCACACAGTAAGATAGCCCTTACCAGCGAAGGAAGTTTGATTTTTTTTAAACTCATACTGCTCTAAATTTCTCCAGAAAATCCACCTATAACAGGGCAGTATAAAGCACTGATAGATGCAATAAGAAAATATCCCTTAACTAGAGTATCATAATGTAGCAATATTTCCTATTCCAACTGGAGAGAAAAAAATGTAGGTATGTAGGTAAGAACAGTGAGACTTGAGATTAAAATATACTTTTCTTGAATGCAGGAGCACATTCAAATAGAATCCATACTTTAATGGTCTGAACCAGGAAATATTCATTTAAAAACCGAACTGGAGGACAAAATATTCTAGATGAAAACAATTGCATCTGCAATTACCATAAGAATATACTTCATTTAAAGCTAAAATAGCATAGGTAGAATTTGAATATTTTAATAAGTGGAAACCAATTACTGAAATGCTTTACTCAAATATGAGTAAAAATTGAACAGCACGTTTGGTTAATTCTGATGCCACTGTCAGTGACATGTACTGGGTGCATCTACATTACAATTTATTTGGAACAGAACTGAGCTTTAGAAGTCATCCCCACTTTCTGTACTTTAGTTCATATATCATGGAACAGTCTCAAAGGATACAGATGAAACTCCTTTTAGATGGAGCAACACTAGAAAATGTACTTCAACCACTAATGGAGTCCATTGGACCAGATTAGAGAGAGTCGGAAGTGAAACACCCTGAAATATAGATGGTGTGAAATCAAGCTCTCCGCATAAACTGTTTCCTTCCACAAATGTTGGGGTTTTTTTTGCCCTGCAGTATTTAGCATGGCCATTACAATCACTACTGAGACCACAAATTATGCCTACTGTCATATGCACTTCCATTTAAGTACTGCAGAGTAAACTGTATAAACAGCACTGAACCTGTTACTTACTCTTTGGCATCTGTGCTTAGTCTCCACAGCCCCAAACGGATAGAGATAACCTGCTGATGCTACAAACCTAGTAAAAGAGCATAAGCAATATTTATTCTGAAACAGGCAACTGCACTCTCCCAACCCTCATCTTTTAACTTCCCAGCACTAGCTCAAACATTTTTGCAGCTGCGCAGAGAACTGGATCAGAGAACTGCTTGAGGTGAAACCAGCTCAGTATGCATGCATGGCATGAGAAGTCCCAAAGCAATGACACATTCAGTCATGAATGCCTGAACCTAAAGGTTCCTCCGGTGTGATGTGGTTCCCTGCACAGCATGCAGGAGGACTGAACTGCCATATGGAGGCATCAGGGTAAGCCCCAGAACAATCCATGGAAAGATACAGGTATCTTCACTACTTCTTCAGTTAATTCTTTCCAGGAACCTGCTTTCTTCACTACCCAGAAGCTTAGGCTTTTAATGTAGGTGGAACGAATGACCAAGCCTGAAACAAATGCTCACATTTTAAGATACTGAAATACTTTCTTAGGAGCAGTCAAATATATAATTTATAGTACTTTTTTAATAAGCAGTCAAAATATAGCTCTTCGTGCTTGATGCAAAGTGTGTATAATTCAAAAGAAAGCAGTGTTATCAGTGATCTTGAATATATTGAATACACATCTACATACTATGTTAATATATAGTAACCAATAGTAATATTCAAAATAATTTAAGAAAAATATTATGCCATCTACTTTCTCTATACTGAATAGTGAGGTCAGTGGAACAACCCCCTGACCTTTGGATCCACTGGAGACAGTAAAAAATTGTCTTCCCTTTTTCTCCTTTTAAAATGCTAGGGATCTGGTAGGGTTGACCTTTGGAAAAGGCAAGTCTGCTTCTTTCCAGTTCTAATAGATTAAGTCAATAACCTGAATATCTGGATAAACATTCCAATTAAATATCAGTAGTTCTCAGTAAATCTCATACAGATCCAGATGCGGAATTCAAAGCTACACAGGCACAAACCCTCAAATAATAAATTATATCTAAAATAACTCAGAAGTTCATTCCAGAGGAGATTTAAAATGTTCATAATTTAATATGACATTTTTGTTTAAAGGTTTAATGAATGAAATGTAAGACACTGGCAGCTTTGCCTCATTCCACTGTTGTGAGCTCAGTAGAATTAAAAGGACAGAGGTGGGGGAACATGTATTTCAAGTCACATAAACATGAGAAGTAGGAGTGTCTTACACATATGGCTAGCACCGCTTTCTTTATTATACCGTATGCTTAGTAATGTACTTGGCTAAACTTATTTTCAGGTTCCAAATGCACCACTTAAGCATACTGCGGAGCTCTGCAGATCCTCCAGGGTACAAAAGCTCATATTTACCTGTTCACACCCTTTTTCTCTTGGATCAATCTAATTAGTAATACTCAAACAAAACTGCACTACTTGTGTTTGGTATTGCTTTGCCAGTGTTGGTGGTCTTAAATTTCTACTCCCATCAAACCTCCCTGCAGGTACCCAGTTACCATTTTCCCCTTCTCTATTAAATACTTAGTTTTTAACACATCATCTAAAAGCATGGCAGTGATTTGAGACAGCATGGAGGAAATAAAGAGCAGAATACCAAGTTGGTAATGTAGCTCTGTCTTAACTCTATTGGATGACAGAGTAGGGCAGCAGGCACTGGAAGATAATTTTTTGCGTTTTTTTAATTAAAAATCATAATTTTAATTTAATTTCTCTTTTGTTATTGAAAAATATTTCCTTACGATGTTGTTAATCCCTCATTGACATGTCTCATTGCTGTCGGGTATCTGTTATATAGGACAAGATTTAACCATACTGAAAATGGATTCAAAGTTTGTTCAGCCTTTAGAAAACTGGACTTCATAAATGTTCAATATATTTTATCTCTGTATAAATTAATGATGAAATAATTTTAAAAGCATTGCTAATCAGCCGGTTGATCTATATTAAGGCTCCTCTAATCGCAACATGACAGACTGTTTCTGATCTCACCTGAACTGATACTACCCTTAAACGAAATGAATATGCCCAACATAAGTTGGGCAAGAGAAAAGATTTGAGCATATGCCACAACTACCTTTCCAGTGCCAATGTTTCTGTCATCAAAAGACCTGACAAATCAGTTTGCTTATCAGTGTTCCAGTACCAGATTTCTTCTGTTCCTTCAGCAAAGATGAATGAATTACCAAGATATTTTCTATTGGGCATAAATCTGTGTTGGAAAACAAAATTTTTACAAACTTCTCAAATTCAGCTCCATGAGACAAATTGCCTCTTGCCAGAACAACTCCAAAATACTGACTCCAGTTTCTACTGGAATGTCAGGTGCAAAGAGGTGTCATATCACAGGATAAATGGATGTGAACCGACACAAGTGACAGGCAGGTATTTTTCTGGGAGAAAGGAGATGCACAAAACAAGGGAATGTACCTTGTCTATCCAGAGATTCCTACAGAAAGTTTCGTGGGTTATTTTATACATCTATACAAAGGCAGCAGGTCTCTTGGGATCTCTCTCATCATGAGCCTGCTAGTTCTAGTTCAAGCAGTGCTTGCCAATAATAGTCTCCCCTGAAACTGTTACTTATGACAAAATCAGGCAACATGCATTACTTAATGTACATTGCAGATTTTAAACCCCATCCTGTTTGCTGTAAAAACAAAGATTCTCTTTGTGGTATTTTAGAACAAAACACATCACCATGGTTCTGCAATGAGAACAATGCATATCTAGCAAAATAATAGTCCAAAGATATAAAATGGCTTTAAAAACCTATCTCAAGAACTCAAACCCAATTCCTTTTNTTTTTTTTTTTTTTTTTGTGGTAGCAGATAATGGTGAGCAAGAATGCTTGAAACACCTGCTTTCAGAGAGTTAGCAGAATATTTCACTACTTAGGATTTAAGGAAGAGAAGGCAGGAGGGAAGCCCCCTCCACCCGTCTTTGTGACATATGAGCTAAGCATTTCTCAAATCTGGTACAGCAGAAGTTTCAAAGATTAGCACTCAGGTTGCTTAAAAAAAAAATACAACAAAAGAAAAAAGAAACCACCTTTCTGAGTTGTCCCTTCCAGAACTACAGGGCACTCAGCAGGAACACCATGAAAGATGACTACTTTGAGAAGTACTGAAACCACAGATAATTCAGAGACCAAATAGCTGTTGGGAAAAAAAAAAATCATTTGTGTTTGAAATAGTGATTGGTGGAAGACTCTCTGAGAATTAGAGAATGGTTTATAATACCTAATTAATCCAATATGAATTTTTTAATTCCTATATGAACTTTAACTGTTATCTTTTCCATAAATGTACTCCCACTGAGTTGCAGAAAGAAGTTTGAAAACACTTTCAGGTTCTCGAGACTGAGCTGCATACATATTTAACATTTCGATTGGCTACTTTTTGGTTATTTATTAACAATTGTATTAGATATTACTACCAGCTCTGTTCTGTGATTCTGTAAATAACCTAGAATCTGATTTCAGGAGCAAGTAAAAAAAAATCAGCTTCATACACAAACCTGTGAAGTGTGCTTTTAGAACAGTTTTAGCTGATGTCTCTGTTGCCTTATTTGTGGCTGCTCATGTGTAAACTCCTACTTGTATCAACATTAGTTCTCATTTGCTCTTCTGGAGAACAAGTTCTGGGATGTAACCTGGCAGAAGACCATTCTTTTGGGCATTAAGAACTGAGAGGCAATGATCAGTTCTGGAGGGAATAGCAACCTCGATAGCCATTGACCTAAACAGTTGTAGAAACAATCCTGAATTTGAAAGAAGAAATAAATAGGTAGTAAACACAGAAAAGGAAAAATTTAGTTTGGTACTCTAATCACTGACCAAATTACCGAAATTTTGCATTCATTTCAACTACCTTTCTCTACATGTAATACAGTAACTTTTACATGCTACATATGATCATTCTTCAAAATTCAGAAACATCCTACAAAACAATTACCTAATTCTTCTTAATGAAATTCAGACTACCAAATCACAGAACTGAATACGCAGAGCAGCCATGATATCTGGACAGGAAATACAGCAGCCCTGATCACCTTTGGCTTCATAACTACCAACAACCATTAAGACCCATTCTCCAGGAAGAAAAAGGACTCCAAGACTGGAGAATAAAAGGAGGAAGTGGGAGCAGAAAACAAATCACTCCAAAACAAAGCTGATCAACAGAAAACACAGATCTGAGATGCAGATCTTAGGGGTTACCACAGGAGAGGGGGATGCAGTTACTGGAGGGAAAAAAAAAGCAGTTTTGGCTAAATAGTCTATGTTTTCTAGTTTATCTTTGCATTAAAGTACACAATATAGGTCATGATGTATTACAGTACCATAAATATCAAATACTGAGGATCCAGAAAAGAAACAGTGAAATACAGGATGTGACACATTACTTTAAGTCAGTGCATAATTGTCAGAACAGTACTCCAGAAAGCAAATGAAATGTAAGAGGTTCTTGTGTTGCCCTTCTTTTTTTCTTTTTTTTTAGTTTAGTCACATTTATTGTATTACACTGCGTGTATCAGACAGCTCCTCTGAAAAAGTCCTTTTAACAAACAGAAAAGAAAAGAAAGAATGGTAATTTAATTTTAGACCATTCCAGATTGATTTCTAGTCCATGCTCAGATGTCTGGAATTCAGCCAGAATAAAAATTGTATTTTAGAGAAAATGAACTAACACAGCCCATGAACAGTTTATTATCCTAAAGTTTAGCTGTTAGCTATAAATATTCCAAAATGTTAAAACTGCTGCTCAAGGGTATTTACGTGTTGGCTTAGCTTCATGTTCATGATGGAGTCTTGACCTATTCTCCATTTGACGAAACCAACAAAATGCTAAGAAGGACAGGAGAAGCAGCTGTCCTAATATGACATTTCTTTCAGGCTTGCAACCAATTTTACTCCAAGAAAACCCAAATACAGTTGATATAGAAAGACCAGAGGGCGTTGTCACTTTGCCTACTATACTCCCTTGTGAGTCCTGTGAGACTACATATACTTAGCAGTGTATGTGCTTAAGAACTTTGTTGGATTAGGTCCTGTGTCCACAATTTTAGAGCTGTGAGAAAATTGCCAGGAAAAAGCATAAATGAGTTCTGGCACAATGGATTGTGAACACAAGAATGAAGAGGTTCCCCATCATACACAAACCACCCTCTACGGCATAAAAATAAACCAGTATTTCCAGCACTGTTTCATTAGGTAATGGCACTCAGAATAACTTTACAATTCCACTTAATAAGGCATAGCACACAATTTGAAAAATCCTAATAGCATTCTGGGTTCTCTTCTCAGTGCTCCTATTTATTAAGGGTCTGAATGTGCTTCAGCTACTGTGGCTGCGAGTCACGCGGCAGCGTAAGCTAACGTAAGCTGGGGCAGTTGTGGCTTCCCCATTCCCTTCTCCTTCCTTGAGCCAGCACTCATGCCCTTGCAATTATGTGGTAAGTGATTCAGGAAGCTGATCGAGTCACAAGCTAGGACACAATTTCATGTTACACCTAATTTGATGTATCTATGGCCTGCTGCCAAAATGGGTAGCCATTTTCTCTTCCATGCATCGTGATGCACAGACCAACCTCCTCCGCTGCAGAACTACCAGCTTTGCTCCTGTAGACCCAGTTACAACTCACTGACCCCATAAAATAGTGACCTCTCCTTTTTATGGCCTAACTATAATGGATAAAGACTAAGGTAAAAAAAGCAGCTTTAACCACATTTGCAGCAAGGTTTCAATCCGTTCAGCTTCCTAAAGCTGCCCTACCACATGGTCATACAAACAGTAGTGCTCGCACCAGTGAATGGAGAAACACTTGGTGGCTGTGAGGAAGAGAAGATAAAGCCGTGGCAACTGCCCGGCTTTAGGCCATAGCCTAGTTTTAAGTTAGCTAACCTAGGTACTGCTAGAGGCCTAGCTACACAAAAGTTATCTTTTCAGGCACATTTTGCAACACACACTGAAGAACAGTTGCAGTGATTGTTTGCTTAATGTTGCTGGCAATGCAGGCCAGATGAAAGCACGCACATGTTTTTAATCATGCTTCACACAATTAAAATCTTTGCTGGATTATGACTACAGGAGAGAGAACTAATACCCATGTGACGTGGAACATTTAGTGTATTTTCTATTCTTCTCATTTTCTAATGTGGTATGTTCTTCTATCCTCTGTTCTTACCTTGCTGCTTTTTCGTCTTTCCCACCTGCAATGATAGCAGTTGCCAATCCCAAATTGACAAATTGTTAGTACTCATACACATGAAAAAAATAATCTACCATTTGCTGGAATATTAAACACACCAGAATAAAGCCACAAAAGAACAAAATTTTTTTGATAAACAGAGACACAAGAGAGCTCTAACTCTGTCTAACTGCGTATAATTTTGGTATTTTAACTGCTAACTTTCACATTAAATGTTTACTTGAATGGGATCAGAGATCACATCAAAATCCAAGTTGCAACATTTTGCTAAGATTACTTTCCAGAAAACAAGCTTGGCTTCTAATTTTTAAAGTAGTATTCTCCAGGGTGCTAGCACATAGCTGGGGTGTTGCACAGTGTTACACAGCCCATCACTCTGTCCATGACACTCAGGGTACTAGACTTGAAGACAGCTATGACATCTATGAGCCAAAATACGTTAAAAAAAATAATCACAGATTCAATTCATTGTTAACATGAAGGCAAGGGCAACCTTTACAGAGAAATTTTAAAGACAACTAAAGTCAGAGTTCAGATTTGATTAAGTAGTATGTTAGTTGCTGTCTTACTAGATAGGAGCTATACATTGAACTGAAAAGTAATCTGGTCTAACTGGTGTCACAAAATTTTTTATTCTATTTAGGAAATGTAGCAAGCTAAGGAACTACAGGGTTTCTGCTGTGGTTCACCTTGTTATTTGAGGCAACATGGGCTGTAAATAACATGCCACTGATAAAAGCAAATGTGTCCTCAGTAAGTGGCATAGTATGTTTGTTTTGAGGGTAGCTGTGAGGGTGACACCGCAACCACAGGAAGACGGGAAAACTGCAACAGGTGAAAAAGATGAGAGGATACTCTGTGGAGTATGACAATACAACGTAACTCAGAATTAGAACATGCTTAGTAAAGATAGTTGATAAATATTTGATGAGGCTGACAAAATTACTACTTACCTCTAAGTCAGTAATAAACAGTGCATTGTTGGAACTGTTGATTTTAATGAGGGATACAGCTCTGCTGTTGTTTGTCCCTTTTGTGGAAGTCTTCCTAAAGTGTACTATTGTCTGGTCCCAAGGTACAAAACAATTCTTTAGCAAAGTCATCCAACCACGCTCACCCAACATGGTGAACTTGAATCAGTTCTTGAAGCCTAACTTTTTGAGTTCTTTTATTGTAACTGATGTGTTCCTTGATCAGAAAACGTCAGAAGACTTGCATTAGCTGTAGTCAAACTTAGCCTATAGAGTCATTAACTACTAAATTTTAATTCTGCACTGAAGTTAGAAATATGACACATTCAAGCATTAGGGGCAACGTGGTCACATGTGCTGCATCTCACAGCCACAGGCAATGAGAACCAAGACAAGAACGAAGGAGTTTGTAACAGGCCATCAGCTATGATAGCTGTGACAGCACGCAGAGGTGAGGCCCCCAAAAATATTACCATTAAAAGCAGAATGTGGTCTTCTTTGAATTAGGCATACGTTCACACTGGAGAATTGTGTCACCAAGCATTCAAAAAACTGCAGAAGAGCTCTTAACACTACTGTATGCAAATGTAAAATAAGAATTTTACTGCCCATTTTAAGTGACCATTTTTAAGAGCTACAGCCAGCATGACCAAAATGTGTACTGCTCCAGAATACCTAAGTGAGAACAACTTTGAGTCACAATAGACTACTGGGATTATGGGGTTCAAGCCTCTTCTGAGACATGTCAACCCTATCATGACAGTATCACCTATCTGTACAAACATGGAAATCACGTTGCATCAATAGAAAAGCTCTGACTTGTAGAACCTTGATGTTGCAGTAACATTTTGAATATTTCACTCTAATAATTAAGAGAAAAATTGCTGATACCAACTCTGGAAACATTTCAGTACTATTCACAATATTATTTAACTAAGATTATATGCTCTGGCATTATACCTATCTGTATTACCAACAATGTCCATTCCTTGACAATTCAAAGCTCTAGCAATGCTCCAAAGTGACTTATAATGGCACTGATAATTTCTACAGGATGACATGGAAAACCTATTTGCAATTCCAGTAACACTCTCCAACAAAGAGCATGTGGGAATGTGCTCCCTCATTTCAGGCGTGTCAGCAGTTCTTTAAACGAGAGTCAATGTTTCCATTCAAATCCCTTATTTTTCAAGAGGTTGCAGAGTCAGCCCTCAGGGAGAGAGAACTGATACTAGCAGTTTCAGGTGCTTTCATGCAATCTCGTATCTCAAAAACAGTCTTTTTTCTTTTTCTAAAGAAAGTTTAAGCCATTAGCTCATAATATGGATGGCTGCCTTCTGGAATTGGGAGGGGAGAAAGGGGCGCAAGACACTAAAATTACTTCTAAAAGAAGATATTTTGGAAAATAACCTCTAACACCTCCACAGTGTCATTTTTTTCCAGCAAACTGTTCCTAAAGACCTAGAGCTAATCTCCCTTTGGTGGCCAATGTTGACAAGCTATAAAGTGAGTCTTGGCATTTCATATAACCTGGAAAAAAGACCTGGAAAACCATTTTACAGCCTCATCCTGGATTTAACTAATACTCATCTGATATATCAAACAATTACATTAGTATTAACTTGAAGATTCTGAGAAAGTTAGCAAAACAGTTTGAGGAGAGAAGTAATCTTTATCATGTGTAGTCTGACTTTTATATATGACATAAGCCACAAAATTCCAACCCTGAGTTTCTGCATTGGAAAAACTCATCCTTGGAGCGCTCAATGAGTTGTTGGGATTTCCTAAAACTTGCAGTATTGGTTTTCAGCAGTACAGGAGGTCTTAAAGTGGAGCGCTTGGATCTGTTTAGTGCTATTGAACATCTTACTTTTAATTACCTCTTTTATATAAAGGTGGATGGTAGAAGCCAAAAGTGTCTGTATTGTCCTCTGCTTGCCAGCCTTGTCGTCCAGGGCCATGAGCAACTGACCAGGACCCAATAATAAGGTCAGGAATGATTCCCCTGGAATACTGGGTCAGGGCAGAGGTCAATCACATGGCATTTAAATGTAATGAATTAAGTTCCCTATTCAGTTCAGAAAGAAAAGGTAAAACAGGAATAACCATGTTCTCTGCAACTTAAGGAATATGACTGAGTCTTCACACTCTGTTTATTTCTTGCCAATTGATATGGGATCCTTCCTGCATCATGTACCAAAGTGAACTATCTTGCCTCAGTAAGGACATCATTTGAGTAAAATGAGTGACAATTCATGAGTGACAGATTGCAGATATGTGCCCTGTCCCCTCATATAACAAAAAATAACATGCATAACTTGATGCACACATTGACCTTGCAGACTTAAGTCTCCATAGGAACAAAGTGCGTTCTTCATTCTGTAACATCATTGCTCATCCTGAAACTGAAGAACTCAAAGAAATTTTAACTATTAAGCTTATACAGAGAAATGCAGGTTAGAATGGCAGCCACTAAATCCTTCTTGGCTGGGAATGCTGAGTGGGCATTCAAATAATATTTTGATGAGTTTCTCTGTCCTTTTATACTTTTTTTTTTTAAATAATACCTCACTAGAAACCAGAACAGTATGAAATTTTTATATTTCTCAAAGCCTGCCAAGAACATATAGGAGCCATTAACATCTAACACAAATGCATATAACGAATCATTAGTAGAAAGAATATTTTATAGACATACTTCACTCACAGACATACTTCAAGAAAGTAGCACAGATATCTGCGTACTACCTCACTAGCCAACAAAGATCTGACAAAAGAAGTGAAGCCAGGAATAATACACTAATCCAAACAACATATGAAATTCAAAGCTATCCATGTTCTGAACAAAATGATGATTTTCCAGTTAAACAAAAAACTAGGTACAAAAGTTTGCGTAGAAGAACTGGAGAGACAGTAAAGCATTAGGTGGGAAAACAGATGTCTTGAGAAACAAGTTTTACTGAGTATTCAGTGAAGAGATTTCAATACAAGAGTTAGAGAAAACAATAGCCGGCAGTTCATATCTACCAGAAACAAAGCACTGGGCACACTTGCAGTGTGCACTTTAGATGGCAACACTTGAGATGATGGAGAAAATAACTGCTGTGAGGAAACAAAAACAACACAAGAAATCTTACAAACACTATCAAGGAAAACAGAGCATTAACCTTCACCTTCACGCAGGAAAAGTAAGCAGCAGCAAATAACAGAAAAGTCAGACCAGTTTCTGTCCTGCCCATCTTTACTGGCAGAGGACGAGCAAGTGAACGAATCCTAGTGACAATCATCTCCTTTTCTTAAGCTCATAGTTATGCAAGATAACTGCCAAAGAAATATGAAAAACAACATTTAGTCACATAAAAAGCTTTTAATCTTCTCTTTTTTTGATTCCTTCCACTGTGCTGTAGTTCCCCTTTCTTGCATACAAGACCTAATCAGAACTCGTAACAATGTTTTTAACTTTGATTTTTGTTTTGTTTCATATTTAGCATGCCCTTTATTCTCAAACTATCTTTTACGTGTTCCTTTTCTTCAGTTATCCATCAGCAGTTCCCATGTTCAGGATTTGATAAAAATAAGGAAAGGCTTTTTCATAGATTAAAAAAAGCTTTGGATATGGCCATGAGTATGTTGTTATGCCTTGTGTCACTCTTTACTGCTCCCTTAACGGCAACAATGGCAACTTTTTGCTCATAATTTTAAGAGTGCCTTTGAATTGTCAAATCATAAAAGTGCTTTAAACAAACTATTTTTTCCATTAAACTCACAGAATTTGAAGGAAAAGGTTCAGGCTCTCTATACTATGACTTGTTCATTTTGTACCTTTTTTCTGCAATCTCATAGCAATTTCTGAAACAACCCACGAAGCAGAGTAAGGTACCCCCCAGTTCTTTCTTTCATTGACAGTCATGAAACAAACTGGAATTAGCCAGAGATTTTTTTAACCTTCGAAAGGAAACATTTTGTAAAACACTACCACAACTACTGCTATGGGGCAAACAGAGAGACTGATCTCTTTACCCACTGCAGTGGATAATATACATTATAATATACTTAAATCTGCAAATATTACAACATAAATAAGACTTGTTATGTTCTCATGTATTATATTACATTTCACAGGAGATGTATATACAAGCTCCTGCTAAAAGAGAAACTGCACTTCATTTGGTATTGACTTAATGAAGGAATTCTCACATTAATCTCTTAAGCTGTACTGCTCTTTAGAAAAACAGACTCTGTGGAAAAGAAAACCTCCATAAATCTCTTCAGCTCTCTCCAGAAAAATAGGCTTTTTGTAGCTCAGTGATTTTCTTTGCACCTTTTCTTGTGGAAACAATTAGCTTAGCAATTTTAAAGTATTAGGTGGGCCCAGCTGCAGGCTCCTGGTATCTTTCCTATTATATAGCAATGTCCATACAGAAAGAAACAAGGATCTAGTCTCATAACACTACAATACATCAGTGGGAAATACTTAAGTGAGCTACTAATAAGGTTAGGTCTTGAAGGAGCTTTCATTTACCTGAGGCCATCACCGGTTTCGGCATTTTTGCCAGATTTGTTTCTAATTCAAGACTCTTCATTAGCTCAAGGACAAAATACTGTGTTGCAACTCACCTTTAAAAATGCTTGAAACTGAACTCAAACTGTCAGAGGCACATTTTCCCCCTCAGATGAGCCCCGTTAATTGGTTGGTTGAAAATCCAATGATTTTCAAAAAATAAGTCTGAAGTCAGACCCGTTGTTCTTTTGTCATGAGTTAGTAACCAAACTTCAGACAGAAGTTCAGGTTCCAAACTGTGGCCATGGGTGGCTGAAAAGTCTGCCTTGCCAACAATACTGATTCATTCAACTAGTTGTTTTGAAAGCTCATTATGGGCATGAAATCCTATTCCAGACAGCACGTACCTTTTTCCAAAATGGTCTTTAGCTTAATTTATACATTTCCCATTTATGTAATCTCATGTACAATAGAGTTAGTATTAGGATTGATTTCTGTCCTATTATACTGTCTAACCTGAAAAAGTTAATTGCTTGGCTATGTACATTGAAAATACTTTTGCTGTAATTGGCAAGAATATCAGTATCCAAATGATTACCAGTGTAGCAAACAATGATAATTACAATAACAGTACTAAGGCCACCTGTATCTTCCTTGTGTATGTTGAAAATTTAATGCAGTTATTATTCCAATATATAAATAATATGTCTGATCTACAGCAAATAGAAATCTTCCATAGACCTGTTTTAGAGTTTTTACAACATATTTAAACACCCTTCAAAACAAATTCAAGGATACGTCTCTGCTTATTTGTGTAGGTAAAAGATAATATTAAGAACAGTACAAAAATGAAGACTCAGTGGATAGCTGGCAATAATTTATACTCAAAAGCTCTTTACCATCTGTTTGTACAAAGCCAAGTGTTTAAGAATACTCCTTTCTAAAATCAAATAAATGAAACCCTATCACAAAATTTCATCCTATATTACATCACTTTGTGATAAGCTACAGTTTCACACAGTTGTGTGTTCACCTAAATCATGATTCACAGGAAAAATTAAGCACATAGCTGGATTTAAATGTGTCACTAGACCCTTTAAAGAAAAATGGTTGCAATCTTGTTTACTAACAAGAGTTGTTTACACAAGGATGTGTAACTAAGCATCTTAGTGGGCTGGAATCATGTGATAGTTCCTAAAATTGTCTAGGCATAAAAAGGACAACAGTCTTTGATTAGAAGGGTAAAGCTGAAAGATCCTCTTAAATGGCACCCACAATATCTACATGAACATTGTCATGCAATGCTGTAGGTAAAGTAACAAATAAAATAAATAAAAGTAAAACTTGTAGGAAAAGATGCGCAGCTGTGTAATGTCTGGGTGCAACTTTGGAGGGTGTTTGGAAAACTTGGCTCAGAATGTCTTCTTTTACTGGAGTTTACAGCTCAACCTCAGTCATTTATGTATAGCTGCCTGTGTATTTAATCAAAAGTAATAAGCCAGATGCTTCAAATTAAATACAGTTAAAAAATCTATTCCAATACATAAATATAAATGCTGAGACAGTTTTTGGTCTTAGATGCTATGAGTATTAAACTATGAAAGTTTATTTATTTTACTAAATATAATCATACAAGATGAGAACTTTGAAATTTAATCTTTAAGTCATCTAAATATTTGCATGACAGCAAAATACAAAGAATTTAACTAAAAACAGTGGCAGCACAGTAGCGAGTGCAAATGCCAAGCCTTTGGTCTCATTTGGTCTCATGAATAGCTTCTCAGAAATATTTGTATTTAAACAATAAATGTAAATACTCTCTGTTGCTCTCTCAGAAAGAGACAATGATTATTCTGAACTATCATGGCAATGTCAGGCAAACATTTCCCTTAAATATTTAAGACTTTTTTTGTTTAGATAGATCATTTACAGGATAGATTTACAGGACCTTTGGTGAAAAATTCTGCCAGGAAAATCAAGTCGTATTACAAGTTGTGAAAATTCCAACAGCTGCATGACATGACACTTGACAAATCTGACTCCCAGTGCTGTAAAATCCTGAACAACTAAGCAAACNATAGATATTTAAACATTGCTGATGACTGGTTTTTCCACAAAAAAAAAAAAAAACAACCCAAAAACAACCACCATAACAAAAAAAAAACCCCAAAGATGCATTTTTCAGCCCAATCATTCATACTAACTACTTTTCATCTGTTTTTTCACAACTTAGTGGAGTTACTCATGATTTACCAGCATAAAACTCTTTACTCATAAAAGAGCAACTAGATCCTTTCTGTCTAAAATACTCAGTAGGAATATGGGTTAGAAAAATATATCTTAGGAAATTCTCTTTCATAGTAAATAGCATGCAGCAGTAGCATATGAGGAATACAGAATACATGCTTTAAGGGCTATAACCTGATAAATACACACATTGTTATTTCATCCTAAAGCTCAATAATAGCATAGTTTAACTCTTCAGAGGAAAGTTATTTTAAGGTTGTCCACCATATCCCTTAGAGATGTCTCTAAAAAGCCAGCATGTACAAGAACTTCCTTATACTTATTTGCTACAAACCATGTTTTCAACTCATTTCATCAGAAACATCTAAGCACAAGGGAGAACTTGAGAAGTGGACTTCTGCAAATCTCTGTGAATTGTGACCTTCTAGAACATAGGAAGACTTCTCCTTGAAATCAAACCACTCACTCAAGCAGACTGCAACTCTAGTAAGAAATTCATAACTTGTACAGAAGAAAATGGAAGATGGCAGGAACAGCATAAAAGAGAAATGAAGTCCGCAGGACCTACATGAAAGAGTCTACAATCACTGCATTTGTACTTGTGATTGCAGCAGAGGTCAGCATATCTGCATTGGTATTGTAGCTGTGAGCTCATGGAAAAAGTAATGATGTAACAACAGAGACTTCAAAGGGGATTCAACTTCAAATTATATTCAAAGTCTCCACCAGGCTTGTGCAGCCCACGATGAAATCTGCACTGCTCTGTCCTCACTCTAACCAAAACAACAAGATCAAAGTTAGCAGGGATAGATTTATCATGCTAACATTACTCCTCCAAATGCAACACACACAGACTCAGTGCCTTGAGGGGTAAGCAGGAAGAATTATTTTCCATTCACTGGGATAGAGAACGTTCAAGGGAGTACTTTTGTACCCACTCAAAGCAAAAGCCATTGGCAAGAAGCTACTCATACAACTGCAATTATATCATTAACTTCCAAATATCATGGAACCTCATCCCATTCTTTACTATGGAATCACAACATCCCTGGATTAGAAAAAAATAAATAAGAAAAAAAATCAGTGTGAACTATTTTAGAAACAAAAATAAATCATCATACAACCATTAATTCCCCTTCCAAAGAGACACTGTGACTGGGCCAGAATCGTTCATTCTCTCCTTGCACAGGCTTGCAGCGTGACTACTAGATGTCATTTTCCACTGTCCTAAGTAACTATTCCAAATAAAGCCAAAAGCCTCATTGACATACTTAGCAGCTGCCTTGAAAGTCTCAATATAATATTTTGTATGAGATAACTTGCAAGTCTGCGTAAGGATGCTACCCTATAGCATAATTTCTTACAGCACAGAACAGTCTTCCAGGTCTTAGCCCCTCATTTCCCTCAGTTGTTTGCATAGCTCATAAAACATATTTAAGGCAGTGACCTCTTCTCTACCTCTATGTATACTCACGAAATTAAAAAGGTTTTTGGAAATTCTCAGCATGACCAAAGAGCATACTACCATGCAATGCAGTGACTGGCAGTCATCTCCATATACTACATACTACGTCTCACTAGCAAGAGACTAGCAAGCTCAGATATTTATTAGCAGCAAGAGTTTCACGTAAATTAACTGTTGAGTATTTATTCTGACCTTTGGTAAATTCTACAGCCAGGGTTCAATGCCCTGCTACCACAGGCAGATTGCTAGCAATACTGGAGCTAGCTAGCTCAAGACTAACTGACCATCACCCGTGCAAGCAGCACTCACAGCAGTAATAATGTAGAACTACTGATAGGGAGCTCACAGAGCCTGGCACAGAATTCAGGCCTCCTCTTGGTCTTGAGCCTTCCTCCTTTGCTTGTCATTTCTCTATGTTCCAACCTCCTCACTAGCACTTCTCTTCAGCAGATTTATATGCACAAGCAATTTAGCTATAAGCGAGGGTGTCCAAGTACACCTCTGAGAGGACTTGTTTCTTCCTTTCTCAGTGAGGAACTCCCACTGCTTACTACTGAGACCTCTCTGATTCAGGTCTTACACTTCTGTTCAGTAGATAAGGCACTTTGTTCTGCTTTGTTTTTCTAACTCTACAATTGTACTTTTGAGAACTGCTTGTGTTTTGTCCTAGTCCAGCACACTGTACCAGTGGAGAAATCAGGGCTTACCCTTTGTTCTGATACAGAAATACAAGTGTTCACGCTAAGGCAACTTCATTACTCTTTTTTTTTTTCTTTTCTCCACCACATTGTGGATAACTTAACAGAATTCAACCTGTACAAAATCCTGTTGCTGAGATTTGGTCTGGCACCCAATGGAGCAAGTACGTAAATACACTTCTCACTGCATTTCAATGGATGGTAGTCTATTGTATTCAGCTGAGGTTCTGTTGTGACTTACGGAATCCTTTGGAATATGCTAACTTGATCAGCTCATTTTATCCCTTTGACTGCTGTCTTCCTCTGTGAATGCAATCTGTTACTAGAGATGTTTCTCTTCAGGTTTCCTACACAGGGATATCGGCCATTGTGCCCATCCATGTTCATACTAAACTACAGCTGAAGACACCCTGGTTTGTCTCTTCAGTTTTGAGCTATTGTAGCCTCAATCTATTTTTATCTATTTAAACATCTATCATTAAACTGTGGGGATTGTAAAGAACATTTAGAACCTTAGGCCTGGCATACCAGTTCAGCTGATATAGCCCAATGAAAAATACTAGCTAATCACAGAAACCTCTCTAAAGCCAGTATAATTTTGCATTGCCATTAAACTACCTCTATAGCTAGAGATATGAATAACAAAACCATCTACAAGAAGAAAACAAAACCTCTCAACTTATAATCAAAATCTGTCTTGGCAGTCCCTCAGAAAATGAAGGAAGTTAAGTTATATCAAGCAAAAGAATTTTTACTCTACTTTGTCCCTTTTTTCTCTTATTGATTCGATAAATTAAATGCAAACTTACAAAAAAAGATACATAAGACACAACAAATATTCTTTGAGGGCTCACTGTAATCACTATGGTCTTGCTGCAGTCTCTGGTGCCTAAGCAAGAACTCAGGCCAAAAATATATTGTACAGAAAAACATTGCAATGCTGTGATTTCATGCCTAGTGTTACCTTATGGTTTAAGTAGCTCCCTTGGCTCTCACACTTGTAGCAATTAGAATTTCCAGACAGCTCAGTGGCAGATATTCTAGGCGCTTTCTATATTGCAGCACTAACTGGCAGATGGCAGTCAATTCTTACTGTGTATGAATTAAATTCAGTCGTATAACACATAGCTGTAAACCTAAAGACTTTTTTAAACCTTTCAAAGTTTTCATTCTATCTTTTACAGGTACAAAGCAACAACAGCCAGCTAGGTGATGTAAGTCTCAATTTTTATCATGGACTAAGACTTACAGTAGGATATGCAGCTCCCCATGCTGCTGTTTCTGGAACTCATAAATACACTTCCACACTTTTCCTGTCATGCTAGTCTTTTCAGCCATCACGTTATTTAAACACAGAAAAACACTATCTACTGAAGAACAAATACATGCTTGATCAGAAGAATGGAGCAACAGACAAAGAAGAGGGATTGCCTGCCATATGTTCTTGATTTATTGGTCTAGTTGCCGGAAGTTGGAATTTTATCAGGATTGTATCCTGCATCAGACAGACGATATACTTTTCCATTACCAGGAGGGTACTTAATATATTCAGATGACAAAGGTTAAACTATACGTATGTCAACTTTGACAGCTTCCTTTCTTCTTATCACTTGAAGTCCATGAGGACTGCAAATAATTAGCACTCTAGAAAAGTCTGAGCTCTAGGCCTTCAGTGGATTTTTCATGTTGTTTTTGTGAGCAGATACTCATTTTTGATTTTCAAGTTACACTGTAACATTATTATCCATTTCTGCATTAGATATTCCTCTTCTGTGCCCATTATTAAAAATTTGCTAATGTGAATTCTGCTGTTGCAATTAACTATATATTCCAACTCACTGCCTGTCTGTGCAACAGCTACCTGGGCAAACAAGCAGCTGAATGCATTTTAAACGCACAATTAACTGTTTTTCGCAGATGTATAAGGACTTTCTGTATATTTCTAACTATTGTTGATTGCAACCTCTAAGCCGCTCTTCTTAACTTCAACACCCATCCATAATGAACACATCTGATTTACAAAGAACATTCAAATACATTTAAAAATAAGTATTACAGGAAAAAAATCAGACGGGGGGGGGNGGGGAGGAACAGGAGTGAAGGTGCACCTTCGTAAACAAAATGGGAAATAGATGCAGTCAAAGCCTGAGAGCTTACCAGGTACTTTATTAAACTGCAGTGCACTACTTTACAGTGCTGCTTTTAAAATATGTTAACACTATATCACAGTTCCCGGCAGCATGAAGTCTTTCCAGAAAATGTGTCATCACTGTATGTAGCATATTTTATAGCCAGTATAATTTCATTTTATTATATCCAATAATATTTTTCTGAAATTCTAGGAAGTCTCCCCACAAAAGATAAGTAATGACCATACTTTAATCAGCTGGCACAAAGTCTAACCACCATACTGCAGAAAAAAAAGGCTTTTATTACACAAAAATGTCCTCACTTTCATTTTGCCTCTGTGGCAGAGGTTGTGAATAAAACCTGTGAGAATCTCATTCAAGTATTCTGTAGCACAAAATCTTTCAACTGTGAAGTTAGTTAATTCCAAGACTGATCTCTACAGTTTAACTATTCTTGATAGAAGAAGCTGAATAAACTCAGGATCCCACCCATTGTACAAATAATCACATGAAAATTTGAAAATTATGCTAGCAATGCCTGAAAAATATGTCATTTGTTTCATACGTCCACAAGCATTCTGAAATGACAAGCTGTACGCTTCTAAGTAAAACAACGTAATATTCCTTTTCTTACCAGGCTTGGATTTCTGCTTTGCAATCTGCCCGTGACTGGGAAATGTTGCTGTGGAGCCCGGTATAACTGTTCTTTCCTCTAAATCAGACTCTGGGATAGTAGCACAGCCACCTAGTTGAAAATGGAAGAACCTTAATGTGGTGTTTATGTAACAAAAGAAATTCACCAGTGCATAATTAAGGAATTGAGGTGATAAATTACCTGACAGGAATATATAAAACTGAATACACTTTACTTTCGCTTCACAGAAATGTTTGTTAAAGAAAACTCTTACCATTTTTTAGAAGGCTGATTTTGCCTTAATGACTTCTCTCTACTACTTACGCTGGTTTGAAAAAAGTTTGAATGTATTAAGACCACAGAATATGTAAAGCTGGTTCCACATGAAAGATACAAATAATGTGATTTGTGTTAAAGATCAGATTACTGGGAGACAGTTTTGTAATAAAGTAATTAAATGTGAATGAAATAACTTTACAAAGTCAATAAACCTTATGAAGATTGTTAGCTTGCCACAGAGAATGACATGATGATATTTTTTGGATGGGCTACTAAATATAGTATTTTTATTACTTAGTGCTAGAGATTCAGAAACACAGGGACACTTTCACTGTCCAATAACACACTGCACTGGCAATGCCTTACTCAATTGATTTTAGGATGCATGGCATAATGGATTCTATGTATTTTGCAATATTGCTTTCTGAGTAGTTCATTAGAGAACACAATGACTTACAGCCTTCTCTTCAAACATCTTTAAATGCATGTGTTTAAAATATGAAGAGCGGGATAATCTAGTAGTATCACCTGAAAATAGCTGCAGTAGCTTGCAGTGGAATAGGTTGATGTAAATTTATTTCAAAACAGCTGTGATCGGGACATTGGAGGATGTGTCACTATTCCACAGCAAAAACATGGCCTTACAAGTAAGTGCATTGCCAACAATATAGTACACAGCTGAGCTGCATCCCTTTCTCACAGCCCTCCCAGGATAACCACTAGCAAGCAAACAAATCCATGTACTTATCTATTGTGTTCCAAAATCACGTGTTTATAAACAGCACATCAACTCCCAATGGAGCGCACAGACTTTCCACCTTTATGTCAGAGTTGTTCTATTTTGAAAAGAAATGTTCTACTCCAGGCCCCATAAATGGTGTATCCAATTTGCAGCAACACATGCTATTGTCTCCTTACAAACTAAATGAGTAAAACAGTTGTTAAAAATAAGGTTGCATCCCCAAGTAGAAGAGCTGCGGTTTCCCCAGCAGTTTCAGAAGCACTGGCAAAGCCATGCACGATGTCCTGCAGAAATGTACCACACTGTATAGCTACAGTAAAGCACGGCAGCTCCAGTGAATCCTGTGAAAACACTCATTCCTACCAGATGAAGAACTGATACAGCCCATCCTTTGTTCCTAAGGAAGATGAAAGACACGAGCTACTATATTCCAGATACACCCTGACAGAAAGTGTAAGATACAGCGTGGGTTTTATGTTTGATTTAGAGCAAGCAAGTCTTTTCAGTTAGAAAGGAAGGTTAGGAGTGAACGTGTCAGCAGTGTGCAAACTTATGACCCATGACAACTTCAGATATTTAGGGTACCTGCTACGAAACTGAAGGAGAAAATGGGAAATCAGAAAAATGTCGTCATGTTAAAATACTGTAACACTGGGACAATGTATGACATTGCATTAAATATAAATGTACCTATGCCCCAAATGAAAATAAATACCAGTAAACTAATACTTCTGTTCCCTTTTGCAAATTGGGACTAAAATGTAAACGATGAGATTTGATGAAATGGAAACCACTGCTTTAAAAGTCCATTTAGATATTTTTCATTCTTATTCTTCAGATAAAATACACCCTATTAAACAGTAATCCGTAAATACAGGACACAAAATTAAGGTTTCTTGCACAAAAGAACTATTAAGAATGGCATGATACATTTTAAAAGGTTTTATAACATTTTCTAACAGCATGAGTGAAAATTCACCTGAGTCAATTAGCATCTATTGAATTTCTACATGGAAATAAAAGAACTTTTACAACCTTCATTCTAAAACCTGAAACTCAGTAACTTACATAGCCTTGAGAATTGATGGCTTTTGATGTCAAAATACTTCATTAGTCATCAATGCTGATAGTAACTGAGTAAGAGTCGAACAAGGTCTATTTGCCCTTAGGTACAACACACTACTTGCTGAAAGGAAACAAGACTTCCTGCTCCTGATTTTGATGCGAGAGATTTGTTAAGATTTACTTGTCATCTGATACTATCAGAAGTTATTAAAATTAAAAGGAAAAATTCACTTCTCCCATAACTTTATTTTCTTGACAGAGAATAGTGCAGACTGAAATGTTACCAGTGCTAGACTACTTTACATACAAAGAAAGTGTAGTCAAAATACACAGAGCAATAGTATCAGCATCAACATTAATAGTAATTATTTCTTACTTCTGCAACGATACTAATAACTGTTCCCTATAAGTTATTTTTTAAATGCTATTGTTTCATATAGACATTCCATGTGCTGACAGCACTGTTCTCAGTGGGGCAGGATTTCACCAGGACTCTTGCACCAATAGTTATTTAAATGAATGACCAGACAAGAAAGCAATATAATAGTGGTATTTTTGGTCTTTTGAGGCAATAAGCTTACATGATCAAGGTCTTTGTGCCCCTGCATTTCTAGCTTACTTTTTTAATACCAGTATTACCTTCTAACTGAGGGAACTAGTAGAATTTGCTGAACTATGTCCCCTAGCTTGTTCAGATGCTCCAATAGGCACAGGTACCCATCCTCAAGATAACGATGAATAGCCTCAACAATATGCTATGATTCCACAGGAAAAAAGGAGCAAAGACCACGCTAAGACAACTGTCACACTGAAAGAACAGAAACATTCAAAGAAAATTGTAAACTTTCGGTAGACTAAAATTAAACTCAATAAGGCACAAATATACACCACTGAACATAGTATTTAAACCACCGTAGACCAGGATTTTGCATTTTAAAAACATTTTGCAACTCAGAAGGACAGCTATCTGAAAAAAAGAATCTTTCCTGCTAGGACTGTCAACTTTTTAATTTCATACTGCGGGGGTTCTTCTGAGGGTATCTATTCTGACTTCTTTGCGTAGAGACTAACAGAATTTTTACTTTAAATAAGAAAACCTCTTTGAATTCTTGCATATCTCTGTATAAATTTCAAAAAGTATCCACTGAACATCCATTTTAGCGAGCATTTAAAATTTTTATGCACCTGGAACCCTAAAAGAAATCACAGCAGCGGAATAATTCACATTCTTTGATAATTAAGTGAATAGTACAAATCAGAAAAGTGAAATATTTAAGGAAAAAGGGGGGGAAAGAGAGGCAGGAATAGTAGTACATAAATTTACACACTGGAAATAATCCAAGTTGAGAAGTTCTCCAGATGTCAGTCTGTAAACAGTGCTTCGTAAAATGAATTTCCCCATTAATTGTTGGCAGGAACAACATCTAGAATATGTTATTACATTTGACCCACTCTTTCCCCCTTTTCTGTGTAGCTAAATTCTTGTCTGACATCACAGATCTTTTATCAGTTGTGATAAATCCAAGAAAGCAAGCTTTGGTCAGCAAAACTGTTTGATAGGGTACAACACGCATAAAATTACACTCAAGCTAATTGTGAACTTTGTTCACCAAAGGAAATGAGACTTCTCTTGTTTATTTTCACTACATCTGTTTTTGTAACACATTTGGTTCTTAAGTTGGAAAAAGACACCCACACCCAAAGGAAACATAAACATATAATACATATTGAACAAAAATTAAGTACTGACAGTTTTCCTACAGGTTCCTATCACCATGTTTTTACACATTTTAACATGGCTCTAAAAGTTGAAAAACAGGAAAACAAAAGTAGTATACATCTGAAAAATGAAAAGGCACTTTGAGGGAAAGACTATTTGGGTTTCCTCTTTCTCTTCCACTCAATCACAATCTAAACCATGCATAAAGTTTCCATTTTCCTTTGAAATTAACTCTTACAAGAGTCTACAGAAAGAAGAAAAAAAAGCTTCCTGAGCAATCTTGGGTGGCAAGAGAGTCAATATGTGACCAGGAAGCTCTCTAAATAGCAGCTTTTGTCATCCGCTTGTATACCATTATAAAATGGAGATAATCTAAACAGCAAAATTATTTCATAGAGATTCCAAAACTATATGCAAAACCACATTCAGTTGGGTTTTCTGTGCTGTCCATAATTTTTAGGGAAGTTTATACTAAAAACGCAGTCTAAGTCATTAGAGATTATTCTCTCTAAAACAGAGTTAATCAATTACTTCTACTGAGTCTGCTAGCTACCTTTATTCAAGTCCTGTAAATTTTATTAGGATCTGCCCATTGGAAAGTAACTTGCCTGTTGAAGTAAACAGTGCGTGCAAGCTTTGTAGACAGTGCTACTGATGCTTTCTAGAAAGAAGATCAACCAATAAAATCTATAGAAGAAAACAATACATATTTGAGTGTACGATGAGGTCCAGGGAACATTTATTCACATACTGGGTCTGGATTAGAGTCTATCATTTAAATAGACACATTCCAGGAATGCAAGCATATTTCCATTGTAGAGTGTAAGAAAGAAAAGAGGGAAGAGAGGGAAGAGAGGGGACGAGAGGGGGAAAAAGAAGGATTTTTTTTCCTAAATGGGTGTCTGATAATGAACACGGTTACAATTGGCAGTAGAAAACAGCCCAGGCTTAGTTCAGATATTCACTAGCAAAATGAAGAGTTGCAAATTAATCAGTTATAGATTTCAGAACATAGGACAAATCTAATAGTGTGGCTACAATTGTGAAGTCACAAAATTCCATTGTTTTGTGCCTGATTTGTCATAACCAAATTCCATGACATGATGGAAAATATTTCTGTATTGCATTCCATTAGAATAATAAATTAATGAAAAATCATACCACCTGAATAAGGTCATTGAAGATCACCAAAATGTATTTTCAATGGAAGTACACAGAGACATACCAGACTGTTGTTCTGCTGTTGTTTTACTGAAATGTTTTTTAGCAAAACTTCCAGTTCATAAATTCCATAGCCTGTCCTATTGCTGCCACTATTTGCATTGAGAGCTATGCAGAGATGATTTGCACCAATTCTGTGGCTTCTGTTTAAGCTTGTAGCATGTTCACATGCCCGAATTCATAAAATCTTGACTTGAGAATTTCAGGATACTTTGGCAGTATAACCTCTTTATGGGAACAACTATGCTGTTTAAACTGTCAAATTGTCTTGGCCACTCTTCCAGGATGAGGTTCAGTGCATGTGGTATGCAAATCACATGAATGGCATTGGGAAACACATTGCTAAGGACAGATCTAACAGCTGTTTTCATTAAAGAAGCATTATTGGACATTCAGCCAAGAACACAATCAAAATCAACATTCAGTAGTACCCTTACTAACACAGGACTGAGAATGCAGTAACACTAAACTACATAATGCCATTCAGTATCTACCAAAAGTCATTTGTTACTCACTATGAATGAAGGATGAATGATGACAGTTGTGCTTTGACCACATAAGTGTACTGTTCCACCCAACAACTATTCACCTGATGAGCACGGACTAGCTGAAAAACATGCTCTGTGTTCTGGTATGTGTTGGGAGATGTAATTGTTACTGAGTTTTGTAGTGCTTGGAGGACTTCCATCTGCCTTTATGTAACAGCATTTAAAAAAAAAAATCTGCTTATAACAAGAAACTTTCAAGGGGAATATCAACTCTTGACAAACACCATAACCACAAAAATCATTGTATTTTTCAGTGTACACTGCCTCACATAACACCTGGTGGTTTTTGTTGACTGAGTCTCGCATCCTCTTCCTCATATGCAGTGTACCACTAAGTGTAGCTTTCCTCTAGCATAACTGGAAAAGGTTTTCTTTCAAAATGCTTAAATACAGCAGTAGCAGACATTATAGAATATACTGTCATCAACACATTTTCAGGACATTCTTCATTCAGTAACAAACACAATTTCATGCTACCCTTTTGGGAAGCAAGAGGAATATGCAAGGGTTTTGTCATTATTAGTTCTGGTTTACATATATAAATTCATTTTGTGTAAGTATAAATAAATATAAATTCATATGTATAAATATACATATATATGTTTTAGGATATATATGAGAAATATATAAAGAATTTTATACCAAATATTTTGGTTTCAGTAAGACATTCTTCCAGTTCTGTAGAGCTTGTATTTATTGCATTGTTTCAGTAATGCACAGTGGTAAGGAGGCTACTAGATCTTTAGAGTATTTTATTAATTTACATCAAAAACTTACATAGGTAAGGCTTCCTTTGATTAACACTTTCCTAATTATTTTTTCTAAAAGTATATGTATCCAAATGAATTTCTAATGTCAGTTCTGGTTTCTATCTGCCAATACAACCCAAGAGAACACCTGAAAGTCAACGTTCAGAGCAGCTGGGATCTCCAGAGCGTGCTTCGCAAAAAAAAGTTCACAATATTGTCTTTATGTAGCCTCTAACCTTTCTTCAGTGTACACTGAAAAGAGACAGGCTAAAATTGACTGTTGTAACCTTGATACCAAACCCTCCTGGTACTGATCATCCTAAAAAGTTTAGAGAAATGTTTTGCTCCTATTCCCATCTAAAACACTTAAGTTTCCTGGAGCACATATATGAAACTTTCTTCAAGCTGAAGATGCAAGCATGCAGATACATATATAGACGCTATATATTTGTATGTATGTGTATACACACCCAAATTTCGGACTTAGTAGTGAAGAAAGAGCAAGTCCACATTCCCTGCAGTCAGAAGTTGAAGAGAGAGTACATGTTTGTGGCATGGTTTGCAGTTTTGTAACCTATGAGTTGCAAAAACGTTCTGTCACACAACCATACTGCAAGACTTTCAAGGTGACAATTATTTGACTGGTTAAGAGGACCAGACAACTATTTACCTTCAAGGAGACTGAGGCACATTGACCGAAGCAAAACACTGTTTAGAAGTTCGTAACAACCAGAGGAAGCTCAGTAATGCAAGTTAGTGAAAATGGGATTTTTGTCCCAGCTGTGAATGTGAAATAAAAGACAATGCATTTTGCTGCATGAGGGCTTGTTTTGCAGGGTCTTTTGGATGTTTGCGACAGCCTTGATGGAACACTAGTCAGACAGAAAGAGTGAATGAGGGGCTTATTCCTAACTCAGATCAGAAACTGAGTGAAATCAAAGAAAAAGCTTTTGCAATGTACGCTAATGCATGATTTTGGGCAAGAGAATGCAAGAACAAAAACTACTGACATCAGATGCAGTATCAGATATACTGTGGGTAATAGAAGACAGTGAACTAGTAACTGATATTCAAACGTAGGTACTGAAGGATATATGTTTCTCAGGCAAAACTGAAGTGGTAGAGTAATACTTCTCAGCACTATTGTGATGGGCTACTGAAAGAGTATTTGTCAGTTTGGAAAAGGATTATGAAGTAGTTTAATACACAAAATGTCAAATTTTAGCTACAGAATACCAAGATCAGATTTCAATAGCAATTGCAGTTGCTTTAATATTATGAGAGGCATTATTATCATCAAAAATGGTGGTGTTATAGAAATGAAAGAAGATACAAAACCCACAGAAATAATTACAGGATAATAAAAGAAACAGGCTCCCATGTGATGACCAGGAAAAAGGTGAATGCAATTCTGAAACCTACGTGACAATATTACAAAGAAGGATCAAGAAAGCAGTAACACCATTGAACAAGGCACTGGTAAGACATCTGGAATACTGTGTTCAATTCTTGTTACCACGTTCATGACAGATTAAATAAACCTGGAAAAATTCAGCTGAAGGTTACTAAGATCATACAGGAATCGCTCACCTTATTGACACATGAGCAGATGACCAGTCTTGCTTAGCTAAGAGGACTAAAAATGGAACAGACTGATCTTTACCAATAATGCAATTAGGCCAGAAATTTTTAGGGTCTGGCAAAATAAAAGACACTCTTAGAACAAGAAGGAATTGATCATAAATTAATTTTTACTTGAAACTAGGTTTCTGACTTCCAAGAGAGCAAGGGCTTTGAACAACCCCTGAACAGGAACTGTGCAGGTAAACAATTGTATTTATGAATGGGACTAAATCACCTTATTCTAACACAGAGGTGGAGTTTGTGAACCAGGAACTTCTTTTCTTCCTTTCTCCCTCCCCTCCATCCCTCCAAATAGAAGATATAGGGAATACAGGACAACATAGATACAGATTTATCTATTAGTATTCTGAAATTATCCAGTGACCTGTTATCTAATTATGAGCAGTTATCTAATCATTTTTTTAACATTTTCACAGCATTCAAAGTGAACATGAGACACCACAAAAAATAGGCTACCTGGCTACTTTAACCAGCTGTAAGAAGTAAACCATTAGTTCACAACAGAAAATAAAAAATGTAAAGATTCTGGGACCGAAGTATCACTGAAAATATTTCATTAAAAAAAACATCAGTGATATTGTAAACACTTAAAAACTCTAGTTCTGACAATTCTGGTTCCCAAACGTATTTGGCAAGCACACTTACTAAATTTACCTTTGGAGAGACAGTGGACTATAAAATATAAAATGCCAAGTGCTGAAATTTCATACAAGTAATCAGACATCATATTTTTAAGAGGGTAATGAACTAGCCTCTGTTCTTCTGTATCTCCAGATACTACTTGGAAATAAGCAACTCAGTGATGAAATAAATATGGATACAAGTATCCTCTTTTAATGCTATTGAAATAAACCCAATAAACATCTATCTGGTGCCTTTCCAAGATAAACAGCATATAGATCCTTTGGGCAACAGGAGTCTAGGAAATTAAAGTATTCATAAGAGAGAATGAGAATTCTCTTTTTCATAATGAAGTTCCCTTTCAACACTTGAAATGCAACCTTTGCTAAAAATACTTGCTTTTCTGTTAATTATATCAAAGATAGCACATTGTTTTCATTTATTGCAAATTTCTACTTTCTCAATTGTACCCAAATATCAGACTTGCCCATAACACGTAAAACCTGAGCAACATTGTATTTGTTTAGTCTAAAAAAAATTCACTTTTTCTTAACGACTAACTATAATTTTTATTAATTGTACTAGGAGCTAAGAACAAATCAAATTATAATAACCTGTCTTTGCTCCAATACTGCAATAAGAAACATACGTTACTTATATTTACTTTAATCCACCTAGTATTTAATACTTCATTTATGATATACTCCACTGACCAGATAAATCCAAGTATTATCTTGTGTTAGCTCAACCTTTTATGACATTAAAATCTCTGGGATTGATTTTAGGAGGAATTAAAAAAGGCAACTTGGCTCCATTTAGTATCATAATGCCACTCAATTAATCTAGTTTATTTGGAGGAAATGAGCACAGAACTGTACATGATACTTTAAAATTACATCTTATCCTGCAGACAGAATTTTTTCCTTTGCTTAGAAGAACTTCCTATTCAGCAAATTTTACTCTACAAACTGCACAGAATTTCATTATTTCACTAGTACCACAGCTATATCTGTGTAAGTCATGCAATTTTACTAACATCAATAGTGTTCAAATGTTATGAAACTGATAGAACTGAAAGATAAAAGTGTGATCCATTACTGAGTTTACTTTGCAACTTTATTCTTGTTTAAGAATGGAAGACTTAATTCATAGAAGCAAACATTTTGTATAGTATCTCCTGCAAGTATTTTCAGAAGGAGCCAGGAGATTGGTGTGCTTCACGTGATAAACCTTAAAGAGAACAAACTTTACAAAGCTGTCAAGTACCTTTCTACCAAAGACAAGTATCTGAAGATAGGAGAAACCATGCTCCCCAAAACCTCTATTAATTTGGGAGAACCTTGGCACTGAACTTTTCAGAGAGGAGGGAGAGACTCAGTTCGGCTAATGTCATCAAATGAATTACATCCACTAGAATATAATGGATATTTAGGGAGAAGTGTGTTCAAATCCAACCTGCTTTTTTTGTTAAAAAGCAAGGTCTGTTTTTACAATAAAATGCTATGTCTGAAACAAAGTGGCTTTTTATACGGGAAGGCACAGGATTAACTGTTCTGTTTCATCTTATTTAAAAGCTGACATTGCTGCTACTGTCCAAGATGATAAATAAAGTAAGTGACAGAGCAAGTAAAATACAGACATGCTCTCAGTCAGCTATTTTTATGCCTTATGCTTATTTAATTCTCTCAATCAACTCTCTAGTTTTTAAGGATCATCTTGTAGCCTGACTGGGACAAGGGGTTACTTATTTTTAAAAAAAAAATATTTTTGTAACTGTGACTGGATACCCTGATACCCTGAAATCTGCTAAAGTACAAAGTGAAAGTTGTATGACAAGGGTAGCCCTTACTTCCCTCCCTCTCCAAATCCTATTTTTCTTGTTTTTTTACATTAGTACATGCTAAAGAAAGCCTATGTCAAATCAAATATAAATCTTGAAATGCGGAGTTTAAATAAAACATAATTTAGAAACATCTACCTCATCTGCAAGGAAGCTAGACAAAGCAATCTAAAGACTAAAGGATCAAATATGCTATTCAAAACATAACTAAAAGTATGAGACAAATAACCTGAATCTGGAGAGAAGAATGAATTGAAATGATGGAATTTTACACATTGCTTTGCACAATCACACCAATCAAGAAAAAAAGAAAGGAAACAAGTTTAGTGATGCTTTTTACTGATTTGTATATTATTCCATGCCTGCATACCCCTTTTTTAAAAGTAAAAATATTTCTTTCTCCTCTAGCAACAAAATTGAATCTTACGCTGCAGCTTTACAACTATTTTAAGCCAGTCACATGAGCCTTCAATAAAATAAGAAGCTCATTCTATCATCCTATTTTTTGGTCCCCATTATCTCCTCTTTGCTGGCATAAAGGTACACCTGAAGTTCTGTGATACATCAGATCTAGAAACTCATCTAGCTGAAAACACAACAGTACAACTCACAAAGGCTAATCATGAGACTTATTAAATAATTTTTTTGTAAGGGACCTCTGGAGGTTGTTTGATCCAACCTCCTAATCACAGCAGTTCCAGTTCGATCAGATTGCCCCGGGCCTTATCAAAAGGAGTTCCAAGTATCTCCAAAAGAGAGATTCCATCACCTCTCTGGGCAACCTGTTCCAGTATTTGACGCAGAAAAAGAGATTTTACCATGTTATACGTCACAAAAATTCCCAGTGTTCTGACTTCCCTCCACTTTGTTTCCTACTATCATCAGGTCCCTTCAAGAAGTGTGAGACCCCATCTAAGCCTTTCTTTAACAAGTCCTCCATTCTTAAACATGAAAATAGGTCAAAAATAACTCCAGTAATGCAACACAAGTGTATACAGAGGAGGCTGCACTCCATTCCACACAAGTGCAGGACTTCAATACTTCTGCAATAATTAAAACACAGTGTGTATTATATGGCAAGTCTAAAGAGCAACAGAGTTTTCCCACACTTTGCTTTTGTGCTGGTATTTCGTATTTACTACGCACAGTATCTACCCTACAGAATTTCTGAAGACTTTCTATATTTGATTAGCAAAACATATGATCCTCTATTTGCCTCAAATATGCCATTTTCCCTACAGTGTAGCATGGAAAGATCAACCTTTCCTTAATTGTGAGGCTGAAAATTTCAGACTTCCTAAATAGTACAACTTTTTTCTCATTTACAGTGATATTAATCTTTAGGGTTTTTTCCAAGGAGAATCCAGTGACACTTAAGTCACAGATTTATCAATATAAAGGCTTTTCAGCAACAAGCTAGGCTTGTTTATGAAAGCCATAAATAATTCGGTTAGTAATTAGAGCTTCAAACTATAATGAAGAATTTCCCATGGTCTAAACCATGTTTTTGTAGTTTATAACTACTCTGAATGACATTAGACCCATGTATGATGGGCTGACCCTGGCTGGACACCTGATGCCCACCAAGCCACTCTATTGCTCCCCCTCCTCAGCTGGACAGGGCAGAGAAAATATAACGAAAGGCTCGTGGGTCAAGATAAGGGCAGGTAGAGATCACTCACCAATTACCACCACAGGAAAAACAGACTCGACTCGGGGAAATTAATTTAATTTATTGTCAATCAAATCAAAGTAGAGTAATGAGAAATAAAACCAAATCTTAAAACACCTTCCCCCTACCCCTCCCTTCTTCCCAGGCTCAACTTCACTCATGGTTTTCTCTACCTCTTCCCTTTCAGCAGTGCAGGGAAATGGGGAATGGGGGTTCCAGTCAATTCATCACACGCTGTCTCTGCCACTCCTTCCTCCTCAGGAGGAGGACTCCTCACACTCTTCCCCTGCTCCAGCATGGCATCCCTCCCATGGGAGACAGTCCTCCACGAACTTCTCCAACATGGGTCCTTCCCACAGGCAGAAGTTCTTCACAATCTGCTCCAGCATGGGTCCCTTCCATGTGTCATTTCCACAGGGTGCAGGCTTTCAGGAACAGACTGCTTCAGCGTGGGTCCCCCACAGGATCACAAGTCCTGCCAGCAAACATGCTCCAGCATGGGCTCCTCTCTCCACGGGTTCACAAGTCCTGCCAGGAGTCTGCTCCAGGGTGGGCTCTCCACAAGGTCACAACCTCCTTCAGGCACATCCACCTCCACAGGCTGCAGGTTGATATCTGCTCCACCGTTAACCTCCATGGGCTGCAGGGGAATCTCTGCTCCTGCACCTGGAGCACCTCCTCCCCCTCCTTCTTTGCTGACCTTGGTGTCTGCAGAGTTGTTGCTCTCACATATTCTCACTCCTCTCTCCAGCTGCAACTGTGCAGCTTTGTTGGGTTTTTTTCCCCCACTTCTTAAATATGTTCTTACAGAGGTGCTACCACTGACACTGATAGGCTCAGCCTTGGCCAGTGGTGGGTCCGTCTTGGAGCTGGCTGGCATTAGCTCTATCAGACATGGGGGAAGCTTCTAGCAACTTCTCACAGAAGTAGCCCCCTCGCTACCAAAACCTTGCCATGCAAACCCAATACTCCATCTTACAGAAGTAGACAAAAAGAGCATGCTAGAATCTATTCTATCTAAGCTATTAACAACAATTGGTTTGGAAGGTCAAGATAAACATTATTTGAAATAGGCTTTTACTGCCTAAAGCCATTCTCAAATGAAGTTAGGTTTTTGCAAATGTGGATAGGCTTTAAATTATGTGGTGGACTTTTCGCTATGAAGCTGCTGATTAAAATAACACCATGGCTGCTGCTCCTTCTATACTTCAGTAATGTTACTCCTCCTTTACCAGTTCTTTTTAAATTCCACTTCTTTCTACCTCTAGCCACAGCACTAATATATCATGTATACTTTTCTCCTCTACTTGTACATACATCACTTGAAAGAAACTAAGTCCAAATACGTGTATCTAAGTGGCAAACCAAAGATCATCTAACTGTAGTTTGCTGCTATCAAACCTATGATCTTTTATATTACCTTGTTTTGACAGTGTGTTTGAACAAAAGTTTAATAACAGCATGAGCAATTTCTTTGTCCCACAATGTGCACAATATCTAAAGTTATTCTAAATAGTTTAGAACCAAACTGATTATAAACACTATCAAATATTATCCTCTTTATATCATTAGCAGAAATATTTCATATGAAAAATCCATTACATCTTTTTGACTGACTTGGGTTTTTTTGATCTCACTTGATATCAACTTTTACTCTGACAGCACCAAAATTCCTCCTGACCTCAGTAAGATCCGAATTCCTTCATTAAAAGAAATAACTTGATGGGAGACAATTTCTATAAAAAAAACCCCACCCACCAAAAACCCACAAACCACATACCCCACATAAAAATCCCACTGTGTAAACTTCATGCTATTTCATTTCCTTGCATTAAAAGTCTGTGTTCTTATAAAGAATTTGTTGTATAGCCAAGCTCACAATGTCTGTGGCATTCTTGCCTACTCAAAATGACTGAAACACATTGTAAGTTGTCTTAGCTCCCCTCCACAAAATAAGCTTAGTGACTTCATACACAGAATGACCAAAGGCCAAAGATACATTTCATTGGTAAAAAAGTGCTATCTGTCCCTTTGCTTTAATTTGGTCATGTCTAACAATACCAAGTAAAGCAATACCTGTCTTGAGAGTGAGAGTTCACGTTGAGGATTCAGTGTCCACTCTGATCATGTTTAAAAGGTTTTTAACTCTGACCTGTTCTGAAACTTCAAATTTTGTTCATTATTTCATATTCAACAAAGAGCTCCCTACAGGTCAATGTACTTTCCTCCTCATGTAAAATTTACGAAATCAGACCAGCATCTAGAATGCAACACAAGCCGCAAGACTCTATGAGTACATGACAATACATTATAGGATTTTAAAGACTCGAGAAAGCTTATTTTAATTGAGCAGTCATTTCAACACATGCTCATGAAGTTTTCTTCTATGTATAACTAACCACCATTTCACAAATGGACTCAAGAATAACTTTAAATATAAGATAAAGTGATTAAACGATTATTTTTATGAAGCACTACAACATTTACATTAAGACATTGGCTGTATTTCCTTCATGTATAGAAAAATTATTTGTTAGAAATACTAAACAAGAAACTCCACTGACTGAGTATAGTCAGTCAGTATATAGTCTCTTTCCAAATGACCCAGAACTAAAGAGAAATTGGAAAAGACATTGTCTAGATAATGATTTGCCTAAATAGAGTTACTGAAATCCAGATTTAGTTTCCGTTATGTAGTCAAATAGCCTTCAGGTATAATATCTTCAGCTGGCACCAGGCTTAATGCTTTTTTATTGATCTGCTCATAGCTTAAGTGCACACATAAGGATATTGATTGTTAAACAATTCTTGTTATCTATCACTGATTATGGAAATATAATACATCTTGCAGCAGCACGTGCACTTTCTCCAACATGAAATGCTACTTACAGCAGACTGTTCATTTTATCCTGTGAACTCTCTAACACTTGTGGTATTTTTTGTGCACCAGATAAATGGCTGAATTTGTTAAGCACCACTTACACAACAGGCCCTCCCTGTTACAGCTTATGGCGTAAGCAATAACCTACCATTAGATTCTTTCTATTTGAGTTGCATCAAATGTAATACACAATTATAACTGTAATTAGCAAGGTACATTCAAATTCTTTGTATTTCTTGTCTTTCCCAAGAGATACTTAGCTTCTCCTCACTTGAAGTTTTCAACAACAACAAAAAAAAACACTCGGGGAAATATAATATTTCAAGTTCACATTTTGTGGCAGTTGCTAAAGTCAGCCTTTGCAAAGAGTTTGGTACAGCTATTAATACTACATTCTGACTGTTTCCTACTTGGTGCTCAGTAGGAATTAATAGAAATTAATCAATGTAATTTTCATATTTTCTTTATACTTTTATCTCTGTACTTGTCATGAAGACAAGAGGATAGCATTGCTGTCATTGCACCAAAGCTATGGGAAAAAATGAGCCTTTTGGAGTCCTCTAATTTTTTTTTTTCCTCCCAGAACATAATTGGATATTTGTGTTTTCCTTTCTACTAACACCAAATCTGCAATGGGCTAAAAACATCTTCTATACTTTCCTTTTTGTCCAAACACTGAAGGAAGACCCACCTGAAATGAATTCAAACTCTGAAGGTACTTTTAAAAGAAGTCTGCTTCACAGTTCGCTCTCATCTGTTCTAAAAGTCAGAAGGTTAGCAACCACTACATGAATACAAGTAAAACAGTAACATACAGTACTGTCAAGTAAACAGGAGAAATCCTGACTGAATTAAGTCAATGGCAAAACTCCCAGCAACTTCAATGGGGCCAGGATTTCACCCTTATCTTGTTGATCAAAACAATTATTCCACTGTTCAGAAGGACCAGACTGCTGTGCCTGCCAAGAATTTCTTAATGCAACCTACCATGGCGAGTCTTAATTGTATATACCTCTGTAAGTATTCCTTTTTCATTCTACCAAGGTACACTATTGACTTGCCAAAAATACTACAACATAACCAAACAGCATCCACAACAAAGATCTTTCTTTCATCTTCACAAAGAGCCAGATGTAGCAAAGCTCTCCTTAGCGTAATTAGTGATAATTATCACTCCCTCACCACCCGTTACCAACCACTGATGCTCATAGCTGCTGAAGTGGCATACCTACATTAAAAAGGAATGGTTTGAACGGAGAAATGAAGTGCTTTCTTGGTTTGGCAATGCTGTGTTGCAGAAAGCTTCCTATTTTTCAGTGAATCACAAAGTACACACTTCAAGGAATATCTTCTACATAGCACAGACTCAAATTTAGGGTAGACTAACCATGACTAGTATAACTGAACACCTCTTATATTTCTTCACAGGGTTTACAATATATACTGTAACTATACTAACCAACATGATCTCATGTATATGCAATTCAATAGCCAGAGAGAATCAAGTTATCCACATGAGAATCAATTTTACACTAAAGTAGAACAAAACTCTGTTTTTAATGTGCTGCAAAGATGGCCAAAAATAAAGGCTCTCTTTTGAATAGATACCAGTACTTTTTATTTAGAAACATTTGAGAAATCTGTTGTAAGACTGTACAACAAGAATTTTTCCTTGGTAAGTAATTAAATAAAATAATCAAGCAGAACTGGTTAATTTGTTCTCCTCAGACTGGGCAAGTATTGCAAAGTATTAATTCTGCCAATTCAGTGCCTTTGTAGGGAAACAGGGCAGTTGTTTACTGCCACAGGCGTCATAAGAACCTGTCTTACTTCCAGAAGGACTTTTAGGATAGAATCACAGGAGCATAGGAAAATGCTGTCTATAACATGGGATATGGCCCGTGCTAGATCTTAACCTCTTTAATCACCTCATCATATCCAGCTGGAATCTACTTTACATTACTCCATAGAATTTCCTTCTTCTCAATAATTTATGGTAGAACATAATCAGACCCAGGATATCTAACATAATTTATTCCACCAACTTCCATCTCCTGTGTAACTCCTGTAACATTATTGCCTGGTTTATCCATGACCTGACTTAAATGAGAATGTCAGTTTATAACTTTATTTAAGTATCCCTGAACAAGAACCTAATACCCCTAATGACTACTCTGGTTACAAGACACCCTCTCCATTTTAGAGAAGATAAAACCCAAGAATTACTAATTCATATCTACTGAAATAGATTTTAGTATTGGAAGGAAACAGTCTGATCATTTAGCCAGAGTTTACTCTGAAACATCCTTCACAAATTCCTGTATGTAACTCAAGCATCAATTTATTTCTAAGCTGCTTTCAAGAATGTCACCAGCAATTATTTTCACTTAAAAAATCCCAAGTTTTGAATGAAAAGTTTATTTGAAAAAAAGTGCTAAAAGAAACACATGCTTATCAGTACTGATACAGTTTTAAGATAATTATGAGAGAGTTCTCAGTGCAGCTATAAAATTTAATCTAGTTCAGCACCACATAACTTACATTAAAAAAGGTTGTTCATAATATTTATTACCCTCTAGTTGCACTATTTCTGTTCAGCCATCCATTTGAATTGAGGCATCCTTCATCATCCACATACATCAGACCTTCTCTTTGATCTCTAATGGTAAATTTAAAGGTTGAGTAAATGTTCTTTGAAACACAGTGTGGCACAGCTGCTTATTGTTACATAGAAGACAGTAGGTCATTAAAATTGAAACTCGATTAATACAGTGGAACATCCCCCTAATCATATCCCAACTTTGAAGTAATACCCCTTCAGTGATATCTCTAATTTACAGTTAACTAGTTTTCTTCAAGTGGAATAACAGTCAAGCTTTGGTTAAGGTCAGAATTAATAAAGTGCATCTTTCATCAAAAGACAGAGAGCTATTGGCAATGCACCCTGCTGTGGTATCTGCACTTACAACACCCAACAGATATGTAGCCTACCATGTTAATCACATGAAACTCATCAAGCCTGCAGTTTTTACCAGTTTGCTGAAGGTTTTTATAATCCTACACTAAAGTACTTTAGCATTATTTAGTTAACTGCACGTTACTTTCTTTATTAGTGCTTTAGCAACATTCTAATTACCAGAGGGTAAGCTAAATCTTTGCCTCAAAGTGTAATGGAATCAAACCAAAACTTTTGGGATTCAAGTTTATGTAGCTTTTCACTCTTCCTTGTCCCCTTATCACCACTGTGGTTCAGCTAGTGACACAATTAGGGAAAAAAAAAAGAAAGAACTATTTTAAAGAATTTTCAAATCTGCCAGTGTCATGAAGCACCCTCATGTTTTATTTAATTACATTTTCCAGCTCAAATACCAGATCAAAGTGTTAGAGACGGATGAATCTAAATAAACATGGGGCAAGGAAAACATGAATTTATGGACCTTCCCCTACCATATGAACATTAGCCGAACTATCCATACCAATTGCATGAGCAGACTAACAGCTGACTGCTCGCAAGAAGTGGAACAGTCATAAACACGACTTGTCTTCCAAAACGCTGTCATTCTTTAAAAATTAAGAAAAAAAATCTGCAATGATGCACAACTTTGTAACAATGTCAGGCATCCAGATTCAGGAAGATGTCACCCTTTTTCTCCCTAAGAAAAAGCCATCAATACCATGGGGAGGCAATTCACAAGGTAGCTACTGAGGAGCTTTACTGCCACCAGATCTGCATCCTATCTGAGTTGGAGGTGATCACTCAAAAAAACAAGGAGGGGGGGGGGGAAAAGGGGAAATTTAGAGAGATTCTACACCTCATTGACTGTCATCCGTAACCAAAGATGCTTCCTTAAAACACCACTATTTTAATCTTAGGCTGATATGCAAGGGTATGAGCTGTGCTTGCTGAAGGCACAGGCTGTGCCCTATGCTCTCTAAAACCCAGTCTGTCCAATCACATCTACCTCCAAGTCTGGGGATCCAACTACCCACAGGCAGTGAAAACCACCCTGCGTCACCAGATGGATCTGGCTGCGTAATACGTTCCCTGAAGTCCAAAAGCTCTCTCTCAAATTGGTGTAGTTAACCTCAGGGAATTATTCTTTAATTGCAGTGCAGTTT
>RSEF01000002.1:56437245-56509918 GCA_003993805.1 Himantopus leucocephalus
GAAAAAAAAAAAAAAAAAAGAAGTATTAGAACAGACATCCCTGGCTTTCTGAAACTCACAACCTAAGAAAAATTTAGCTAAACTTATTGTAAGATTGTCATTTTAAGCTTTGTTATCATGTAGTTATGCATTTTAAAAATAATCGATATTCGTACATGAGCTGTAGGCATTTGAAGAGCATAATTAGCTCTGCAGTTTGGATGACATTACTTTTCCTTTCCAGTCCCTATCTAGACAAGACCACCACAAAATTACAGTGATTGTCTACTTGTCTAAGTACAACCATGGCAAAGCATATCCATCCACAAAAAGGTGGTATAGAATTTGTCATGCTTAGACTAAGATCCAAGGCAATTTCTGCTTCAAATGTTAAAGTCACCCTTTTACCTACTGAAGTTATAAGACCTTTAAAACTATTTTTTTTTTGTTTCAAAAAAAGCGTTGGGAACTTTTCTGTGTGCAACTTAAAACCAGCTGTACTTTGCAAGTAAAAACTTTCCAAGTGCCTGGCTCTCTGCAGATTTTTGGCAAATCTATTTGAAAAATTGAAAACTGGGGGCCTGAGCCAAAGCTTACTGAAGTCTATGGAAAAACTCCCATAGATTTCATCAGGATTTGGATTAGGCCCTAAAAAAGTCTGAAGTAATTGAAAAATCAGTTCTGCATGTACAAAATACGAAATTTTCACTAGGTTTAGATTTACTAGACTCCTTTATGGTAATGTGGAAGAGCAAATACATTCTAAGTGGTGTTAGTGATGTACATATAGTTTTGCACTGTTAATTCACCACAGAGTTCCCCAGACTCATACATGTTACTTACACTGCCTACATAGTAAAAATGATGAAATCAATCCCACACAAACACCTTTGCTTCATTTTAAAAAGACCTGAATATTGAGAAAAAACATTAATACCATCATAGGTCAAGTGATTTTTTTTTTTTTTTAAACTGAGGACCAAACAGAATATGAAGTAAGAATTACCCTTCAAAAGCTGTAAGCCAAATTCAGTGATAACAAAAAAAAAAAAAATATAATGCAAATAACTATCTCATTCTGGGCACACTTGCTCAGAGCAGCTTAGAATAATGTCCCACTAGCAATTTCAGCTAAGATGCATCTAATTTATGGCAGCATAAGAGAAGAATCAGGTTTACTCAACCTAAATGTGACAGAAAACAAAGAAAAGTAGCAAATGCAAAACAAATGGGTTGTGATACCTGAAATAATGGCCACAACATCTCCTGATGTGTAAACAGTTGCATCTCTGCTGACTATAGGATGCTACTTCCAGTCAGAAGAAACTGAATAAACCATTAATCTTGACATATTCTGGCTTGAGCTATATATGTTAAAAGAAATATTTACAATCCACTTAAGAGAAATGTTGCACACACATACTAGAAAAAGGGGCTGGGGGGTATGTGCGGGTGTGGTGGGGAGGCTCCCAAAGAACCTGTTTTCTGCATTTTAAGAAAAGAGGGGTGACCTGGAAATTATTTTCCACCACCCTCACTTCCTCCCTCTGTAATATCTCTCCCTCAATACCTTTTTGTGGATGGATATGGTTTGCCATGGTTGTACTTAGACAAGTAGACAATCACTGTAATTTTGTGGTGGTCCTGTCTAGATAGGGACTGGAAAGGAAAAGTAATGTCATCCAAACTGCAGAGCTAATTATGCTCTTCAAATGCCTACAGCTCATGTACGAATATTGAGGCACTCCATCATATAGGTTGTTCTTGAAACATCACAGGAAACCAAAACTTAAAGGAACCAAGGGAAACCTGTTAAGTGGAAATTCAAAGTATGACTGGACATACAAGACTGACTCCCCATTAACAGCATACCTCAAATAAAAGGATTATGCTACATTATTAAAGTTTGGCTTTATTTAAAAATAGATTATGTCATTTGTTACAGCCTCTTAAAACAAGTATCTAGGTTTTACTTTTACTTTTTTACTTGTTACTATTGAGTCTTCTGAAATGGAAAGTCAGAGGCTGTACACTTTCTCCTTTAGCAACACTTTTTCCATAGTATTCAACAATTAGCTTATTAGTGCAGATTTTAGAAATTTCTGCTTGTGGTCTCTGAAGAACTCAAACAATATAGAAAATAAAGCTCAGTGACAAGCACAATTGTTATGGGAAATTCTTTCACCTGACAATTATATTCACCAAAAGCTTACCTCAACATTATGAATCATTTGTGACCACTTATACTTAAGTAGGACATATTAAAATTTAATGGATTTCAATGCAAAGAGCCAGCAATAGGATTGTACACACCAAGGCACTAATGTGTTGATCCTAACTGTACTTAGATGAGGCAAGTTGGAATTGCAATGCTGCCAACTAAATTTCATAGTACAACAAATGAATGAATCCCAAATCTCAAGCGGGATTTCTTTTTTATTCATTATGCATGACATTTCCCTCTTTAAATTATTCATTTTTTTAAAAATGTTATTGCTTTAGCCTTCTTAACCTTCGTACTCCTTCACTCTGTGGTTTTTGCCAGCTGTAATATCAATTGAGGAGGGGAGATTTTCCCAACAACATAATACAAACCTTTTCACAATCCTGCACACAAATGTGTTTTGTTACCCTTCTATCATATTTTTCCCCTTTTCATAATACTGGAATCTTCCAATGTCCCGAAAAAAAAAAATGTACTTTCTATCAGTGCCTTCTTTTCAATAAAAAAAAAAATTAATTCCAATGCTTTATTGTTGTTTAAGCAATCCCTGAAAACTAATCACTTGGAGAACTACCATTTGAGTTCAGCAGGGTGATGAAATTTGACTGAATTCATTAAAATTAAAGACCTCAGACATTCTTTCTCACACTCTTCCCATCTCTGATATTCAGATTTCCATTTTTACACGTGTTCACCTGAACCATGCAGAACAATATACAAACAAGCTGCAAGGCAAGCTGGGTCACGACGATCTAGTAATCTGTAACCTGTGTTTTAACAGTAAAACACCTAAAAACAATCGCACATAGGAGCTACGACACAGGACTGCAAGGCATATTCGAATTCTATTTATACACAGGTGTTATTGGCTCACGGTACAACCTTGGGAAAGTCACTTAACTTCTATATAGTTCAATTTTCCTTTCTGCAGAAATAAATTACCAAAGTTACTAAAACAATAGAAATAAAAGTTTTAAAGAATAAAGAAAGTTACAATGGAAAGAAGTTACAAAGTGCAAAGACTCACATCAGAGAGCCAAACAATCAATGTTTCTGGCTCCACCAAGCTGTTCTTAAGCTTTTCTTGAGCAACCACAAAATCTTGTTGCTGCAAGCACTCCCAAAATTCTCCCTAATGATTTGCTACTCCCCTTCCTTTTCACTAAATCAGCTTTATGGGGCAAGGGACATAGTTTAGTCTCAAAAATAGAACCCAAATAATTAGTTTAAAATGTTTGATATATTACCATTTGCTTATTTCTAGGCTTTTATATTAAGACAGAACTGTTCATCATGAAGAGCCGATGCATTTCTGCAAAAAATATTTTAAATGTGAAGAACCAGAAGTCAAATTAAAGTTGCAGCACTGTATCATGTCCCATTATATACCATATCATGTCTCATTATTAGCTGGCATGACACAATGCTAGGGGCTGCAAGAGTTATGGCAACTTCTTTGTTCTTATTATCATTTTATCTGCAATTATTCTATTATCTATTCTATTATCTGCAGATTATCATCTGCAATCAGATGGAGAGAAGAAAGTGATGTTTAAACTGGCACAACAGCTCAGCCATGCAGAGCTTCACAAATTGGATAAAGAGGTACACAATGATCACGCTGTTTACGGATTTAGTCTCCATTACGTCTTTGTCAAACCTTGCTAAAATCTCATTGCCCAATAGATCCACACTAGTATGACAGGATTTTGTCTGCAGCCGCTGCTTTGGGCCACCCAGATTGACAGCTGACCAGGAAAAGGGTCTTCCTACCCTTTTATTGCTCTAGTGATAGAGTTACTTCCCCCATCTATCACAGTGAGGGAACTGTGCATCTAGTTGCATGGACATCAAAGGGCACAGTATGGAAAAGGAAACCAGTGAAGTGTAATGCAGAGAGGAGAAATGCAAAAAACAACTGAGGAAAAACAAAGAAAACCAAACAAAGCAGAGCCATAGTGGTAGCCTTGCTAGAAGAAAAAACTACAAAAAGGTTCACCCGTGCAAACCTCATGAAGTTCAGCAAGGCCAAGTGCAATATTCTGCATGTGGGTTAGGGCAATCCCAAGCACAAATACAGGCTAGGAGGAGAATGGATTGAGAGCAACCCTGAAGAGAAGGACTTGGGGGTGTCGGTGGATGAGAAGCTCAACATGAGCCGGCAATGTGCGCTTGCAGCCCAAAAAGCCAACTGTATCCTGGGCAGCATCAAAAGAAGCACAGCCAGCAAGCAGGTCGAGGGAGATGATTCTGCCCCTCTACTCCGCTCTGGTGAGCCCGCACCTGGAGTACTGCATCCAACTGGAACAGGTTGCCCAGAGAAGTTGTGGATGCCCCATCCCTGGAAGTGTTCAAGGCCAGGTTGGATGGGGCTTTGAGCAACATGGTCTAGTGGGAGGTGTCCCTGGCCATGGCAGGGGGGTTGGAACTAGATGATCTTTAAAGGTCCCTTCCAATCCAAGCCATTCTATGATCCTATGATTAAGATAAAAAGTACACATTATACCAAACATTTGTTTGCCTTAAGGCAGTAAGAAAAGTATGGGAAGTTTGAAAAAACTGATACAGTGATCATAGATCGATTTTGGTTTCAATGCAAGTGGTACACAACTTCCCACAGAGAAACTTTTATCCAGGTATGGGAACCTCAGCTTCTACAGAGGCAGGAGAGAAAAAACATATACTTGTCAAAATGCAAATATACATTAACTTTCAAATCAGACAAATATGTCTTTAAGTTTTGAGCACTTAAGAAAATTAAGGTTAATGAATGAGATACTTTAGTGATACATAGCTGTACTTCATATACATATATATAAAAAACAAATAAAATTAGTCAGCAAATGTAAGAAAAATCTTATCTTTCTGTTTAAATGCAGCATTCAGGTTTTTTTTATACCATCCCATACATTAAAAAAAATACTTTTTCACTCTTAGTAAAACACCCACTTCCTGGGGGAATCAGTCTTTCAAGGTACTTTATTGATCAACCTCTATGATTTTAAGGAAGCTAGAAAGATGAGTTAGAGTTTTCATTGCAACAGTTAAAGTGAGTTAATGTCAATTTCATATTTAATGGCCTGAGCCAACAAAACCATATGAATGAATTGGCATGATGTGTTTTATAAACGTGCTTTAAAAGCCTCTGGGTACACTTAAGAAAAAAAGTCCTTAGATTTAAGAAAAAAAAGTCCTCAGCAAACTGACTTTCAATGAGAAATAGGCACTTTTAGTAAGATTTAGATGCCTAAGATCACAGATACTTACCAATGTGCTCTAGACTCTTTTGTAAATGGTACTGTCTCATGAAATAGTGGAAACAGGTGAGGGACGCTACGAAAAAGACAGGTAAAATGCTGAATCTAATTCGGTCAATGACAGTTTCCACTGACCTCAGTCTACTGCGCATTCCATCAATCACTACCATCCAATCTTCAGGTGTACAGAATCCTTGCAAGTACTTGCAGCAAGCTTTGTGAATGAAACTTTACTTTCACTTTTCCTTACATAGATTTAACAAGCATTGCTAAAAAGCTTTATGAATATGCAATATATTTAAACTAAAGTAAGAAAAAATATCTAAGAGCATTATTTCAAGGGTTACAAAAGGGGAAAAAAAAGTAGTTTAGTATTTTTTTGCTACAGAAAACATATGGAAAATATCTTAAATGAGAATCACACTTCATAATGTATCATAGTCTTCTGTGGAGATAAATAACACTGGATTTGTGTCACATCTGTGAGAAAAAATATATTGGGAATTTTTATACACTTCTCGGCACCAGCATGGGGGGCCACACAAAGTTGTCAATGAACCATGATTTCAGGCTCACAATACTTAAGTTACAGGAAAAGTTTTCAAACCGTGATTTGTCAGCCTCCGGTGATTTTGAGAATATCTGCTGGTAGTTGAAAAGTATTGTCTAGTCCTCACTGCTGACTTCTGTGCCCTCTTCAGGCTGCTAAATTACTTTTGAATAGTTTTAAACTACATTATTCTACCTTCTCCAGGTAAAAAATTGCTGTAGTCACTACTGAGATAACATTACCATGACAGACAGGAGACTGGAATCTGTGTGAGTACAAAAGTCCACACTATGAAGTTTGAGAATACCTGAGTTATATTGCTTGTTCCTTTCCCCTAATGACCAATGGGTCATTATAATACATAATAAATTTATAATTAACAGTGTAAGAGAGGAATCTGAAACAACAAAAATCCTATTTCTTTAACATCAAATAAAATATCACTAGTCTTTCTTTACAGTACAGTCTGTGTACTAAGAACTTTGCAGCAATGTTTATGTCTTTTATGTATGTGTGTGTATATATATACACACATAAATGAATATTGCTCTTCCAGGAACTCAAATACATATGTTTTTCCAATCAGTCCTGACATTCTCCTCAAGTTTAGTAGCACGTAAACAGAGAGTTCCTTAAGGAATATGACACATTCTGTTGCATCCCAGTTTTCCAGCTGAGAACACAGCTTCAAAATGGACGATATTCACTCGTGGGTATCAATACAGGATTTTGAAAAGAGGTTTTTATAAGCTTACGCAAGGAAAAAAAACCAAAAAATTTTGTCTTCCAAAGACTTTGGATACATTCTGAATACATGAATATATTTAATGCGGTAAAGAACACTGTCTTTAAAGTTAGCATTTACCCTTTCATAGTCTGAAGGACAGAATCATTATTATACAAAGCAGAATTATAATCAACTTGATAAATTAAAAAAGCTATGTAGACAAAGCATCAAGTATATACTACCATGCTTAGGAAAGTAACATCATATGTATACAGACCGGGAAACATCTGGTTAGGCAACAAATGTGTAGGAAAGGGTCTGAAGATTGAGATGGAGCAGAGTATAGTAGGGTATACTCCCTGCTATAGACAAAAGGGAAAGCATTCCATTTTGGAAAATAACCGGGAAGAATTGAAAACCATCATGAAAAAAGACTGAGACAATTTAGTCACAATTAACATAAAAGAAAAAGTTACAGAAGGGATGTACTAAAAATCTTCCAAAGCTTTAAACATTATAAAGAACATCATTAATTGCCACCACCATCTCCAATATTCACAATATACCAGTTTGATTTGCAGGAAAGACAACATATATCAAATATTAGGAACCCTTCCTATAAGGACATTAAGCTAGCATATAAGATATCAAGAGATATTGCTCAATCTTGCCCAAAGTTTTTAAGAGTTCAGATAAACTTTGTCACTGATAGTCTGGATACATCAACCCCATCACAACTCAGAGGAGAAAACTAGATGGGCAGTTGGCTTGAATTGTAGCTCTACTTTTATATAGATCTTAAACATTACACGTACACAAAACTACTTGAAAATCCTATTTGCTGGATGCAAAAAATTCCTGCTCTTCCTTCGAATTTCAGTTCTGAAGATTCAGTTGACCTGAGGAGACAACAGTCTTTGGCATTCCACAGATTTCAGTACTCAGTAACGGATTTTCAGATTAAATAATAGTTTCTCTACTGCTCCAGGTATATTCAACTATGTAAGTAAATCATGCTAAAGCACAATACAAAGATCTCCTAACCACAATAGAACAGAAAAAAAATATTGAAGTCCAGTCAAAAAAAAAAAAAAGAGAGAAAAAGGATGTTTTAAAGAAAAATACAGTTCTAATTTAAAAATAAAAAATCCTTGCTTGAACAAAGTGTTGAACCAATACAGATGCCATTTGCAAAAGGATGCCATCTGCACAAGAGGAACTACTACAGGAAAAGCACGATCACATTCTACCCAAACAGTAGCTGATACACTCAAAGTACAGGGTAGGCAATACTACAAATAGAGCTCCAATCAATATGACTAACACCTAAATAAGTCTCCAAATAGCCACAGCTGACACTGCTTAAGGTTTTCAGAGCAATTCTGCAAAACATACAGGTACTGTAAGAGACCTTTAAAAGCTACAGAATTAATTCACTGCAGGTAATCAGGACTTGTGCTATAAATTCTCACACCCATTAAGCTCAATACATGACAAACTGGGTGGTCTACAGCACCTTTCCCCAGCACTTCCCTGGCACTGACCCACATTTTGGGTTGGCACCACTCCCTAAACTCCTCACTGTTCCTCTCATCCAACCACTTACGCATTGCCAAAGGCAACACAGTACATGATATAGCCTGATGTGGCTTACAGTTCTAATCATATTTAGCCAATGACTCTGATTAACTTTTAATCATCCTTATAAGCACATTTTACATACTGGAAAACTATCATGTCCCTCCTCAGCCTTCTCTTTCTTTTTCCTTCAGAAGAAATAAAAAGCAAAGTTGTTTCAATCATTCATAATTTTTGTGCTCTTCTCTGAACTCTATTCAGTTTGTCCAGGTTTTTCTTAAATCATGTTATCCTGTAATTTCAACTGAATCTTTCTCATGAGGAATACAAAGAAATAATTGTATCTCCTCATTAAAGTCATATGACTAAATCCCAAAGTTGGAATTTGCCTTTAGTAGGATCATATCGCTGACTTTTTTTTCAGTTGCTGATCCATTATAACCCCCAGGAGCCTATCCTAGGGCAATACTGCTTAAGGAATTGTTTCTCAATTTTTAGTTTGCCTGATTCTTATTTACTAGAGTCCTTTGCGCTTGTCTTGACTGAACACCATCTTACTGACTTCAGATCCTTCCTCTAATTTATCAAGTAGCGCTTGAAACTACTGCTAGCTTGTTGCAAAACCACAATTTTAACATTCATGCTCAATATTCCACCACTGAAGACATTAAAGAAAATAATGAACAAAACCAGACCCAGCAGAGACCATGGCATACCTCTAACAGATACTGTTGGACTAACTACAAATAGTGATAACTATTTTCTGAAGGCATCTTTCAAATAGTTGCACACTTAGAGATAATCATCAGCTTTTCAATGTGGGTTCAGGCAATTTCTCTGGATTGCAGGGTACACCATCTTGAACATATTAAATATAGCTTCTAGAAATCCAGCTTACTGTTAGTGCCAGAAGGGTCCTAGGCACTTTTAAACAATTTTTTAAAAGTTGGTTGCTATAGAAAAAGGAGTTTCCACCACTAAGAAAAGGAATGAGCTTAAGAAAAAGGCTTTGAGTAAAATCCTCAAGCTAATGACAGCTACACTACTGAACAATTACAGGACCATCTTTCGCTTGGCTCACAGCTTAAACATCCTGAACAACTTTCCCCTACATTAACATCCAATATTTAACCATAAATCCTCAGATATAAATTCAGTTCCCACTATCTCCCTCTCCACGTATAGTTCTACCTCATTCTCCTCTACCTATTCCTATTCCCTCCTTTAAGGATGGGGAGAAGGAATTGCTTTATTTTATAGGCATTATTGAACAACACTTTACTCAACAGCATATAGTTATTTTGTACACTGGCTTCCCTTTATAAGGCATCACTCAATTTCTTCCCAGTGTAGACTGAACAGGTATTTTTAGCTGGAATCAAGAGTGAAGCAAATTTCTTAATTATCCCCACTAACTGCACTGTTTTCACACCGCGGAGTGGTCTTGGGCAAATGAACTTGTTTCTTGTAGGTGAATCTAACTGGGCAGATGAATCCCAGGAATGCACCGAAAGCACTCCGACTGCTAAGGGAGGATCAGGACACCAGACAGGAACAGAGCCAGTTCAAACCCCCTCTGGACCACATAGATGATACGAGTCATGTTGCCAGCCTCCCTTACTTCCCCCTGCAGATCTGGTTCTAATGGACCACATTGCTTGCCAATGTAGAGATAGCCCCAGAAAACCCAAACAGGTGACAAGACACCTGTTTAACGAGCCTCAGTTTAACGAGCCTCAGTAAAATCTTTATTGTCCCAAGAAAGCTCCCAGTATTCTCCAGTCTGTCCAAAGACAAACACCCACACAGTTCCAAAGCATACAGCACATCCTACTAGAGAGTAACTCCTTAAATACTACTCTATTCTAAGCGTTTGGCAGAAGCATTTATCTCCAATGAGCCTATCCTGTAAATGAAGATGAAGTTTCTTATTTTTGAGCTCTTCCATACTTTTCCAAAAAAACATATCTCTCAACAGTTAGTGAATAAATGCACAAATGTACAGACCCTTTTATCAAGGCTTCAGGCTGAGCTCTTAGGGAAAATAAGAAAGTTGTATGAAGTTTTATAATTTCTTTAAATGATACCTTCCTGTGACACTGAAGTGTTAGCCTAATTAGGTCATAATTTTGATTCTTAATTAGGTGATTTGATATTCAAAAGGGCTACACACCAGAGTCAGCAATTTTGAAAGTAAAATTATTTGTTTTGGAGTCTGTATTTGGATTACAGATTTTAATTCTCTTTAGTGTAAATTATGGCCAAAGGGCATTTCAAGTATAGCTAAAACAGTTTACGTTGGGTGGGACATTGCTATACCAGCTCTCGACCAGCTCCTTAAAGGTACTTAATTTTTCACTATTCATCATGTAAAATGATAACCCTGGTCCCACATACCATCAATACATGGCTAACAGCCCACACTCAATTATCTTATGTTTTGTTTGGAATGTACTTCTTCCTTGTATTATTTTTATTTGAGAGGTAGTATAATTGTCTACCTGTACCACAATGGTAAAAATTATTCTAGTACATGCCACTTATGCCTTCTTAGTGTTATTTTGGCCTCATGTAATAGAAAACAGTGGGTTTAATCCTTTTTAAAATTTTAGTCTTTATACATGCAACATGGAAAGCTTTCCCAAGGTCCTTCATCAAGTTCAAGATTTCTTCTAACTTGTTTACAATTTTTAAAGATGTTACTCTTCTTCTGTTACTCAGAACTAATCAAAACCAAATTGAACAGTCCCCTGAACTCAATAACACCAGTCAATTGAACAGGCAGAAGTTAATTTCCTTATTAAATCAATTCACCTTACTAGCTTAGGTGGAAAAAGATTAACTGCAGCTATTTACACCTTTTCAAAATTCCTAGAGAGAAAAACAATGCCTATATGATCTTTTCAAAGTTCAGCAAATGAATTACCCTTAACACATATTTCAGTCTTGCAAAGAAATACTAACAAAAATTTGTAAAACTAATTTGACACTTATTCTGGCTTGCTTCTTCACTTCATACGATTATCAGTCCACTTCCAGATATGAGCATAGTGCAACACTACAGAAAAATTATATCTGTAGTTTCAACCATTGCACAGTCTGCAGCTGTTTTACTGAATCATTTAAAGTAGCACATGCAAACAATGGCTGCACATAGTAATAACAAGGACTTCTGAGTTGCTGAAACATTGCACAGACCATTCAGATTATATTAAACAGGAATTAAATTATTCTTTGTAATGTAAGAAAATAAATTACAGAAAATCAAGATACTGCCCTAACACAACTCCAAACTTTATCAAAAACAATACCCAAGAAGACAAAATAATAAACTCCCAATTTTAAGCATGAAGTGTGCATACTATACACTTTTCTCTACAGATGGGAAGACTGCTGTAGGTGAGGGAGGTCATTGAGGCCAAAGACCATAGTGATATTATGTAGTTTAGGAGACTATGAAGCTGAATGAACATCCAATCGAAATACAGAGCAGGAAGCGGGGGGAAAAAAACCCTGTTCCCAAGTCAGCAGGAGTATCTGATGCTTATTAAGAGACTGACTGTCTGTCTCACTAGAGACAAAAGGCAGGAAGAAAATATCTTGCAACAGTAGAAAGATGCTAGCCTTCAGACTCTACAGAAAAGGTGTGGCTTTGCTCCCACTGTTACTAAAAGGTAGAAATATAGAAAAAGACAAGAACAAAATTTCTTTTAAAAATGGTAATTCCATAACATTAAATTATTGCGCACTCTGAAATCTTCTCCACGTTCCTTTTCCAAAGGAGAAATATTATTCAACATCTACTTAAATTAGTTTCATCTTTAATTTTATGCTTTCTCTGAGATATCACACAGCCAACTAGTACTTTCTAGAGTTGCAGATTTTTTTATTCAGTGTTATCACTACTTCATAATTAGTCATACGGATATGCCATAAAGCCAATAATGCAACCACAATCATATCTCTATCAAAAAAGTAGGACTTTTCACTCCTCACTTTTCCATCACGTTAGAAATGGACACATGTATACATTCAATTGAAAAGGGCAAAGAAATAAGCGATAAGGCTTTTAGAGCATAAAGATGACCATCTGGGGTTCATTTACAGCATTACTGTGCATATGCTGTAAGAGCAGCAATAAGTGATCAAATTGAGATAAAACTTAGACTTAAAACTATCTTATTACCTAATTCATTCTACTGGTCAGCAACACAACCAGTGTTTTGTTTTTTCACAAACAGCGAAAAACAAACTGCTAGCACAATCAAATATGCATAATTTTTAATTTTAATATACAAATACATAATCTGAATTATGAACGTGTACTTCATGTCATACCTGGCATGACAGTAGCCTGCTGAGCGGCCGAGTCTGTACTTAAGGAAAGGCGGCCACCTTTGGCTAATCTGTCACAGAAGAGGGTGATGTTCTTCTTCAGTCTGCTAGTATCTTTGGGCATGCACAACTGGCTGCTGAGAGTCAGGGCCTGTTCCTTAGAGCTCTTTGACAAACAAGTTCTTAACAAGTAAGAAATGGCAGCATCCACAGTTTCTTCCCAACCCTAGATTAAAGAAAATGAAATTAAATAAAATTAGGTGAACTGTAATACGGTATGGCGTATTAAAAACAAAGTAATCAAGGACTAATACTTTTTAAACAATACCATTAGCTAAAATATAATTTGGGGATTAATGAGTATCATGAACACCCAGTTGTTAAGCATGTACACGCAAAACCTGAAGAAAACCAAACTTGTTCCAATATTAAGATTGACAGAGAAATATAATTTCAATAATAATAATAATATATGGACAGTATGTGACATAACAGTTAAATTCAGTAGTTGTATTAATAACTGAAAACCAGAAGTTCCTGGATGCAACATTAAGAACAGAACTGAGATGTAAATACAAACATAATATGTAGTATATAACATCACGCTGAAGATATGTCAAGGCCAGGAAAAAAAAAGGTATCCAATTATACATTCTTTGGAATCACTGTCTAAGATTCTGACAATATGCCAATAACACAGAACATCATGACTGCAACCCAAAGCTGCAGATATTCAGTACCCATTTATCAGACCAATTAACTTAAAGTTATGATACACACAGTATTAGCACAGGTGTGCCAGTGCTCTGATGAACTGGGACTTTGATTTCTTACAGAATGGTGTCAAGTTGTAAACATTTATGAGAAGACCAGCTTAGTAATTGGTTCAGTTAAAACAAGCAGCTACCTATGGAAAAAGCTTTCACAGGAGGAAAATTTATATTCACTGTCATATTCAGTATACATATTTCCACAAAATAAAGTGTCTACTCCTGCAAATAAAACTCAGTAAAAACAAGTAAGTTTCTTTTCATGAAGCAGCTTGAAAAGCATCTTTTAAAGTTAGTTTCAAGTTTGTAATCCGTACTATGGTTTTCAGTGATACGAACAAAGCAAAGACATTCCTTCAAGTAAGAATCCTGGACAGCAAAAGTCTTATTATTTGTGACAAGGTATTAGGTTAATGCGTAAAATCTAATATACGACATCTATATCATTTATGCAGTGTGCAATGCAGAATTGACTCTTCTTGATGCATTCTTAAATTGTACTCTGTGATGAGACCATGCGATTAATCCAAAATGTCTACAATTAATGAACGTGCAAGATAGTCACAAAGCTTGTTCATGTCTTTTCTTACAGAGGTTGGACAGCTAGCAATTAATATGAAGTGCTTTGTGGTCTGCTAACTTCAGGATTCATAACATCTCCTAGTATTCAGCTACCTGTAAGCAAAGTTTTGTATATGTGCCGCCTACGTGTACAGGGAAGTCTTATTCAATCGCTGCAGTATTAGTGTCTGCTCTCTCAACACTCCTGAATGGTTGGGACTTATTTTGGCAATAATCTTTATTGACTTTAGAAGTTTTGAGGCTACAGTCTGGAACCACCCAGCTCTATCTGCTGCTAAGCTAACAGAAGGAAGCACCAAGGTAGCTCTTTACATGGCAATTACTCAGGCAGAACAAAAAGAAAACTCAAGTATCCAGTTTTAGTTAATACAACCCCAGAGCCTTCTAGTTTTTAAGCTCTTTCTCATGATGCATTCTACTTGATTGAAAATGCTCAGCTGAACAGCAAAATCACCTACCTATGCAAATTTCCATGACTGGCTAAGCGGGACATGTGAAAGAATGATGGTGTCAACACTGTTGGAGTTCACTGTCAAGCAAATAAGGTTTGTGAAATTTTTTTATTAGATACATATGGCTTTTGTGGAGGATAGTGTACTACTTTCGATACAGAGAAGCAAAGGCCACTACTCCTGACCTTGTTACTTCCTAAGAACGGGTCCAGGACAGATGCTTACTAGTGGCCAAGTACGTCAGTGAGACCACACAGTCATATGCACTTCATCCTGGTCCAAACTGTTCTTAATAGTGTCCTGAAAACGTGCTGTATATGTATGAAACATCTACATTTTGCAGAGGAACAGGATCAACTACTGGGGCTTTCTTAGTCTACATTTGCCTTTCCTGACTTCAGAACAATGACAACATTAACCTACTGTTTTACCTGGATTTCCGCTCAAAAAAACCCCCACGTAAATTGGAAAAAACATGCCAGTCAATCAATGCTGTGGTAGCTTAACATTTTTCAAATATTCTAGAAAGAGTCCATTGGAGTGTAATCCATCCACTGACCTATGATGGTGACAGGAAATAATCCATTCCGCAGCCAATTTAAAGAGGTTAATGAGCTGGTAAATGCTGTCTACATTCCCACATACTGGGCAATGAAACTTAATATGTACAAAGCCTCAAAAACAGTCAAACCGAGCACTCCTAATTATACTACAAATCATGAAAAATAAGACACCATAAACATAAGAATCTTGAGTTTCACTAAAAGACAAAAAAACACATCATTAACTGGTATCAGCATACAGTAGCTGAGAAGCTGGCTGATACATCCCTCCAAGTAAGTTATAAAATTGCAGGCAAAAGGAACATTTAAATAAGGAGACTGAAATACAAGGTAACGAAAGTCAGGAAATTAAAAGTGGCTAGTATTCTGTCCTTGGCTCACACAGGTATGTTTTACGTTGTACCATAGCCTTAACATTTTCCAGCCCTTGTCTTGTATTTAATTTCCATGTAAAACTGGTTTCTCAGTAGACCATAAAACTACCTTCTCCAATTCAAGGACTGTTGACCTAGTAAGTCCAGTCAAATCCAAAGCAGCCTTTATGATCAGTGAAAGAGTACACAAAAGCCACCTCTACATGAAAAAAAAATGTCGATGGAAATCTGTTGAGGTGATTTTATGCAACTAAGAATTATTGGCCGCAATTAAGACTGCATTTGTCAGCAATTTTTATTGGTGCAAGGGGAGAACTGAAGGAACAAGAAAAATTCTTCACCCCGTACACATTAAAAAAGCTAAAAGGTGTTTGAAAATGAAAGTGTTCTATTCTACAGCCCACAATGAAGAATGATGCTACAGCCATAGTTTTATTATTCACTAATAGCATTCTGTGTAGTATTCCGCATATTTGAGGTCTGAAAGGAATACCTCCTACAGAACTGTGATACCAGTAATCCATCATCCTATGACCAGCAAGCGTTGCCATAACTACCACAACAAATGTGAATCAAGACTCACAAAAAGAGGTATTATTAAATTATGCAAATTCTTCATATTGACTGTATAATCTGAAATAGATATGAAAAAATACTTAATTCATCAATTTGACTTTTTCACTGGGAAAGCTTGGCTTCATATTTCACATATGTACTTTATCATTTTTCTCTTGTAGGTAACAGGTAGAGATTGGAACTTTCTTTTAACTAAATCACATACACTACAGGACTCTGAAGAACAAATGTAGACTTGTGATATGAGCAGGACTGAGACTGTACTAGTACACATCACTTATATTCCATATACGTTACCATTAAGGATCCTCACGTGTCATGGCATATCTGAGTATGACTGTGATTATACATTCAATCTCACTTTGGCATAAGGTTTAATCTAGAGTACCTAATTTTTAGGTTCTACCATTTGCCAAACAAGAAGAAACCTACAAAATTATGTTCCCTGAAGGGTAAGTGACTAACCTACTCTTATTCTAAAATTCTAGACAATAAAACTGGAAGCCCATCCATCACGTGAGATCTCACGCTGCAGATAAATTGTCAGGCTGTAGAAAGGGCACTGATCCTGTGACACGATATGCAGTTGGGGAATGTGGTTACTAGTGAAGTTTGAGAGCAGGTTCAGTTAGGACGCACAGCACTGTAACCTGCCGCTTAACTGCAAGACTCCACTCTCCAAGAGTTTAGCTGGTCAACAGACAAGGTCAACTAGATATACATAGGGGCAGGATCAGAGAGAAGGATTTCAATATTGTTGTTAAGATGCATAGGACGCAGATATATAAGGAGAAGCACAAGTCAGGGCCTAACTCTTGTCAGATTTCATAGGTTTACTCATACAGTTTAGCTTAGTTACACCGTATAACTGTCCGCAAGCATTTTGTTAAGCTTTTAGATTTGCCTTGCCTCCACCAATAGCATCATTCATAAATCACTAGAAGTTAATGAAGTGAAAGATGAAGTACTGGTTAAGCTAAGTGACTCCTGCTGAGGTTCAGTCAAAATCCTATCTAGCTGCATGGCACAGAAGTTTACAGTGATTGGTTTCCATTGCAAACACATACACAAATAAAAGTACCAAGTCCAGTTTCTAAAGACGCTAAAGCGATTTCACTTGGAACACAGTGAGACTCTAACAGCTCCTGCTGCAAACACCATCCTGGAATTTCTGGCAGATACCATGGTTTTACTTCATGTTTCCACTCGCAACACGGGTGAACTGCTTCCAACACAGACAAGATCTAGTAAATACGAGAGAGACTCAGGTAGATAATAATACAGAACATTCTGTCACACCACTTTGAACAAACCAAAAAAAAAAAAAAAAACAAAGTAGGATATTTTACCTACAAGTTTTACCACTTGCACTTTCTATGTAAAATAGAAGCATTTGTTGCTTTTTAACTGAAAATCTTTAACCAGTTTTACCATATTTTAAGATGTACTTAAGCAGACAATGAATAAATGGGAAGTCTACCTTTCTCCATATTGTTTAATATTAGACTTCACTAAAATTTGTTGTGAGACATTGAAAGTTTTGACACACAAACCACAGATTTAGCTAATGGCAAACATATCTAGACAGCGAAGCCAAGCCTCATCTAACTGATGAATTGTATAGACAGATTGATTTGACTAATCATTAAGAAACAGCGGGCAATCAAATCTATGATGTGCAAGGATAACCTACAGGACTAACTTAAACAAATAAAGGGTGGATAAAACCTAGGTAAAGATTTTTAAAAATATTATCAAGCCTTCTGGAATTATGACACCACTAATACTCATTGAGTTTTACCTGGACCAGATTATAGCAACTAGTCATACAGCTACGTAGCTTTGTAGAAACAGTCTGATAAGTACTTTTTCTTAAATCCCTATTCGGAAAAGTTAAAAATTATCACAACATTGAGTATGTGTATTTACAAAAGACTGCTGCTAGAGCAATTTTTGTGAGCTAGATTTTATCCCGTAAGAAAAACTTGTAATAGATGTAAATAATACGTAGATCTACCTTCAGATAGTTCTCAGGCCTTAAAAAGAACATACACAAGCAAAGAAAAGATGAAACTGGGAGACAGAAAGGACCCGTGGCATGTGTTGAGAATGAATACTCAGATTTTCTGACACAGCTCTTGCTTTCCTTTAGTACTCTGCAGTTGTCATAAATTCACATAATGCACCAGAGCTTAAATCCTACAAAGGCTCTGAATGCAAAATGCTCAAGACATGTAGACCAAAGCATGGAAACTGAAGAGTGAGGAGGTTTTGTGAAGATTGAAACTTCAACTAGTTCATTACATTGTAGCGTAACACAAGTAAAAATATCTTTTATATTGACAATTTTAACCAGATGACCCCAATAATTTTTCCTCTATTTTAATATAGATAACCATAGAAACTCAATTTTGCCAAGCTATTAGTCTTGCAACGTTTTTCTTCTTCTGGATATGAGAGATGAGCAAAGGGTTCTCTTTGAATGCAAACCCTAGTTCACTTTGCGATGCTTAATATAAGAAAAGCATATAGTAGGTCCGTAGAATTCACTATTGTACCACTCAAACTGATGGAAACATCCTTGTTATATGAAAGCAAAACAAAAGACAACAAAGTAAATGTGTAAATGTCAGCCCCATAAAAGACATTATTTAGCTTGGAGATTATACCTACAAGGTTTGAAACGATACAAAGTTAATGAGTTAACGATTTAGTCTGCAAAAGAAAGAAACATTGTTCTACATGCCACAGGATTTTTTTGATAGGGAAATGCTTAGAGAACCATAGAAACAGAAGACTGTTTTGACTGTAGTTGAGAGGTGAATGCTGGCTCCTGAAAGTGTGCTTACACCAAATACATGGACAGGACTGGAAGTTACTGAAATCTTTGCCATGCCTTTGACTCTGGTTGAAGAGCTTCAAGCAGAAGTGTTTGCCCAAAAGTCGAACACCAAATAATTTCAGAACCAGTTCCATTCTTATACTACGTAACACAGAAGAGCAGCAACTTGTCAATGAATGTTTGCTAATGATATAAGCCCACTAAAACACAGTATTATTCTAAAATGGTTAGATGTTTTCATAGCTCTTTCTCCATTAAGTCATTTAGTTTTGCTTCAATTAAATCTGCCAGTTCCTTTTAGCAAGCCAGGTAAAGTAGCTTGTGATCATCAGAGAAAAAATCTTTAACATTTCATAAGGCTCACAAGAGCAAGAAAGAGTAGAATTAAAATAGCTACTTCAATCCACGGTTATGGTATTTCACATGATATTGTGCATAGCCCTAAACTCCAAGAATTACTTCTATTCAGGAGCAAAATCTAGGCGTACAAAAGTAGCCCTAAGCAATCACCTGAACTCCACCCTAATAATATCCATTGCACTGCATCTAGAACACCTCAACCCACCATGCTAGGATTTTTTTTCCCCCATAAAATGCCCAGTAAGCTACATCAATACAGGATAACAATTTGGTTTATTGTCCAAATAATCAGAGAACATATAGAAGAACATGTTAAAGTAAATTGAAAGATGTAAAAATATTTCTTAGAACTCACTGAAAGGTAGATAGTCACAGATGGACAGTTCATGCCAGTAGGATTACAAGTTTTCTGTACTTTGCAAAAGATTTTATTAATTCTCTGATAAGAACCTTCTCTAAATAGGCTTAAGACCTTTGGAGGCAATCTTTTAAGCTACATGACTTCATTGCTGCTCAAGAAACAAGTCACTTTGCCCACAGAAAGCTTCTATTTCTAATTTAGTTTATAAAATATGAGATGAGAAGAGTTAATTTCACTCAAACACTAACTACGGTTACTGGAATTTTTAAGCAACAAAAAAGCCTCTTAAAAAATGTAACAAAATGCTTTATGCAGGTAACAGCAAAACAAGGGAGATAAGTCACAGATGCCTCCAGATATCTGTACACAGTGGTGCTTGCTGATAAATCTCTTCCTAAGTTTAAAGCACAATAAAATTCATTCAAACCCCTTCATATAAGATGTCTTCAACAGGAAACTGCATCGCCTTTGAGGGAAGATTAGTTTAAAATAAATGATAGTACTACTTAGGGCACAGTTTCTCTAACCTGGAGATAACCTGGACAGGGTTTCTGGGTGGGGAAAGAGTACTCTATAGGGAGCAGACCTGGAGATGTAAGCAGAAAGAAGTGGCTCCTGTAAGAGCTCAGGAATATTGCAGGGCTGAGGACGTGCCAGGGAAAGGATGGAGTGGACAACATGGAAAGGAGGAAAAAAAAGTGACTGTTGGGAGGTAAGTTTGAGAACAACTGGTTTATGGAATAAACAGAACTGTGGAAAATTTAGTTAGAGAGCTACAAATTAATATTATTTGTCTTAAGTGTAAATAAATCATCCTAATAGCATATCAAACTTGAACAAGATCGTTCCTAAGCAGTGTTCATGAGCCAGACAGATACTTGATTCTGTATCTTAAGAAGTCTCTCAAAAAGCCTGAATTTACTTTAAAAGCCTTTATCATTATTAATATTATTCCTAAAGCAACAGCCATTTTTCAAGCTGCCTATGAAGTAATTTATCCTGGAGTGATAGTCAAGACAGTTCTGAAAGAATTCAAATGCAATGTGAAACATACTGCAAAAACTATGCAAAATTGGTGCAAGCCAGCTTACGGGAATTCTTACAGCTGTTAACTCAGGAATTTTCCTGGCTATATCTTATTTCTTGATTTTAGTCACAATAATGATTTCGTCAGCTTTCAAAAATGCTGGAATACGTGGAAGCTCACCTTACTGAATGACAACCTTGGCATTTATCCTTATCCAAGCCACCAAAGAAGAGATTTCTACATCTGAAAGCATTGTATATGCTCATTCACAAGAAACATCAGCCATTTATCTCTCAACACTTTGCTTTTACAGTGATTTTAAAAAAATTATTGTTACACACACAAACTGGTAATCTACTAATCCAGGGCTACTGAACTGGTAGTCTCCAACACAGGCACAGACTATTAGGAAATTTTGACAGGATTTCACCATGCTACCAGTCATCCTAACCCACATTCTTCAAGCATATTCTGTGTTTCTAACTGACCTATTTGCCTCGAACAGGAGATAACAGCCACAGCAGCCATGAAGATGGCATGCAACACCTGCCTGTTCTGCTGGAAATGGAGCTCACAAACTTTTCTTGTGAGTGTCCCTGAAAAATTACTTCTAAAAATGAATTGATAAGCCATTTTGGAGACCTTTTGAATAGAATCTGAATAAAATGAAAGAAAAAGCCAAGCAAATAGACTCTACGTCTATATGGCACTCAAAAAATTGCAGTAAAATATTACTGAAGTCTTAATGTATTATACTTTGAGAACTCTCAAGAGACTGTATTTTTTAAGATGCACATGACTTGGTTGAAGAATTATCCCTGTAACAATATAAAAACAGTTTTCTTCAACATAGTGCATTAAAAACACCAGTCACAGATTATTCTAGAACCTTCTGTAATTCACTTTTGTTAAAAAAAAAAACAAAAAAAACCCAAAAACAAAACAAAAAAAACCCAACAACAAACTCATAAGTAACAAAACCCTACTACTGGAATACCTAAAAAGCAGGGAAATGGTAAAATCCAACAGACTAGTGGAATTCAAGTCTGATGAAAATCCAGACAAATGACTTAAGCTTAAATACATTCCAAATCTATTAAGTGCCTAAGAGGGACATTTGTAGTGAGCACACAATAGAAAAAGCACCAAGATTCTTATACTAATCCTGCTCTCTCTAATCATGTCTTCCTTTAAATCAAATATCATATATAACATCCATAATATTAACTGATCTGATTTTTATTTCTACTGGCATCTAAAATAATTCAGTTCTAATGGGAATTTGCAGACTGATGAAAGCAATATCAAAGTGAGGATATAGCTGAGCAGCCAAGACAAGGGAAGAGACAGAACAACTAAAATGAAGAAAATTAATAAGACACATAGTTCTAGAAGAACAGTTCAAAACAGTAGATGAATCAATTTCACTTTAATTCAAGGAAAGAATTTTTGGCAGAAAAACGTCCTTATTTGTGAGATGGTACTCTGAAGTCTTAATCTATTGTCAAGAGCTAGGTTATAGACATTTAAATCTTATTAAAGATTTGGACTTGGCATGCATACCTACTCCAAACAACTTAAAATTTACTTAAAACACAGGGGATAAAAGACAAATGCAAAAACCAAGTAAGTACAAGGTAACATCTTGTTAACTCTGACCATAGTAGGTCAACTCCTGAACAATCAAGCTCTGTACCTGATACAACAGATATTTAAGGTACGAAAGACTAAAGAGTCTATAAGCAACAAATAGAAGAGTACAGAACGGAATCAAGACTCACACAGGAAACTGCGTGAGATCTCTTTACAGTATTTATTGAACTAGTCTGAGTATAGCACTACAGATCTGTGCAGTGCTATTTGACAATAAGTATTCATGCTAGCAACTATTTTCAAGCTACTTCAGAGCATCTAATTCAAATAATAATCTCACATTTTGAGATAGTAGATTGCAAGTATCAGCTTTAGCAAAAATCCTTTGTGAATATTTTTTTTTAAAAGTCTGTCACAGGTACAGTTGTCATTTCTGCACAGCTGTGCTGTAATTGCCAGTGACAACAGAAACAGTAACTTCATCTGTTCAATCTAGAAATATTTATTTAATAGAAATTCCAGCAGCATAAACAACTCTCTACAAGAACTTCTCAGTTTGAATCCTGCTCGGTAAACATATATTGATATCCTATGGCAACTTCACCTGAGAGAAATCTATATGACAGATTCTTTCCTGAAAAGTACACTTGCCATTTAAAAGTTTATTCTTTCTATGGTATTTTTATCCTCTGAAGCCCAATTCACAAACCACAGAAGACTTCTGCTCTAAATATAAGACTAATAGTTTTTTTAGGATTCTATTCTATGGACATTTAACCCTAAATCAAGACTTGCCAAAACCTTCTTCTATGATGTCTTCAGGTATGGAAGGAAAGCTGAAAATGCATATGGCTTAGAAATCAAAAGAGTGTTTTTAAAACTATCTCATAGAATATGCAATATTTGTCTTTTAGGAATGGTGCTCCTAAACTAGTATTTTACCAAGGATCTTCTGGAAAAATCATAATGTAGAAGAGTACTATTAAAGCAGTGGGTGTTTCAGGAATCTAGCAAATTAAGCATTACTAAACAAAGGTTCCAAAAGCTGCGTTCCATCATGATGATGACCTCTATCATTCAAGTTTTTAATATATTTTTCAAGTCCAATTCAGAAGAAAGACCTGTTCACAGAAACAAATTATGATTATTAGCAGTTGTAGGGCTTTGCGTATTAATGAAACAACTGATAACATGATTAGAGAGTGTATCACCTGTAAGAAAGCAGAATTCCTCCAGGTGGGGATCATAGTCATAATATTTCTACAGTTGCCTACCCCTTCCATGCTTTTGGGTTTAGTAATTTGCTCTCAGGAAAGCACCTGATATATCAGGTTGGCTATAGATGGTGGTGTTATTAGGTCTTCCATTAAAATTTAATTAATCTCTGGTTATTGTAGCCAAATTTCCACACAGGCTCCTTCCTTTACGATTGGATGTTCTTCACTTGCACAGAAAGACTTCCAAAATTAGGTTAGAATTAGGTCAGAATTAGACTAGAATTAGATCAGTAGTTTTCTTTTTGATGAGTAATATACCTATATAGCCCAATCCTCTTTCAAATTGTCTCATATCTCAAAATCGGAGCAACACAAAGTGTGTTCTAACACCTGTTTTTTATTATTTTATTTCCAGACAACAGTGAAAACTATGAAGATCTTTAAGGCAGAGTGGGTGAGAGGCAGAGAAGAGGGAATATTTTTCAACAGATAAATTCTAACTATCTAATTGTACAGTTACTCCTCTAGTAATGCTTGTTTCTTGTAATACAAATACGTCATTTTAATTTTCTTTTTAACTTGACTCCTTACAACCGTTGATCCCTTTCTGGGAACTGATGAAAGAAACTCCTGTATGCTTTATATGAATGGGTTTGGCTTCTTTGCTGCCAGATTCAGAGGTCTGTTGTTTTGCTTTTTAGCACTGAAATCATCTAACACTTCATCTTTCTTTTCCTCAAGAACTTTTCACCGGTTAGCTAGGAAAACTAAGGTGCTGTTTGGGTTTTGCAGATGCTGTCAAAGCTGTCCACAGGCACGCAAACACATCAGGAGTCATTCATCTTGATGAAGAATGCTATACATCCAACAGCAGATCTGCCATTCACAAGGTCTATAACTGCAATGAGGTTCTGCAAATTAATTTTTGATACAGGAAAGAGGAATCAGACCTTGTTATACCTGAACTGGAGAAAAAAGTAGAAAAAACATACACTGAAAAAAGCTTCTTGAGACATTTCACCACATGTCAAGCCGTATTTTATTTTTATATCAGTGATACACTTGGGTAGGAACTTTTATTCTCTTACTACAATATTCTTTATTAGGTTACCAATATAAAATGCTATGAAATATGGAACCACGCCCACTCAAATATTTTAGCTCTCAAAAAAAGTAACCTGACAAAAAGTTTGTTTCCTATTTAAATTCTCACAGTACTTTAGATCTACTCACCACTAACCTTAAACTCAGCTCTGTTGCTACAAATTGTGGAATTTTTATTCTCCCAAAATGCACAGGTGAGGACAATAAAGATAGTGGCAAACTGGACTTGCACGTTTACTTGAATAACCAATTTTCAAGCTTATGCTACAATTATTGGTTTTTTGCAAGGGCAAGTCCTGCCTGACCAACCTAGCAGCCTTCTATGATGGAGTGACTACATCAGTGGACAAAGGAAGAGCTACAGATGTCATCTACCTGCACTTCTGTAAGGCCTTTGACACAGTCCCTCAAACATCCTTCTCTCCAATTAGAGAAATATGGATTTGATGGTGGACTGTACAATGGATGAGCAACTGGCTGGATGGCCGCAACCAGAGGTGAACAGCTCGATGTCCAGATGGAGATCAGTGACAAGTGGTGTTCCTCAGGGGTCCGTATTGGGACCAGTATGGTTCAGTATCTTCACAAATGACATGGACAGTGGGATCCAGTGCACCCTCAGCAAGTTTGCAGATGACACCAAGCTGAGTGGTGCAGTTGATACGCCTGAGGGACAGGATGCCATCCAGAAGGACTTGGACACAACCAAGAAGTGGGCCCGTGTGAACCTCATGAGGTTCAACAAGGCCAAGTGCACCTGGGTCGGGGCAACCTCCAGTATCAATACAGGTTGGGGGATGAAGGGATTAGGAGCAGCCTTGCTGAGAAGGACTTGGGGTACTGGTGGATCAAAAGCTGGACATGAGCCGACAATGTGCGCTCGCAGCCCAGAAGGCCAACCTTGTCCTGGGCTGCATCAAAAAAAGCATGGCCAGCAGATTGATGGAGGTGATTCTGCCCCTCTACTCTGCTCTGATGAGACTCCATCTGGAGTACTGCATTCAGCTCTGGAGACCTCAGCACAGGAAAGACATGGACCAGTTGGAGCAGGTCCAGAGGAGGGACGCAAAAATGACCAGACTGCTGGAGCACCTCTCCTACGAGGACAGGCTGAGACAGTTGGGGTTGTTCAGCCTGGAGAAAAGAAGGCTCTGGGAGATGTTATTGCAGCCTTTCAGTACTTAATGGGGGCCCACAGGAAAGACAGGGACAAACTTTTTAGCAGGGCCTGTTGTGATACGACAAGGTGTAACAGGTTTAAACTAAAAGAGGGCAGATTTAGATTAGATATAAGGAAGAATTTTTTTACAATGAAGGTGGTGAAACAATGGAACAGGTTGCCCAGAGAGGCGGAAGATGCCCCATCCCTGGAAACATTGAAGGTCAGGTTGGACAGGGCTCTGAGCAACCTGACCTAGTTGAAGACGTCCCTGCTCATTGCACGGGAGGTTGAACTAGATGACCTTTAGAGGTCCCTTCCAACCCAAAGTATTCTATAATTCTATAATTACAAATTTTATTCTAAATAAATAAAAGTATCATAGCTTTGAACTGGTGTGAGACAATCAGAAAACAAACCCAACAGTAAATATGCAACTTCTCAGTCTATAAACCCTGTCCTATTATGCAATATTGATGCTGAAACTGATAAGTTTTTTCAGTATATAAGTAATTCCAGTGAAATTTTACAATCAATCATAAATAACATAATATTTCTAAAACACTAGTACAATATTTTTCAATACATAGCAAGTGTCTGCAAATCTTTCAACTACAACACAACATCAAGGGAATTCTCCACTGACAATCAGCTTCTTTAAATGAAACAACCCAAAAGAAAGAGTCACTGATTATGTATAGTGAGTGTTAAGACCTTCTGGTGAACAACATTGCCGTAATCACTGTAATGCATCACTGTTGTCATTAAGCAGTTTAGATGACAACTGATCTGAACTCCTGGTATGCAGCACATATTGAGTAATTACTACTACACTAAAATATTTTATCTTCTCTTTGTACCTGAACTAGATAGATTACACTACGATAACAAAGAGAAAGTTTAGAGGTCCCCATTACAATATTAAATAGAGAAAGATGTCTGATAACAGAAGCTTATTTAATCTACCAAACAAAGGGTACGTCTCTTGGAACAACTGCAATACTTTGTAGGATATCCAAGTTAGTTTTAAAGGAGGTAATATACGCTGGAGGCAAACTAATCACAGCAGAACACCGTTCTGCCTTGACTAATTTACACCAAGAAATAAGATCACTGAGTAGGCTTCTGCTCACAACAGTCAGCCCACCGAAGATGACCTTCAGTATCTCTAATACTGGCAGAATAAATGAAGTGATAGCTCAAGTTAAATACAAAATTAATTCTCAAAATGTTTTTTAAAAATACATCTAACCAACAGATATTTCAGATTCTCCATTAGCATAAGGTTTATACCAAGGCTAAATGCTTATTCTGAAGTTGATACAGGTTCCAGGGAATACAATTAAACAAGACAAGAATACAAGAATTCTTTCTGTCCTTAGAACTTCAACAATTCATAATGCACATCAAAACCTGCTTCTGCATAATTTTGTTTAGACTAATTTTATGCCATCTGGAAGAAAAAGAGAAAGCTTTCTTTTTTGAAAAGCAGTACTATTTCCAACCACCAGAAGTGAGACTTAAGAAAAAATAAATATAAAAATAAAAATCTTATGTTCCCTTCTTACCAACCACTGCAAAAACTGCAAATTACAAAAATAAATAAATAAATAAATAAATAAAATACAATTGGGCATTGCTGCTTCTGCTAATCCTTTGAAGTGGGAAGCATCAAATAACAATATGTTATAGATTTTCATCAATACACAAACAGTTTAAACAGACCACACTAAGCCTTTCTTTCTCAGACCAACAAAACATTGACACTTTTCTATTCTACCCACAGAATTCACTGTGAAGAATCACATGAATTCAGCTACAGGTGAAGATCACCTGTAGTGTAACTTGCCTCTGACTTGCTACATTTGCCATAACCCACTGTCTTCTCAGTAAATAAAATTAACTCCAGGAAGAGAATGGTTCACAAACACTTAAAGGAACTGTGATAGCATTTAAAGTAGTGAGACCACCATCTCACTCTTCAAATTCCCTCTTTCCCCAAATTACTTACCACAAACATTTGATCTTTTGTTTCTAGACATTATAAAATTGACAAGTAATCAATCAGTTTGAAACCCTGCTTTTAAGGGATCACAAATAAAAGTAAAGTAGAAATGGTTACACATCAATTTGCAGTAACTTAGTGGCTTTACAACCAAGTGTCCTTCTTTCCACCTACTCTAGTTGCTTCTGGTGTACTCTAGTCCTCTTGAAAGCAGGCTACCAGGCAGAACACTGAGCAAAAGAGTTCAACTTTCATATCAAAACATAAAATCAAAGGAGGCTGGTACTTGAGCCATGCTCTTACTTCTCATATTCTCCAGCTGGGTCACATATACATGCCTGAGCCATGGATATTGACAGCACCCAGGCACCACTACACCATTTTAACCTCACTCCCTCATAGTGGACCTTCCCTGGGAATCTCATTCCTTCACCTTCATCTTTCCTTTACTTGACAATCTTATGCTGCCCTGAACCAAAACTAAGCTTCAGACTGAGGCTGACCTCTTTTACTGAAAAACGGGTTTTTTTACCAGGAAAAGCTTAAAGCTCCTTCCTTTTATTTTGGGCTTTAAAACCCACTAGGGTTTTTTTTCCACTTCTACTGGACTTCGATGCTTGACTGTACCAGAAGAGTCTTTCTGAATGGTTCTGTTGCCTGGCCTTGATTTGAATAGGAGGAAGACTTGTTTATTAGTTTTGATTTTTGAAAAAAGATAGGCAACATCATTTAATGTAAATTATTTTTCCCAGCTGGAAAAAAGGCAACAAATTTCATGCTTCTCCCTCTAAAACTAGTTATTTTGAGCTGTATTATCCACCTTGTTTCTAGAAAGAAGAAGCAGAGGGGACAATAATATACGTGCAATAAACTTGTCTGTTCACAGAAGTAAAGAATACAACTGTATGGAAAACTGGTTCCAAGTTACCAGTTGTCACTGCCCATTGCTTTGTGGTGGTTTGGAGTTTTTTGTTGGTTTGTTGGGTTNTTTTAAGAAATTTTAATAGTATTTACAAAATACCAAAAGATAATTTGTACTAGCCTATGGCAAACCATCAACTATAAAATATTTCAGCCTATTTTAAAGTATTTCAGTGTGTTACACACTTGGAGCTTTGCATTTAAAAAGCAGGTAAAATGACAAGCAGAGTATAGAAAGTACAAAACACAAAAAACTAATTCCAGATGTATTTTACTGTGATTAAGACCTACGTTGGATTATACTCTAACTAATTACAAGAATTAGTGAAAAGTGACAATTTCCAATAAATTCTAAGAATTAGGGCTCATAAAAATGACTCTCACCAAAGATGTAATTATTAGCTGAAAGCTTCAACAGTACTAAACATTAATGGAAAAATTTAAGAAAAAGTTGGCTACTGTCAGTCTTGATAGGATTAAGTCTCCTGGAATTACACAAATAAGCTTATCTTTAATTTTGAGAACTTCCACTCAGTAAAGGACTCTTTCCACAAAAGGGTTATTTTCTATGTTGCTCAAGAACTCTACAGTAAAACCGATCTGCTATCATGCATAAAACCTAGCAGGCTGTCTATCCAGTCTTTCCCAAGTGACTGATCTTTTCTTTTTCTGGTGATTTACATTCAGATCATCTTCTTACAGAAAGCACAGACACTTTTGATAGTAACTCCTATGACTCTTACTAGGCACTTCATGATATCCTTCTGACATCATCTCTTTTTCATCATTGCCTTAAAGTATATTTTTCTCCTTTATCTAATCAACACTGCAAAGTAGTAAATTTATAGTCGCTAACTTAAGGTAGATCACAGAGTCACTTAAAAATATACATTTCACCTTCAGGCATTTTTTTTCATCCACATTACAAATTCAGTAAGAAATTATGATCGAATACAATTTACTTGGTTGGTATGATTCCAAACATAAATAAAAGGAGATGAAAATGTACTTCCTCGATGCCAGTTTATAGCTGTTACTATTTAATATAGTGCCACAAACGTGACTGTAACAAGAAAGGCATAATTCTGAGCCATGAAGGACCTGTATGTCACTATTTGGTAACATCATCAGAAGCATGAAAATACCAATTCTTCAGTAAAGTTACTATTGATGGCTACACTGCTGAGGGCCCCCCCATCAGTCCTGAAGTTAGAATGTTAGTATTGACAGACATTTTTTTCCCTTTGTAATATCTTAAACAAAGAAAGCATTAATAGCTTAGTGATCAGACATATGAGCCATCAGTCAATCCAGACGCCATGCAGCCATTATATCAAAACTACCCCATATAGCATGAACCCTTTGGACGCTTTAAATTAGCCTGGACAAATTCCCTCCTTTCCCAAAAGGATTTCCTACTGTAAACATATGCTTCATCACAAACTCAGCATTTTTCAAGTACCTTTTTCCACCCAGATAACTCAGCTCGGTAAAGTATAATCACTGAAAAATATCCCTAAAAAGTTCCTTCCTTTTTTTCATTTTTCAGACTCTATAGTACTTCAAATTGTCGTCACTCCCTGTCATAAGCTAATAACAAACATGTTCGTCTTGCAGAACAGTCATCAACTCTCCTGAAAAAAGTGAATTGCATAATAAAATCTCTGATACACCATTAACGTTATTACAGCGATCACGGAATCTTTTGTCTCCAGAAGTACTCTAAAAAAGTTTTCTACCATGTATTTCAACAGACAGCAAAACATAGGACTCAAAACCAGTATACATTTTAAATTATAGTTTCCATGGAGCTGTATCACTATGGCCTGAAATACTGACAATATATAATTCTATATTTTGAATATGGGTTTAATTTTAGTCCCACAGTAGAAAAAGTACATTGGGACAAAACCGCACCTAACTTCTGTGTAACTAAGTTTAACTCTGGTTCAGTTTTGGCTTCGCTTTCTTAATGGTTTCATTAGCAGAAAGATTAGCACATTTATCCCACTAGTCAAAAGCAGAGACCTGAGAGATCTCATTCAATTTCTGGTGTTATACTTCTCAGACTGTGCAGAATTCATGAAAGAATCACTGAAAAGGGGGAATAGCCTTGTATTTCCAATAGTAAACAAGAGAAACCCTTGTAGTCAGTTTAATCAAGGCAATACTATTTAGGTGCTAGTTAGAAGTTTAGTGCTGAAAATATCTGTTACACCTTGAAAATATGCAAGTTTGCAGTATTACTTCCGCTATATTTTTGTAGACAAGAAAAAACAAATTTTACATCTTCTTGAACAAAAGTTTGAAGCAACAGAAACCATTTAGCAGTCTGAGAAAAAAATTGGTGACAATGGGAACACAAAACACCACTTTTGTATTTGCTAAATATCTAACTGGAGTTATTGCCAGGTCTAGAAAACAAGATGCAATCTGTTCTAAATGGAACGGCACGTATAAGAATAATGTTGATGTTATGGTCAGAGCAGCATTTCTTCTTATGGTAACAGTATATTCTAAACATTTCTCTTTTATTAAAAAAACACTTCCATAGTTTAATCCTCACAAGGCAGAAAGCGTTCTGGAGATGTAGACTGCATCCCAACTGTCTTCTAACACATTGCCTCCAAATAAAAATACAACAAACCATTGTGCAGGATTCTTTGAAGAGTAAATAAAAATTCTTCAGAGTACTTTCTTTCACCAGCGTTCCACTCAACTGCTTGCAAGGAAACCTGAACGCTAGCTAGGAGCTTCTGCCTGTAAATATCATTGGTATGTCAGATTTCCCCCTTCCCTGCCTAAACGTCTCCTTAAATTACATTCAGATTTCTGTGGTACCATAACAACTTCAATATGGCATGTATTTCAGTATTCTGTAAAGGTTTCAATTCCATTTCCACCTCCAGTTATTGGTGGTTTACATTTTTCATCCTGGCTGCTCTGCAGGGTGTACATCCTTACAATATTTATGTGAGGTCTTACAGCTTTAACATGGAATATTGTTAACTACTATAAAAAACAAAACCACATTGAGATATATACTGAAGTGATATCCTGTATTACAGGATACGCAACAGATTTCACCATGTTTTATTGAAACATGTGTCAAAGCAATGCAATTCCTGATGGCAAAATAAGAGTGAGTCATGCAAAAAATGGTTGTTTGGGCTTTTATGAGATTCATACGAACTTTCTTTCAATTCCATTCATGGGAGTGCACAATCTGCATTTGTGCAGCTTGATTTTTCAAGTTTAAATGAGGAAAAAATCCAGAACAAATCTCAACAAAACTGTTTTGCTTTGCCTGCTATGGGTCAATATCATGTAAAATGCCAAAACATTTTTTTCCCCCAGGCGGAAAATGCAGATGAGCCTAGATTCACTTGGAACCTAGCACAAGCTTTCTAAATGGCCACAAACCATTCTAAGTATTCCAGGTATGTACCAAAATTTGGATTCACTGTATATTGCAAAAACCCTGTGCAGAGCATGAAAATTAAAATTAATGTGTACTTAGGTAATTCTTAATTTTTATTCTATAGAAGTCATTTGTGAAAGGTTATGCAGTACACTTTATAGTTCAAATACCCAAAAGAAACTGTTGAGACGTATTAATGTCAGAGTTCATTTCCCTTCTAACTGTGGCACACTATCTTTAAGTACTCTATTCTAGAACTCAGTAAAAAGGCTGGACTTGAAACTAACTGGAAATCAACTCCAGTTGTTTTAAGTTTAGAATATTCCTTAATTCAACTAAAGCAGTGTTTAGCTAGGGATCTTACACAAGGATGGAACGTAGCATTATCTTTCTTTACAGACTGTTTTCCAAGTTTTGCACACAATCTCACATTGTCACACTCACTAAATCAGAGCAGAATTTGCAAGATATCTTCACAAAGCAGAACTATCTAGAGCACGGTTTGGAGAATACAAGTACATATCTATGCACAGTATTTTCTTTGTATAACTTTCATCCATTATATAAAGCAATGTGTAAACACTGAAGACCAAGTATAGCAAATGCTTAAGAGATTAAATATACCATATTACTGTTTGTACGTGTCTACATTTTATAGTTCTATTGGCATGTGTGCATTTGAGTACACATGTATGTATATTATATAGCATTTATATTAGAGTCTTTTAAAAAGTGGGGCTATTCTGCTTGTGCTAACAACTGGACATAAGCCAAAACCAGCTAAACTTGCGCGAGACACTCCTACTTGGCTTGATAAGGAAGGATTAAGTGGAAGTTAACTGGTATCACCCATATCTTCTAATGAAACATTCTATAATCCACTCCTACTTTCCCGCTTTCCTGTGTAGTCAATGTAGTTTGCATCAAACACGTACTTAATAAGGCTACTAAATCGCTTCAAAGGACAGTCTTCAACAAAGTACATGGCGAAATATGTCAATTTAAGGGCTTAAATCGCTGTCAATTAGCATTTTTTGAGCAGCTCTTACAGATTCTTACCAGCTCTGGTGTATCTTCTGCTAATGGCAAAAATGTAGCTTCCAGAATAGCAACTTGATCAGTGCTAAGCTTCTGCCACAGACTAATCAGCATAATCATCAGATGGGTGGCACTTTTCAACTTTGTGAATGCCTGGAACATGTTGGCTTGATTTTCTTCTGCTGCATCTGCTAGAGCTATTACCTGCAAAAATTACAAACGTCTGTTAAGTATAATTTTACCATCCATGAACACTCAACACTCAAATTACCTTTGGCACACTCTTGCTTTCCTTTAGAAGATCCTAAGGAATTCTGTTTTCCATAAAAACAAACTACAGAGTATTAAATGAGTTATCATTTATCTAGATTTTTCTTTTGCGTACTCAAGGCAATTCCAAGTCCATATGGCAACAGGATTAATATATCTAGTACAATCAGTGTAGAAAGGATTCTGTTTAGAGCGTATTCGTAAAGCATTTCTGAAATTGATCCCCATCATATCACATAATACATGATAACAAACTAACTTTCAGGTTTATACCACACAATACACTAATCCATATATGACCAGCAAGCCTACTGTATTAATCAAAAATAATACATTGATTTCATGCAATTAAAAATGCAGTATATAATTATTTCCACATGAACATAACTGCCATCTGTTATTTTATTAACTCTCGAGTCTCTCCATGTTTTGCACTAGTTGCTTCGGCTTTTATGCCAAAATGTAAACATTACGGATCATGTGTATGAAGGCAATACCACTTCAACTGCCAGACATTATGAAAGAATTTTCAAAATAAAATAAAATGGCAGATTCTCTACTTGTAAGATGGTAAGATAGTTTTGCTGAGTACTTCAAGATGGGGAAAAACAGAAGAGCTATTATATGATATTCTACCCAGTTCAGAAATAACTTGCCATTGTATATAATATTGTCTACTCATAGCATTACAAAAATTGATATTTTTTCAAAATATTGCTATAAATGCCTTCTTTCTTGAAATACAATGTTTAGACATTTTCCATCACTGGTGAAAAGTGAAGATGACAAAGATTTCAATATGCAATTGCTATCATTTCAATATGACAACAAGAGATTTTTCCATGGTATTTGAACTGAATTACTTCAACTAACGGAAAGGAACAAAGGTTAGGGGTTTCTCCTGGGGGAGCACAACTTACAAGACCTGTTCTCATGAATGCCGCTACATCTTCACGTTGCCTGAATAACACTTGGCTTACAGCAGCGCTGATTATCTTCACTGTCATTTAAATCAACACAAAGCACCTCCCTCAACCGCTTTTCTCCTTCTGTTTATTTATCTGCAAAATGGGGCAATAGGTGCTTGACTGGAGTTGTGAAAAGCCTCACAGAAATGCAGTTAAAGTGTAATTAGTATTACAACAGAATTTACAAAGTAAAACTTGCAGAGCTTGATCCATTAACATTTGGCAACAGCCAGAAAACGAAAATACTATATGATGCATCTTCAGCCGGGAAACGAAGCCAACCAGCTGTTAGCATTTGGTGGAGGAAAACTATTTTTAATCTGCAACACTGGCATGAGAGATGTGTGTGTGTTCCCTCTAAGCTCCCATGTGACTGGGAAGATAAAGAAAACAGAATTTTAGGGAACTATAAATATGAAACATTTCAAACAAAATGTGTTGATAGCTTTTGTTTTAGATTTTAAAATGTAATGTTTCCAAATAAAATGGAGAACCCACAGGACACTCATGAGTCCAAACACTACATAAATCAGAGCCAAGTAACAAAACAAAACAAAAAAAGCCCAGCTAACCATGCAATGGAGAAGTGAGAAATTAATCCCAAATAGTGAAATCCAACATAACATACTTTGGTTAGAGGAGACTAATAGTATCACAGACATGTCAGCTGATGTAATCATGCCCACAGTCAGACCAAAGCCCGATGTTCTCCATACCTCATATTCTGCACAAGGTGGAGTTCCCTATTGCAGTTACTTTTCAACAGTTACGGGTGACAAAGCTACATGACAAATGCAACACTACATAGTACCTACATCAGTTGCATCTGACAACTTAGTAGTTGTATGCACTTCACAGCTCCGTATTTCTGAGGAGACTGGCAACAGCAGACAAGTTCTCCTCAGTCTGACGGAAGACTTCAAATATCTAATCACCTTTCCTGTCCAATATGCATTTGAGAATTTGGGGAAGAAAAATATGCTAAGATGAATTTAATACACTGGTGACATTCATCAGTATGCTTCCTACAATATCATTACTGGGTGGGATAGTGCAATAGATAAATTCAGAATTCCTGGAATTTGGAATAAGGGCAGGCTAGGTGCATCCTATCATGGATAACGCTCAGCTAATATCAATTCTGCTGAAGCAGCAGGCAAAGACAGATGCACTTGTGTGACAACTACCTGAAGCGCACTTAAACAACAAAGATAAAGGATGCTTTCTAGACTGAGCCATTAATGAATGGTGGTCTCTCACTCTGTGCTGTATTTCAACTTAAACTGTACTGTATACTTCAGAGGCGTAAGTTGGATAAAGTTACTGATGTGGCCTTTTACCTTAAGGATCCTTCCTTTCAGAATTCACTTTCTTTCCATTTTACAATAATGAACAAAGGAGGTGCTGACCTTTTCGTAGGCTATAGATGTAAAACAAATATCCCAGTATTCCCAAAAAATACCTAATGTAAAAAGCCTATAAGCTATTTTGAAAGCAGCTTGACAAAAAACCCTAAAGAGTACAACTGTTCAAAAAGCTTGCCTTTGGTACAAAATTTATAGTTCTGAAGGCACAATAATACAAGACAAATATTATAGCAGTGACAGGCCTAAGTTTCTAAAGGAGGGGTGCAGTCTTGGAGTATTGCAGGTCACTGAAACATACACCAAGTAACCCTTTAAATGACTGCATATATACAAGTTCTACTTTATGCTTGCAGAGAAACCAAAGAGGGGGAAAAAAAATTGTAAGTACCAATTATTCTGTTAACAGACAAATAATATAGCTTTCTGAGACCTGGAATGTCCAGGATAATACAATATTAATTACCATATGATAATGTAGGCACACACAATCATTGACATTTTAAAAATGCCTATATCACAGACAGAAACAAGGTTGTCAAAACAGCATGCTTTTAGATATGCTGAGAACTGAAAGTCAAAGCAACATACAAAGCAGCTGGAAGGGACTAAAAATAACTTTGACAATACATGGTTCCACAGTAAATACTTAACATGAGGGGGGAAAAAAAAGACGTTTTTCCTCACAGAGGAAAATTACTCTAAACAACTCCCAGGACATCAGCTATAAATTTTAGAAGCGTTCTGGGGTTCTTCATTCAAACACTTGCAGAATTTAAAGATGAAGAAGTTCTAAAACCATGACATTCACATTTTGAATTATTTTATTTTCACCTTAAAATTATCTCTAATTGTATTTTACAATAGTTGAGGGAAAAAAAGAATCTATACCCTTTGCAAACCGAGATCCTAGTCTCTTCAGCCTCAGTCATGGTTTCTCCATAATTTCCCAACGATTCTTCAATTCTCACAGTAGTTGTTCAATCTGTTTAGTTAAGATCTATTATATTATCCTTCTAAACATATATAAAATACCAAAAAAAAGGAAATGTCTCCCTGCCTCACTTTTTCACATGGTAGGTGGAAAAGTACACTGCAACTGGCAGTCCCTAGTGTAGCTTAGATGCAAAGTTTTTAGACCAACAGGAAACTATCAATTAAAAAGTCCATCTATATTGCATAAGGCCTACCATTGCCTATGTAATATTTTTCTCTTTCTTTCTTTAATATCACAAAGCTTTCAAATGAAGAAAATTAAAAATATGTTTTTCAAATTTTCTAAAAGCAATGGTCTTCCATTGCAGGAAAGTGGCTGATGCAGGAAAGATTTAAGAGATACTGGAATGGGTTGAAAATACAGTATTGAATATATATTTTTACAACTGACCAAAACTTGATTTTCATTTACATCCTTTTTTGTTTAAGTTTTTCTCACCAAATTGTTGATCTGTTCCAATACACCTAGCTAGCAAAGTACAGGCGAGTTAAGTTACTAATGGAAGCACATAGTAAAAAGAAAAGAAAGAAAGAAGAACCATTCTCTAAATTAAGATCATATTTAAGATTTTTTACTAAATTTCATATTCACAGTTGCAAAGGCAGAGCTGAAATCCAGAAGTACTTTTATAATCTTGAGAACTTCACCCCTCAACACTGGTACCAGGATTTGACTGCCATGATTTCCAAGTACAGAGCATTTCTTATGTTTTCAGCCTTAAGTGTTCAAGCAGAAATATTTCTCTCCATGCTTATTTCATCGCTAAGTAGACCTTATAAGATGTCAAGCATTTGAAAATTGTAAACTAATGGTGAATCAAGCTTTTAAAACAATCAGATTTCTCCATTATTAGTGCTTACTTAAAGATATTTTTAGGCAGTGTTTAACATCCAGTAATAACTTCAAAATTACTAATCCCTCTTGAAAAAATCTTGCAACATACCCAGTCTTGTATATTCAGACAAGTTCCTTGGGGCAATAACGAACATCACTCTCTCAGGCTTATTCCAATAACACAAAAAATACAAATACAATTCCAAAAATACAAAATGCCTTATTATTAGCTGGCTAGGAAGTTGAAGAAAAGTTTGAAAAAGTAAAGGGCAAGAACTGCATATGAAGTTCCAAGGAGCTTTCTTTTGAGTTGGTAGTATATTTTCTTGGAGTCCCTAACACCATTGGGACTGAAGACTCTCACAGGTTTTATACAATAGTCTAAAATGAAGAACAGGAAACATGACTGACAATTTGTTTTTCTTTTTTTAAAACAGCCAAGAAAAACATAACTGTCCACCGTTGGTGAAACTTCAGCCAACTAGTCTTATTCTCACCTAGTTCTATCACACCGGGTTCAGCTTCTAGTAAATTTGAAGTATCTTCATTTTTAGCAGAAATCAAGTTTGAAGAGAGCAGAAGGTTGGCATTTAAGGAATACAGAATCTCTTTACATTTCATCCGTAGCACTTAGGAGCAAGTCTTGTATGCAAAATTTGTTAAAATATGAAAAATAACATCAGAAACATAATAATTCTGAAATGGACACAGGGATCATGAATTACCAAGACTATTATGGACTCCACGTTATTTAGTCCATAGTGTAAACTTTTATACCTGGTTTCAAAAGAGCCATTCTGTACATAAAGTTACACAAGCAAAAAGAGAGATCACAAGCTCACAAGTCTCTTCTGGCAATTGTTCTTAGCTTAATATAGAGTAATTTATTGCAAGGTACTTCATTGATCCTACCCCTTCCAAATATTTTTAAACAAATTAGATCTTCATAAAGCAGGATTTTAATGCATGTAAAGCACAAAAACAATAGAGAGCTGAGAAATGCTGGGATTCCTGCCTGTTCATTCTTATTGCAACAGGACATTTACTGCTACTCTATTTCACCCTTCCCCACATTCGCTCATATTAGAGAAAGAAAAACAACCCAGTTGCTAAATCTATTACAAGATCTAACAGAATATTTTTCTTGTGGCTTTAAGAAGTCTCCATCACATATCCTAGTTCACAAAGAACATAGAAGAATTTAAAGTAAAATATTTTTTTCCTTACAAGCCCCTTTGTTTACCTTGTACACATGGCATGCAGCCACATACAAAAGCTAAGACACAGCAAAGAAAGCCTTTAAAATAGATAGATAAGTGATGATATCAATTTAATTAATAAAATCCGAAATATCCCTTATTCTGGGAGGAAACGTTTTTTACAGGCAATTCCCAAAGTAGTTTACAACATAACAAAACAGTGATTAGCAGCCTGATTCCCTGCGCAGACCATCTCACTCAACAACCATTGTGCACACAGCTTTTGACAGGTGACTAAAGCTTCATGGAATGCGGGCAAAGATATCCATGTCAGAGAGCGATCTTTATCAAACGCTCAGTCACCAGAAAGAATAACCATGTCACTCCCGCAAGGGAGCACTTCTAAATGCTACGGCGTTCCCACAGCGCTGCAACGGGTACGTGAGAGCGCACCTCGGGTTTAAGTACCTCAGGCCACAATTATCTGACCCTTGTAAGAATGCCTCGGCTAGTGCTAACCATGACCGCCGTTTTTGAAACTGTGGCAGAGGCCCATCATGATGACAACAAAGCATCAGTTCACTAGACACTGAATACTCAACTTTCAAGTGAAGCCCAACACGACCCCGATCTGAGAAGACAGCACAGAGATGAAAGAAGTTGCAGCACTATGACCCATGCTTTATCTGGATGCACCCAGCTACCTGCTGAAATTTTATTGCCTCACTTGACGAACGTGAAATTATTGATCATCACAAGTAATTACTACAGCGATCTGTGCCTCTGGAAAGTACAACAGCCAGATTAATGAAATACTCAAGGTTGCAACGGAGGTTGTGTGGCTTTGTTTTCTTCTACGTTATTTCCATGACAGAATTATGATTAACAGCTCTACTGCACCTTTACCTGGAATTTGCCACAAAGCAGTATTGTCTACAAGCACATCACAGGTTACAGATTAAAATGGCAACCAACTCAAAACACTTTATAAAAGCCAAAGGCACGTACTCTTTAAATCTAGAATCCTCTTTTGAGAATTCACATATAACAGACCTGTGTCTTGCCTCCACAAACCCAGTGGAGGCAACATTGGATTATTATCACGGAGAGTCACACTGCATCTTATATTATTACATTCTAAGAACTAGTGACGACGATGTTAATAAGAAGTCTTTCGGGATAAAGTAACTATCATTTCACAGACATAATAGTAGGAAAATGAACAATTCAAAAGGAAAAAGAGATCGCTACCCTTTTCATTTTTCCTCCTTAAAACACTCAATAAGAAAAGAGGCTACTGCTTTGTCTTCACAAGTCTCTATTCCCCCAGTTTTTATCTACGCCACTGTACTCTAACTAGAAAGGTTTTTTTGAACATTACTGCAAAATATTTAGTGGGTTCAGAACCCGAGGCACCTGAGTACATTAACTGAAAGCACTTGATTGTTAATACATTTAAACCCACATTAAAACCCTGATAGATCAATGTCAGTCTACTCCACAGCAAATCTGTATTTTAGCTGGACAAAGTATTTAAACAAGCTATGCCAGTAAAATCCAAGCAAGAAGAGCTGGTTAGCTCTACACTACAAATGTGTACGATCTAATTAAAGGAAGAATATTCATATGCCCCTAAGTCTAAACATGAAGCTCTTCATATGCATAAATCAATGTTGAAAATTTTTCTGTCTTAGCGATACTAATGTAGCGGCAAAAACCTGCTTGTTTGCATCATTGTTGCCAGTTTACTACTTTTATTTAAACACATCTTAGTGTTTTATATTGCTATCATTATCTGAGCTTCCTTGTTTAAATCCATGGTAACGTAAAAGAAGAATTCCTGTTGTCTCTGGTATTTCTTCCATCTCTGGTAATGATTACAGTTAAGATTATTTTAACTTGATTAATTTACTTCTATTTGCTTGACTTTTTTTTTAAAGCGGTATAGCATTTTTGAGAAGACGGATAAATTAATATGGTCAATACCTGACACTTGGCCTCCTCTTGATAGTCTATCCACAAGTAAATATCGCAGCCAATTTTGCATGTGAGTAACTTCTGTGTTTAATAGTTGTACTAAATCAAAGATGGGACCAAAAAAAAAAAAAAATCTTGAAGGAAGGCTACAAACATATTCCAAAACACATAAGATGCTTCTAAATGAATTGGAAAGTAAGTTCTACATTATAAAATCCAAATTTAAAAGCAGACTTATAAAATTAGTAGCTTATCTGAGTGAAGTAACATCTGGTACAAATTACACAAAACCCAAGAAGCCAGTGAGTTACAATGAAACCTTTACTTAGCCCTTCAAAACAAAAGTTCCATTTAAGCATAGGGATGTGCTAAATAACACACAGATATGTCACAGAATCTCTGATAGTCAATGGATATTGAAGACAGAGTTTCACTGTGAAACTGTGGTTGAATTGGCAGCAATGTGTAAAAAATACAGCCAAACATTAGCTAAATGGAGACAGAGAGCTTGGTTTATATCACCAAATATATGGTATTATGTAATGATAACAAAAAAAAAAAAATTCCTTTACAACAGAGGAACAAATTTTAAACCGTGAAGTTGCACACTTTGCATATTAAAATAAGCTGTGAACCTAAACAAAGGGTTTCAAAAACTAACAGAGGCCTCATCCTGCAAATTTCTAATTGTATTTCAGTCCAATGGGATCTATGGATGGCCAGGAAATCAAAAGACCCATTAGATCCTACTTCTGCAAACATTTATGTACAGTGAAGCTCAATGGGTAAAATTAACGACTTGCTTACTCCAGGGGGAACATTGCATTGATTCAGTAAGGGCAGGATTTCATCCTGTTAAAGACTACTACTCTCAGTGTAATATGCACCTAGTAGGAAAAAAGCATTTCTGGCATGTTAGATATCAGGTAATGAGTGTAGTTTTAGAAATCTCGACTAAATCCATAAATCATTGCTTCCCAGAAAGTACATAGTAAAACACATCTCCTAAATCAAGCTCAACTTATATTTATATTTTACTATAATAAAGAAAAACAATAAATATGGTGACAAACGCATCTTAAAAAGGTTCATAAAAACAAATCCAATTAACCCATAATATAGATATTTTTCCATCTGTATAGAGGAACACAAAGCCATTCCAGCAAATTCTATTCCAACACCTTTAACAATAAAAGTATCAATATCAAACAAATCAGCAAGCCAGTCAAGACAGTGAAGTACTAAACTAAATTTCAAGCTCTTAAACTTGCCCACCCAATCCCACTTGCGATTTTGGCACTTCTGCTTTATACTGAACCACCTGAGGAAATTTCTAGAACTCCCCATTCAGGCTGGCTAGCATATAATTTTATGTGATTAGAAAACATTGCGGTTGCTAACACAGTGCCTGAGAGTAACAGTAAGACTCAGAATGATTAAATTAAAAGAATACACTCTGGAAACAAATTCTAAACATAGCAATCAAAGGAAATGGATGGCAGGCTAATTAGAAGCTCAAACTTAACTACAACACTAATTTCAGGACATCTCATTACTTTTCTATTTTGAGACACTTTACAGAATTTCTCTATTATTAGTAAAATCTTGAGAACATGTGCCAGTACATTTGGAAATAAAATGGGCTTCTCAAGTCAAAGTGCAAAGGTCGCAAAACATATGAATTGCTGGCTTGAATACCTTGTCTTTGAATTACAATTTATTCTCCTTTTTGTTCTGAATGAGACATAACCATTTCAAAACAAAGGAACATCATGATGAAATGCAGGTTTTGTAAAACTCAGTCAAAAACAGTCTGTTTAAAACTTGAAGAGAATTCAGCAAAAAGATTGGAGTTCACTAGGTTTTACTGGATTTACCAGCAAAAATAGAAAGACAGTTTCAAAAGAGTCATTCAGTGAAAGTAAAAATTCACTGTTCACGCAAGGTGACACCAAAGTAAGTTTCAGATCAAGTACACTCTTGGGTTCCTCCACAGATGAAGCACAGCACAGAGCACAATAATGCTTGCTCCACAACAATACCCAGCAAGTGACGTTACAAACTTGAGCTGCATCCTATTTCATATGATATTCAACTTCCATGCCAACAGTTACTGCACACAGGTGTGATTATTTTCAGTGATGTAGGTTTCATTTTACAGGAGCAAGACAAGTATTGACAGACCAAAAATATCCCACTGCCAAGTCACACAGCAGGTGGACTTAACCTAATAATGAAGAAGTAAAGAGCTTATCATATCCCTGCCTGCGACCCTCCATCTATAGAAAAGGAAAGAAAACAAAAAAGGAACCATCTGAAGTAACATTACAGTGTATTCAATGGCAACTCTTCACATGGTGATCAAAAGAACATATATTTTTAGGTCACTGAATTCGTTGTGCTGCAGATAATGGCCAATGATGGTCATTCTTCTGCACACCTGGAACTGCACCTTCTAACTCTCTTCTCTCAAACTGACAAATTAAGCATTCTCACCTGAAATACCTGCTAATTCACAAGCATAAAGCCCAGAGGAACAGAATCAGGTGCAGTTTTCTTTACATGCACACCTGCCCTTAGCCACACAATAAACTCTGGCAGTGCATTCCACCAGTTAAACCTAGGAGTTAGATCTGAAGTAGAAATCAAAATGTAAAACCAAGTAAGCAAATGTTCGTCCCCGAAACTGGTTCATCTTATGTTCAAAACAAGACAAGCTGCAAAACTAGTAATTATTTTAGTATACTAAAATTATTTTATCATAGGGTTATTCTGACAAAGTAAGTATGTCTCACCATAGGCTATGGAATGGCATCCAATAAAGTAAATGCCAACACTATATATGCATGTACATATTTACAGGATTTGGGCTTTATTATTAATCATAACATTCTATGTTGATCTCCTGCTGCTCTCCTAAATATATCTGAAGCTATATGGCTTTCTAACATTCATTTCAAAATACATTATTTGATGATAATGATTCTCCTAGCCTTTGAGAAATGTCACGAAAAAAAAGTTCAAAATTGACAGTACAGGCAAAAGTCCTTCACCCATGTCTTTGGAAATATGACTTTTTCCCTACTTTCAGTAAGTAAACTGCTAACTCCACTCATATCCCACCTTGTTGTTCTTTTCCTTAAAATAAATGAAAAGATAAAAGAGCTAACAAACAGATTAAAGAAACTCCTTTCAATATGTTCAGCACCACTTCTCTACTGAAAGAACAGCTGTGTGGCAAACTTGCCAATTTTTGAGACAAACACTATTTTGACCTAGCCTCACTACCTATGTACCTTGGTATGCAGACAGAAAAGCAAGACAGTTCAGGCCAACCTAGAGGTAAAGGGGGAACAAACTCTTAACTTCAAAAAGGCTCTGGAGGCACACTCAAAAAGATTCAAAGTTCAATTCTACTCTACTTCCTAGATGAAAGCCTTTTTTTTTTTTCCACAAAGGAAAAAAGTGTTAAACAGCCTACCATAAAATGCACAGGAATTAATGTATTTATATTGCAGCCTTCCATGCAAACATCTCATTCCTCGACTCCTCCTTTATTCTAACAGGCAGACGAGTCTATGGAGGAGATGGGACAAGATGTGTAGGTCCTGCTGACCTAGACTAAGATCCCCAATGGGGCTGCTAGAAGTGCGGGAGCAGAGGAAAGAGATAGGAAGTGTCAGGTATGCTTCAATGTCTGAAATGTGATGATTAACCTTGTATCTTTCTCTATTTTAAATCTAGAAAAATCTCATTGTCTGAGCAGAAGTTTATGGATAGTTCTACTGCATAATATTTGGATTAACAAATAGTACCCTCAATTATGTAGAGCAGGAAAGAGCTCGTTTTTCAATGCTAATATATAACCACACGCAAACACACCCCACTAAATTAGTAACAAATGTTCTTACTGATTTTGGCTGAGATAGGCTTTCTGATAAGAAAAGATTTTCCTTTCAAAAAAAGCTCAATTTAAACACTTGCCTTGTTCCCCTGACGTAATACATCTGAAGTTCATGCCCTGGTTCAGTCAAATCTAATAGTTTTAACTTAGTTTCAACCATTACTGGTCATAACAAGATGTATTCAAAAGGGTATTTATGTTTGCTTTATTCTATTGCATCAAAGTTAGGAAAACACATCTGGGTAGCGTACATTATAGCCACACTGCAGACCAAAAATCCAGATAAACGTTTTGTCTAGAGGGATGACTAAATAAGTTGGCCAAATATCAGAACAAATTCACTTTGATGTTTCAAGTTGGTGGAGCTCAGAAACATGACCTAAATTATACATTTACATCCTCTGAAAGACTAGCAACCATGTCTTCCTTTAGCATCTGCTGAAAGAAAAAATAAAAAAAAAAAGCATTTGTTAGGTATGATGGCAGAATTAAATATGAATAAAATGGTAGGGACCTAAGGAAAAACATTTCTCTACTTTCACTCATATTCATACCTTTTTCAGGACAATCTCTGGTGCTTTTCTCCACTGTTACCAAAGAATGCCTTGGAGTTTGCTTAGGAGCCCATAGAGAGGATGGCATTTGAGATTCACATTGCAGGTGCACACAGCTGAACTCAGACTGCAGAGACAATGCCCTCAGAGTAATGCTGAGCCACTTGTCAAAAATTAATGACGAAAATATATAAAAATAGATAAAACCTCATATCAGGTGTAGAACTAACTTACTGAGATCCATTGATCATGTAAGAAAGCAGACAGCTGGCATGTTGTTAAATGATAGGACTAGAGAGAATTACTGAGCACCATTCCTGTGGGAAGAAGTACTAAAGAAAACCTGCTGTGCAACGAGAATATGAACCAAACGTTATGTTCTTTTCTAAATGGAAAATTCCTAGGGGAAAATATAAAAGAAAAATCATTTCCCAAAGGAAATAACTCCATTGGAAAGCTTACCATTAAAGGAACTGGAGGAAAAAATGTCTGCTACCCTCATGGAGCAAAGAAACTATGAAGAACGAGGAAGATATGCAGCCTTCCTTTCTTTTGGAGCAAATACAAGAACATAGCTGTTTAAACAGAGTGAGATCCACAAAGACAAATTCTAACATGAGGTGGCTAGTTTCCCTTAATTTTCTCTATAACTGAGGAGGGACCATTGCCTTTTTTGTTTTAACCACAGAAGGTATCTAACTTTCAGTGCCTTTGACTGCAGAAGACCCTTCCTTCTCTCTACTGACTACAGAGGAATTCTAACTTCTCTAGATGAAAACTGCTTTTGTGAATCTGGCTCACCCATAGCATAACACAGCAAACCCCACTATTCAAGAGATACGCACAGATGATCTTTAGCGGTAAATACCGTAATAAAACATATGAGAAATAATATGAAAGGACAATTTCATTTCATTAGAGTCAATCTTCATTATCAATAAATGCCTTTCCCTTAACTTTATTGAAATAAGCAACTAACTGATTTTAAGCAAGATGTTGCTATAAGCTTCAATACTCCAGTAGAGATGTATTCTTGTGCCTCACCATACTGTACAACAGGACCCCCTTATGATTCTTTTCTCTATAGTTTACATTTTTTCTTCCTTAAAAACAGCTGTAAAAGTTGAAGAACATTATAAACTTTCACAATATCAGCTATCCTTCATACAGCATTTGTAGGCATGAGTTAGTTATCATCCCTTAAGTACTAATGAGACAGGCTACAAGTAAAATTTTTGCAACACATATCCTTATGAGTGGCATTTTCTCCCAGTGTTCACAATACTTCAAGAAAAAAGCAAAATACAGAGAACTGACAATTTCATGTGATCAGAATGATTTTGCAGATTTCCATTAAAATTGAAGTACTGAATTAAAGGGAAAATTTTGAAAAATAGTAACTTAACACTGCACTGAGCATTGTAGCAGCTTGTTGAATTTTTTATATTTACAAATTAACAAAAGCTCAGTACCAATTTTATAATTTATATATTGGTAATTTCCTACACAGACACGCTATGTTAATTCTACATGAGAGGCATTTCCAGGATTTCACTACCATTTGGATCTATTTCTATTACTTCCTGTTTTTCAGTTAAAGAAATAGGTTCTTTCTCACATCGCAGACAAGAGTAACTAAAGACACACTGAAGTTTCCCCAACCAGCAGTTTGACTCCCTCTGTACATAGTCAGTTGACAAAGCTTTAACTACCACTTTACTGCAACTGTACATTACAGTCTCCATATTACTTGCTTGATTAGCATTCCTCATCTCAGTAGAATGACTGAACTGCCAACATAAAGAGCCATGGTAGTTGAAGTAGTTTCAAAAATACACTAAGTTATGTGTTTCCGAAAATCTCATTCTTCTTCAAAAGTATGCATCCAGAAAGCAGCTATCATTGCTTTATTCTGTAGCAAAAAATAAAGCTATCCCCAAGATTGTCAGGTCACTTTGCACTACTCTAAGCCCGTAACAGAAACTTAAGGCAAGAGAATAGAGCAATGATGACATCACACCACTTACCAGCTCTCCTGTTCTGGACATTGGAGACACACCTCAAATAATTCCTTCGGATGAAATACAAAGCTATCCACGATATAGCTAGGTTTCATTTTCCACATCTCCTGTTTAACTGGGACAATCCGTCTCTTGTAAATGGCTACAGAAGTCTACCCTTCCTCCCTTTATGCACTTCTCTTCAATGCACCCCGGAAGGACAATAGATGTCTTTTGAGGTGTGTATGCATCAAGGCATGAATTCTCAGAGTCAGGTCTTCATCTGACAGCAAAGCATAACACCCAGAGTAAATTGAACAGGGAGAACAGGAATAAGTGAATAGTTCAAAGCTTACTACATCCTGGTATTCACTCCAACTTTTTCTTCCGCATAGTAGCACAATATTAAAGACACAAAATTCCCAACACTTTCCCTTACTGTGAATAGTAACATGTTTTAAATCTGCAAAAGCCATGAAGATAGTGGTCCAATCTAAATTAACCACAGACATTTTAGTTCCCTTAAGAACAAAATTTTAGTACATTTGGTTTTGGATTCAAGATCTATACAGCTCAAAAGTTAAATAATTCTGGCTATAAGTAAACTTAAGATTTACCTATAAACTGTTTAGTATATTTCCTTTCCCACTGAAACAAGCCATTCCAACTTCAGTCTATATACCACATACTTCTATTTAAAACACAAAATTGTTTAAAAACAATCAACATAAACCCAAAGTAAACCAGTATCCTTTATTTGGGGCTCAGGTGATTAAAGCATTATGTTTAAGAAAGGATCCACGTGAGAGTTGTCATTTGGACCCTTGGGGGCCCATCCACAGAAAACAAAATTCCACTACCTCAACTAACATATAAACAAGGACAGCGTGTAAACACCATACCATATTAAAGTTATTTTAAGTTGTTTACCATTTTCTGTGCCACAGATAAGACATACTCCTCGTATTAAAAAAGCAACAGGTAAACAGTATTTTGTGATGGAGACAAAGTATTTTAGAATACCGTAAAAATGGTCATTCTCTTTTTGAACCTAAAGATTTATCACGAGCAACAGTACCCTGAATTCACATAGCAAGCAAGTTTTGAAACAGAATACTATACATTGTACACTCAACCACAATATGCATCTATACTATAATAAACAGAAGTATTAACAACTAACTAACTACAGTTTAGAATACACCCCACATGCCTCTGGTAACTGAGGGTCACAGTGCTACTTACATGTCGAGTTATACACAAAAAAGCCTATATGTTCACTAGAAAGTTATTGCTTCGCAAAGTCTCACTGATGGGGTTAACATTAGGATAAAATGAACCACAAGTTGGGAACAAAAAAAATCATTCTATCCTGCAGTCACCTTTTCTAGTATGTCCTGAGCACTGTAAAATTAATTAAAGTAAATTTTTTATATGCAGTATATGTCATAGTCTTTTTTTTTTTTTTTACAAATCTAAAAACATGGATTTTTGCTCCACAGTTGTTCTAGAGCAAATCTGTAAAAAATAAATATTGACCAATTATAAAAAATAAAATTGACTCTACATTAGTAAAGCCAGAAATTTTCCTGAAGTCAAAGAAAGCTTTGTCTCTGACTTCAGCATAACTGAGATTTTACATGAGGAAAAATCAAATGAAAAATGTAAACAAGCTAGTAAAATACATTTCCTCCAATATATAATTCTAATTCTTAATCACATAATTATATATAATCTATAAATATGTATAATTCTTAATATAATATATAATTCTATTCTTAAATAGCAGTTTTCTGTGTGTGGATAAAACATATTCAGCTGCTATCACTCATAACAATATTAACAGAAAAAGAAAACCTGAAACTACCCTGAACTTTATCAAAGAGTTACCCCAAGGTAATAATTCTCTTGCTAAAAAGTAGCTCTATATTAAATGAAAAAAAAATCTTTCCCCCAAAGTTAATATTTAGCATTTTCAGCATTTGAAGATCACCACCGTTATCAAGAGTTATTATCAGAGTACTGATGGACAAAATCTCTTTCAAAATGGCAAGGGGGTACTTCTGTCAGTAATTATCCCTGCTAATTGGAAACTGCCCTCTTTCATTTAGTCTTTTCTAGTGAGTGCTCCTCTTATCTGTTTTTCTCCATGTGGTATCAGCCAGTGCCTCTCTCAGTTCATCTGCTGCTTCATTTAACAGTTTACTCCTCCATAATCACTTGTTTTCTTTTCAAATATCTTCCAATTTTCAACATGTTTCAACTAGCTATTTCTCAATTTATTTCTTTATTATCAATCTATGAAAATATTGCAAAGATTTTTTTTTTTGGTCACTTGATATAACTTCTAATAGTAGATGAGTAGTTAGGAGCATACCTTATGTACGATAGGATGTCAAGATACTCTTTTCTTTTAGCTTTGATGACGATGTTTCACAGATGACATACCAACAGATTTTACAAAAAGGTATTACCTGAATCTGTAATCCATCTAACAGCTCTTTGAAAAGCGGTGTAATTTTAGCCCCCTCTCCTCTATCTTCAGGTACCTCCAATCTTCCCTGTCCTTTTGTGGTCATATTGCAAAATAATATCCATAACAAACAGTAGAAATGGAAGGCAAACTATGCAGAATTAACAGCAATGGTAGTTACAAAACAGAATCCTGAACATACAGCTTTTTCCTTAACCACTGCATAATAGAATTCAATAGCATATAATCAATAAGGAGGTTTGTGGAAACTGAACATAAATTAGTTTTTGACTAATTTGTACTAAACATATAATTGAAGGAATATAAATAAAATCTCCTATCTTTCAATAAATTTGTATCATTATTGATTATATTATACTCCCATGTAACTTTCTAACACAATTTCATTTGAGCCATTCCATTATTTTACCTAGCATTAATGTCAGGCCAACAACTTTACACTTGCCTCACTCTTCCTTTAATTCGTTTGAACATCAGCTTTACCCAGTTCTCCTGCACTGCTCTTTGTCACTTCTCAATAACCTTAGTTGTACAGGGAATTGTTTGCCCAAACCTTAAAAATTCTTACATATGAGCTCAACTGAGGATTTTATTAGGTTTATAGCACTGTTTAATTTTCTCCTTAGTGACTACTGGAAACTATCACATCATTTGATAGGAACACAACTTTTCCCTTTAGATCAATGAAGAATATATATTCAACATTTCTGCTTCTTGAAGTTACTATGTAACATCACAGGTGGAAAAAAACTAAAAAATCAATAAAGCAACACTTTTAATGGGAAAAAAAGTGTCTAATATGAATGCACCAGTCTCATGTAACTGGAACTTCTCAGAATCTTGGAGATTTAAATACAATATTCTAACATCCCTGTTTGCGGAACAGCCCCCTCATACTGACCCTTATACATACATTTCAAACCCATCAGAAGAAAGCTGGAGGAAAAATATGCTATTAACTAATTAACTTAAATAGGCAGGGGATCAAGCAGGTTTCTTCCCTATTGTGCTGTGATCTTTTGTCCCTATCTTCTGCTCTCAATCTGACTGATACTGCTTTGAGACACATAAATACCTCTGCAGGAAAGAAAACCCACACCTGCACTAAACTTATTCTTAGAGCTTTTTCCTTTAATCTGTGTCACAAATGTAATTACGACAACTGAAATAGTTAATATTATAATTTCTATTTCCTTCCATTCCTCTCTGCTTCAAGAACATCTGATGCTGCAAGTTCAATGAGCAAAATACCAGCCTATTTGCTTTAAGTTAACCCAATAAAGTAATTTACAACTCATTTTTAAAGAGTTCAGTTTACATACACAGAAAATGTAGATTTTATTAGCAGCGTGTTCTTAGATTTCATACAATGAGAAAACTATCTCAGTATGTATACAGATATCTTAGTATGTAAACACATTGTAAAATGTGTTTGAAAGCACCAATAGCATTTATGCCTATAATGCTGATGTGCTTGTCAATTTGCTACAAGATGATTATACTATCAAATAGGGTCTTGGGTGGCTGTAATTAAACTTTCAGCTGTATTTTACATTATTCAAACTTCTGATTATATTACAAAAGCTTCATGTAAACTGGAAGCATGCAGGCAGTTATGTTCCACAGCAATGCAGCATCGCTCAGCAGTTGTTTGCTTCTCAGTAAGGGTCAGAATTTGCTTATAATCTATGGCCGTCTAAATTGGCTGGGGCACAAGTTTTACTTAGGATTTGTCATGGGAGTTAAGATTTGCAGGATTCAACTGCTAAGGATTCCTGCGTTCTATTCTCCACAGCTAGGGAGAACACTGGATAGGATATTTATAGAATAGGATATTTTGAGAGAGAGGATATACATATTGTCTCTATATATGGAAAATATGTATATTCTATATATAATATAGCAAAGGATATTTTTAGGGAGACATCTTCACTGCTGAAAACTATTCTCTCAAGAAAGCAATTAGCATTTAATTTGAGAAACTGCCAGGCAAAACATGAGACTTGTCTGTCTGGTCCTATTCCTAGTCATTTTTAGGAATCAAACAAGTGCTTTTCCTTATATCCCATTACAACTACATTTATTGATGTTCAAGTAATCAGGTATCCGACAATAGACACCAATATACCTGTCAAAACAAATACATTCCACGCATATTAACTGAATAAGATCCCCACAATTGAAAGGCTAACACATTAACCCATGGTGCCATATTCTATGTGGGCAGCAAGAAAAGCATATGTTTTTGTAATGTCTTCACCACTTTCTTCACAACCTTGTTCTGACTGCTCAGCAGCGCATGAAATTATTTTAACGTCAAAATGCCCAATTTTACAAATAAATTGGGCTCTTTAATCTTTTCCTGTAATATATTGTTTTAGTTCGAGAACTAATAGAAAAATCAAGAGCAATAAAGTCCCACCACTTTTTTCATATCACTGCTAGGAACATTGTAGCCTGAATTTTTTCTCATTCTACCACAATTTGTAACTGCTTTAGAATGCACTAGTCTTTAATTTGAATCATCAATCTGGCTAATTTTTTTACTCTGGTTTACTATATTTTCTAAGTAAAGCACAAAACATACATCACTACAGGCTATACTAAAGCACAACTCTTCATCAGTTTATTTAAGTGTTCAACAAAGAATTATTTTACAAATAGGTCAGAATCTGTACAATTCCTTAGAAAAGTTGCAATCATAAAGGACAATTTTACAAGCAATGAGGGTAATGTGAATGGCAAATACATTCATAACAGCATAACATGACCTTCATTGTTTCTAATTGGGTTTCTATGTCTTCTTCAAGCCAGTGAAAAGTCTGTCTCCTTAAACTGACAAATTTTTACAGCCACCTGGTTCTGATGAACAGGAATACATCCACTTGAGAAACGTCAGTGAACTTCAAATAATGCATTTTACACTTTGGCCTCTGAAGTCAAATGTACATGCAATAAAGCCTTGAAATTGTTCAAGAAAGCAATTTCTACTGGTGCATATTAAAATGCAAATTGCAAGAGATTAGTCTAATAACTCACAATTGGTGACCTTAAAATAATTTGTTTCTAATCCCCACTTAATTTAAAACAAAATATTTTAATAAACAGATTCTTTAGCAACTGTTTTCTCATTAACATTTTTCCCCTTAATGCCTACACTATTGTTCTATAGCGTTGACTTGAGGATATTTTCCCTTCAATGGAAATTAAGCAAGGGTTGCCCCCGTACTACTGAAGAAACTGAATACTTTTTGAATGAATTCTTTTCTTTATGCATTTAGCTGCCTTCATGCTTTCAAAACAAACTTTACTACCCTTTTTTTTTTTTTTAATCTTTATCTTAGCTAAAGAATTTGACTTAGTAGAAACGTTACAAGCTCTTTGCATATCAGGTGGAGAAAAACATAATGTCACCGGGCACACTTTCCTCTTTGTCCCAGCTAGTACTATTAAGACCTTTTTAATGAGTATTTTAACAAGTATATTCTTGATTCCATACCTTTATCTTGTCAACAAGCTCTGCTCCCCATGGAAACAAACAATAAAAGACTAACTTGACATCTTTAACAAAGGCTCTGTCCTTCAAAGACACTGGGGGTGAAGGAGCAATTTAATTAAGATAGGAAAAGAAGCTGCCAATCAAATTTTAAAACACCATTCATTAGATGGGTTAATAGATAAAAAGAGTGCCACAATTTCTGGAATCCAATCTCTTTCACTGCTGCAAGCAATACCTCACTGAACATGAATTGCTAAAAGGATTGACATAATATATTTTGGGAGAGGGAAGGGTTAGAAATGTTCACATATTCCAGTGAATCACTCTGCCATAATGCTTGCAAAGTAACTCTGGTGTGTTCCCCTTGGGCAAACACCTGTTTACGAATTGGGACATGTCATTAAAAGTGACTTCACCTTCTTTTATGCTCCATGCCAAATTCAGTGCAACTCATTTGGGTTATGCCAGACCAGCATTCCATTCCCATGTTTTGGACAATTAATTGCAACCTTCAGTTTGACTACTTATCTAAGGTGTTTAAAACAGTGCCTGAAAACAGGGAAAGAGACAGAAACAGCTTTCAGATTTTACACCTAAAGAAATGGTGCCACTAGTTAACACAAACACACCCTCAAAACCTATGAATGAATGAGGCAAGTTATTAATTCAAAGTGTACAGCACTTCTCATTTATTCATTGATGATGTCATACAAATGTATAGAGGAAACTTTCTTAAATACCAAAAGACAAACAAACATGTCAGCACACGCTGGAGTAAACACTCTACTCTGAAAATTACTCAAAGGAGTAAAAAAAGCCTTTTGTGATCAACAGCATTTTTGCCAAATTCAGGTATGCAAATTTTTTGCAGAGATTAATACTTTGTAGGTTTTGCTGATTTTTTTTAACCAACTCTTAAGGAATAGTACAAAAGTAAAATGACAACGTATGTATTCCTTTGAACAATATCATTAAAAGTCACACGTGCAAAATCAGAAACCTAAATCTGTAACATGTAGGCTACTTAAGTACTAAGATTGATGTTCAAATGCATTAAATCTCTTCCAATAATTTCAGAGGCTACAAATACTCTAAACAGCTGAAAGCTCATTGTTATTTTAGGTACCTAAATAAGGTGTAGGAACCTACAGTAGACTCTGTAATTTTGAAAGTGTAAACACTGGTACTTTTAATATAAAAAAAAAAATATCATTCACCCATCTGACATTTATTACCATACATTCTCATTTTTATTATTGCCATCAGTCACCTCTTATTTTGATTGTGCTGAATAACTGTAGATAACAGTGGCAAGAAATAACACCATAAAAACTTATGGGACATTATAAACACACACTGTTTTAGTTGTAGTGCACCACATCCTGGTTACTAGACATGTTTGCTTTCTGCTAACACACAGTAAACATACCATGTAAGCCAAAATGGGGTTAACTTCCTCCATCACTTGCTCCAGTATTAGAGACTTCAAAGCAGCAAAGCCAGCTCTGTGCCTGTAAGCTTCCCTACCACCGGTCTGCCTGACCTGTCCCTGCCATCCCAGGCACGCTACCTAATGCTTTTCTCAAGTTTTATGCAAGACCAAAGTCAGACTGACATAAGGATTGCACACTCAATGTTAGTGACTTTTAAGACACTACATTGATCTAATAGTTTATACCAAACATTTCCATTTAGAGTCTTTATTTATTAATGGAAATAGAAATTTAAAAAAAAAATTAAACCTGAGAAAACTATTGCAAGGCTATTTCTTAAAGGCACTTGATAAAATCAATCATCAAAAGAATTAAGATGAAATCATACAACAGCGTGTTCTCAATAGTATATACGTGACAGTTCCCTGTGCGTTTGAAAAATATTTCACAATAATAGTCAAATTAGGGAAATACTTACCTTATGTTTAGCCTGTAATGAACAATTATTGCTTGAGTTGTGACACTACCAAAACAAGGAAACTTCTATTATCAAACTTCCTTTTATGGAATTATGAGTAGTTTCAAAGGATTCCCATTTTTCACATCCCCTTCTGCACCCTAGACAAACTCGAAAATTTACATGTCTTTTACTTCCAAATATAGTAAGTGTGACTATGACTGGTTGGTCCTATTGCCTCCACTGTCTTTTTGAAAAGGTAAGGATAAGAAATACATTTATGAAAACTATATCAAAGTCCTGGTTGCTGTAATACTGTTCTTGCTCACGATTTCAGACAGTCATTTCCTGAGAATGGCCAATTACCAATTTACTTAGAAAACTGACATAACCAATGCATTAGAGTCACACAGGCAGCTGGGATTATCCCATCACTCTAGAAACCTTGACACAGAAGTTCAATCGCTGCTGCATCTTACTCCAAGTCAGATAGTTAATCTCAACTCTTCTGACTTAAGATGGGTAAATTTCAAAAGATATGATGTCTAGCTGAATCAAATTAACATCTAGACATTCACTTATTTGAAGGCTGATCCACCCGTCTAAATCTGAGCTTTTAAAACTGAGCCAAAATATTTTGAGGCCAGGGGAGTTTTTTGGGACAATATTATTATGCCTATGGAAGAAAAGCTTCCCTATTCTGGGTACAGACGGCAGGTCTACCTCAAGTGACTAAATTATGGCCCCTCAGCAGAAAGTTACCACTCTCTCAAATGAGACATTACATCTGATCATGCAAGACCTTCTAAAACATCTCAATGCAAAGTATAATTCTTTAGTCCAAAACTGTGTGTGTACTAAACACTTTTTCATTGTTGTAGATTAGGATTGATCATATATGAAACCAGAAGTAATGCATGTAAACGGCAGCCTGAGAGTGGCAATTTTTAATGCCAGTATAGGTACCGTCGCAGCACATATCCACGCACTATGCATTAGTTCTTCTTAGACTACTTCTGCATCACAAATCAAAAGTTAAAACAATGGAGGATTTTTCATTTCTGAAAAAGTTTGTTATTTGAAATTTAAATTAGAGACTAAAGGTTCTTAACTGAGTTCTTACCTTATCTGACGAAGCTCACTCATCTTTGTCCTTAACTTCAACACAGATGTCTACCACCACCCTCTTTTAAAATTGAGTACTATAGCAAGGATGTAGGCTTTTCTTTGTAAGACCTGCTTAACAGCTGAAAACCATTAACGTAAATCCATCACTGAGCATCTGAACAATATTGTTTCCCTCTTGCAGCTCTGACCTGAATATTAGGGAAAACATTTCACCTTGTTTTCTGGTAGCTACTTAATCACATTAAAAGAAGGGGGAAATCACTTGCACTGAATTTTGTTTTGGTAGCTCTAACCAATAACAATAACTGCACTTTCAGAAACTATGGGAATTAGTGAATCTTCAGGAATGTACCACTTGGGGAATGAAATGTAAATGCCATTTGGAAGTGTCCTCAGAGATTATCAGTAAATTGCGTAAGAGAGGATCCAGTACGAAACTAAATGGGTCCACCCTGAATGCCGCATTTCACATTTTTATTAGTCACTTACAGCATAGAATAAAAAAATATACCCAGACAGCAACGCACAACACCACATCATGAGGCCATAACTAAGAAAAGGATGAAACTTTCAAATAATTCTGAAAAATTGAAGGTTTAAAAAGTTTACTATGCAACAGAAGCACAGAAAATTAAGTATTTCATTTAGGCAGAAATAATTAACTGTATAAGACGGGGAGGGTATGTCTAAGGTTATGTAGCAGATCTGCAGAGAAGGATCTCAGCATTATAGCAAATCAAAATCTAAGAACAATTCAATGGTGTTCTGCTCTTGCAAAGAAAAATACACCAACAGGATAGTGCAATGTATAAACAGTGACTGTGTACATATACACATAAAATAAGCCTTTTATAAAAACTGAAAGCATTGTTCTGTTTTGCTAGAAATAAGACACCATCAAAGGACTAAATATTAAAATGAAATAGACTGTTGACTAACATTAATCATTTCCATGCCACTCCATATGTAGCATTTCCCTCTAGATTTTTTTTTCTACTAATTTATTGTGCTGTTCATTAGGCAAAAGTTACTTGCAAAAAGGTAAAACACATATTTGCATTTTAGATTAATGAATTGGAGGGACATGACTAGATCCTTTCTTTGTACAGCTTAACTGCAGAGTATGACAATAGCCAGGAGATACAATAATTTTGCTATCTCTACCGAAGAATTACATTAAGTATTCCTGACATGGACATTGCACAAAAAGAGTTTAGATCAAAACATTTTCTCTTACTCTGTGATAGTAACTAGCACAAACACCTTAACCAATTTTTTCATAAAACATGGCAAATCAAAAAAGCCAACAATAACTTTTTTCCACCAAAACCCAGTATCGAAAAGTAATTTCACACATCATCTATATGCTTGAGTACGTAATTATACAAGATCTGTTTGAACATAAGAATTCTGTAAGCAACTCACATTATGGATTTGAAAGACAGCACTAATACCTTGGAGTAATGCAAAAGAAATAAGGGGTCCTGTTCTCCAATGTGCCTGAGCTTTGTGCAATTGGTGCATTATGCCGTCTTGCAGCAGAAGTGAACTGAGCCACTTTTACAGGAACCGTGCAGCTAGTCCAAATTTATCTAGTCTCAGAGGAACTCAAGCATGACCCTATATAAGGATCTCATAAGTAACTGGTATTTCTATATCCTCCAAGAAGCATCTAAAAAAACAAATCTAAGAAGGTAAGTACAGACGGCACAAGTTTCTTAGCCACTACATGAACTGGTCAGTCAGGTGCAAGTCAGCTCTAGCCCAGAAATTTTACTGAGGTGTTTTTAGCACTGTGCTAACCCAGTAAGCTTCAGCACTGCACTTCACACCACAACTTCAGAATTGCAGCATGGCCAGAATTAACTCATATCTGCCTGTATCAAATTGTAGACATATCCTACCAAAAACAGAATTCTCATAGGATCACTTCTGATACTGAGACAGTATTGTTGCAGAGCCAAGGATCTTGTCTAATAGATGTAATGTTGAAATGTAAAATATATACGATTGCGAACTTAATCTTAGCTCACATCTCATCATTATTACTAGATGAAGAAAGTGGCTCAGTGTTGAAAAACAAGTGCTTCAGCCCTGGGCTCAACTCTTTGCCATCAATTCCTCATGTGCTAAATAACTAGAATAAAATCTCACACCTCAGTCTCAAATGACAGATCAAAACTACACTGTAATTTATCCAAAAAAGAACTCCACCACATTTTGGCCAAATTATATAACATATTAGGTCTAAACAAAAGAAAGTATAATATCCAACTTGGATGATGTACAGCCATGTCTACATCCGGCCATGGAGATATGGCTGTCCCACCTGTTTTATTACAAATACTTCATTCACATGTAAAACATCTGAAACATTCTAGAAATCAAACTGCATTTATGCAGCTAGAGATATTCTACAGTTATCTTTACAACCTCTGTGTTTTATATACATACAAATACACACACATACAAATACATATTTGCACACACTATATATAACATACTATATACATGCACACATCAGCTATCTAAAATAATCATGAGGAATCTATGTATTTCCTATGCACTTGCACAAAATCGTTGTGAAATTAAGTCAAAAATAATACAAATCTCCTGTGTTGTTTTTTTTTTCTTTCTAACCTCCCTATTTAACAGGGCATACCGCCTACACTAAACAGAATTGGCCCTTTTCAACAAGGACCAAAGCAGTGTTATAATACAGATTTTTCAGAAGTGAACTGTAGCATAATGCAACTAATATGCATAGAGCACACTCTCTCAGGACTAGTATTCTGCTGCCAGAACAAGGGAGGCCCACTTACTCAGCTGACCTCCCATCCTGAGAGGTATTAGGACTCCTCCTCAAACTACTGAGTCTCAATCCTGGCATAACTCCAGTGCTGCACTCGTTTCATAAATGTGCTTTCAGAGCCAAGACATCTGCGTACTTCAGTGACATGCAAGTTATAAAAGGAGTGTTTATATCCAACTTCAGTATAATGTGAAAGTTTAGCAGCCACAAGACAGCTTTATACAGTGACTGGACGTTACTTAAAGGCTTCATTGTACTTCCAATGACAGTACTCAGCAAAATAACTAGAACTCTATAAATTAATTACACTTTCTTCTAATAATTACTAAACTCTCCTGGGTTTATATATAAGATGGCCCAAGCATCAGAAAACATGGCAGGAGGCCCAAAGACTGATTTAATATTTATCCCTACTGACCAGTACTTCCCATTATCATTGTTCACCGCAGGAAACAAGAAAGTAAGCTTCGAATCTTACAAAATGTAGCGCTGCAGCTGCTGAGCTGCACAGCCTTCTGGGTGTGCTTTGTCCCAAGGGCCAGTTCTCTGATGGGGTCACCTGACGGGACCAAACTACTTTCGGGCCCATGAATCCTATTCCTGACATGGCACTTAAAGCTTTAATTTCTGTTCCCTCACAGTTCAGTCTTCCTGCGTGTACCATTCGCTCCGGTAAACTCAAACTAGCAAACACCACGTACATTCAAATATTTTCCCAGTGGTTTGAAAGGAATAAAAAACCAGTTTTTTCAAATATGTGTCTAGGTCTTTCAGGCAATAATGGTACATACTGCTTACCTACAAGAATTAATTTCTTGCCTTCCAAATAAAGCTGGACACACAGAAAGCAACTTATACTTGTAAACTGCATTACTGCAGTGTTTTTAAAAAGCCACTGCTATGAGCTGAGAGTGCAAATATGTTTTAGCATCATTCATCATCATCTGAATCTGGGTGGAAAAGTCACAACTGCTAATAGAGATACCTAGATAGATACCATATTGGAAAAGGAATGCACAAGTAAGGATGGATGAAAACATCTGAAAAAAAAGCATCATTTGTACTTAATCTTCCATGGAAGATGTCCCAACATTCCCATAAGAACCATGCCCACTTTGCTGGTTACTTTCATCTAATGCTCATTCTCTCATAGGCTAAAAATTCCCATTTTAGATTCTTAAATACATAATGTATTAAAATCTATAGTGAAATGTATAGGAGTACACCTTTAAATAAGTGTAGTATAGAGTGGTGTCAGAACTTCAGACATTTGATAGAATAATCTACACAATCTTTGCTGACTACAAGTTATTTCATATTTTAGTATTATCAATCATACTTCCCTACTTTCGCTTTTCCTTTAAAGCTTTTAAGGCCTGATTCACTAGGACTTTGACTCATTTTCAGTAATAAGAAGAAAAGCAGAAGCACGCAGTACCAGTTCGGAAAGGTTTCCAGATGCTTTATTTCCTCAGAATAGCTAGAAAACACATTCCTCTTCTCCCTTTCACCTTACAGATTCCCACCGCTGCTTGCATCTTCCCATGACTTTCTATACACATACCCCAAATTCCCTGCCTGGTGGCTTTCACGCTCCCCTGCATAAATTTCCTTTCACTGCACACATTCCCTTGTACTCCAGAAATAATGTATGTCCAATACACCACTTTCTGTCTCTTTAACCATTTACACTCTCATGGCCAAATATCTGAAGAGATAACGCAGTCTTGACATAAACATTTTACACAGATTGAGATTTCATCATTTTTATGAGGTAACATGTTTAAAATTTAAGATTTTGATCCTAATTGTTAGGAAAGTTTGTCATCAAACATTGCCAAATAAATGGTCTTTTTCAGATGGTTTACAAATTAATAAAAATTTGGTGGGTCTCAATTTTTTTTCTCCTCGCTTCACTGACTGTCAGATAGGATGGTAAACTCTGTCTTTTCCACAAACAATGAAATAAAATCCCCATCTTAAATGTGTAACTCAGCTCCACCTTAATTGCAAAGCTGCAACTGGCTCCTTAAAATGTTTTATGCCTTTTCTAGATATGTCCAGTGGTAAGGCAAGTGCAAATAAATTCAGAATTCTTTAAGAATACAATATTTAAATACAGTACACAAAGCTGCTTCTGTGAAGCTGGGGTCAATACTCAATACATTACATTTTCTGAGACAGCTCTACTGCCTCCTTTCCATAAAGCCTTACTTGTCGAGGGGGCGAAAAAAATGCATTTTCCTGTCAAAGAGCTCATCTGCTAGCACTGCAATGAATACGACATTTTTAACTCCAAGATGAATGTAGTGTGAAATGAACACAGGTATCTATGATCCTCCCAGCTCTAACTACAGTTGTGTTATGAATATTTAAATAAACATCTGGATTCCCTTTAGAATTTAGCTGGGAAGGGAATGCTATGTTGAGAACAGTGGATTGGGAACAAGGATTCAGACTTCTTTCTAATGCAAGAAATTATTTGTTACATAGTTTCTGTATCTCTAATGAATATAAAAGCATACCTACGTAACAGCTTGAAAAATATAATTAACAGAGAAATGCATATTTTAACATTTTGATTTTGCAGAATATCTGGCAATTTAAAATCTCAATACAAACACATAGTATTAAAACCTTCTAGTAGAATTTTCAAAACTATTCCATTTTCAAGCCATTTAATTTTGTGGAGTCTGAGATTTGAAATGGTCGTGCTCTCAATATGGACAATATAAAATGATTTAAAAAGTAAAAATACAGAAAGCAGAAAATAATAATTCAAGTGAAATATTCATTCAGCTTAATTTCAAATGGTTACCTTTCCAATTTTCTCCTTTAGTCTTAGGAAATGCAAATCAATTTAAATTTCAACACCAAACAGAAATCTTTACATATGCTTCATATAGAAAATATTTAAATAGAACATTCTGACAACTACAAATAATTCTGAAAACCTGGGAATGGGCTAACACTAGTTAACAGGCTAATTTTAGTGACCCGATGTTTTCCAATGAAAAAAACACTTTGTCAAAAAAAAAAGCTACATAGCTCCAGAGAAGAGACATAATGAACTCCAGAATAATGAATAATGCTATTTGTGTAGGGCAAACACAAAAAAACACAAAAGACTAGTTAAATGAGGCAGAAGAAAAGAAAGCACAAAAGGTAAGACCAAGAAAAAGGAAAGAAAAATATCTGCAGTAGACATTCAGGATGCCAGAAAGAAGTGCCTCCTGGACATCTAGATTTGTAGCTGTTAAAAGATGCTGAATTAGAATAAAATTGGAGAAGAAAAAACAATGAAAGTAATAAAATTACCCCCAATTCAGACTCAAAATATTTTAATAACTATTCTTTTCAGATGAGAACCTATGCTGTGAAACCACTGAAAAGTATCCTTAAGTATGCTTTCAATATAACAACAAGCTTGAGCTGGAACAAAACATCCAATATGGTAGTAGCAATAGCTTTAAAAACAGTGATTGTGGACTATAGTTTCTCCTACTATTTCACCCATAAGGCTCTATAGCATAGTCTCAGTATACTTGCCTTTCGCTTCAAGAAAAAAAAAAACAAACAAGCACAGAAATATAAACCATAACAAGCCCTCAGCAGAGCTCATGTACTCCCAAATCTCTTCATGGGCCACCTTAGTTCAATTCTTCTAGCAGGGCTCTACTGCTTCCTCATAATTTACTAACAATCCTCACAAAGACTTTTTTTGCACCTGAGTGGAAATATTGATTGCCACATTGGAAAACTGATACTTCTGTGTAATTGAACATCTTTCTTCATCAGTCTTCCTCCCACTACTTAAAAATCCCACAAGTTTGTAATGTGAAATTCGTGAGGATACCGAAAATTCCACTGTCTTACAGTTACAAGTTTACAACTTCACCATTAAAATCAACCAAATGGATGCTGAAACAGGTGTCACGTGTGGATCTTAAGCTACATTTGAAGGAACCCTCAACACCGCTGGAAGAGAGCCTCCTTGCAAATGATGTAATACTGTCAATCAAGTTTTTGCATTTAGAGGATGAATTTCACAGATTAATCTGATGATCTGTTATTTTTCCTAATGTTATACACGGCACACGCCTCTGACTTGAGTAACTTTGACCTGAAATGTGTAAGGATCAAAATTTAGCAAGTCAACCTGGTAAAAATATGACTGTTGAAACATGCTAAAATACACAGCCAAATTTCGATGCCAAAACAGTATTTGTTCTTGTTGCTGGGTTTTTTTCCCACCTTTTTTTAATTATCTGTGAGATGGTTGGTTTTCGCTTCAAGAGAAATTGCAAAATAAAACATCCGGACAAAGATCTCACAGAGAATTATCAACTCCAACAAATCTATCAGAGCAATAAAAAGGCACTTAAAGAGAATATTTCAAACATTAATATGGAGTACAGTTCTCAAAAATTACACAAAAATAATGTTTTAATAGGAACACACAGTTGAAAAACTGAGAAGAGAAAGAAAGGTAGATGGGGAAAGAATTTCCTTAGATGACAAAAATTTTTCATTTATGATTAAAGAAAGATTGAGACTCAATGTCTTAAGAAGTAAGTCCTCTTGTTACACTATCATTTGCAAATAGCATTTACCACTTACGTTGCATTTTCAGTGCACGTGTTAGTACCATTTACACACTAATATGTACGAACTTGAGATTGTAAAAGCTGTCATAGTAAAGCTGAAAAGATATCCAGATCTTCCAGTACCAGATCTCATAGTATATTCACCGGATCACATTGCCCACGATGCAACCAATTACACGTGACACATAAATCCTAAACATCTAAGTGACAGAAACTCCCTGCTGGACCTACTTCTTTGTTTTCAACTGCTGTGTTATCAGTTTGAGGTATGCAAGAAAAATTTCACCCTAAGTGTATTAAACTTGGGGAAAAAAAAAGAGAAACTGTTTATAGAATGAACCCAGAATTATATACTAGCTGGTAAATTCCCTTGCTGTTATTTGGTATATGCTAAAAGATATCGGTAAGGTTTGTACGCAATCAGTTTGTGTTACATTAATAAGATTTTACCTTCCTGGAGCTGGGAATAATTAATATTTTATCACCTGCTGTATTTTAAAGTAATTTATATCTAGCATAATGCTGTTGTGATGAATATACTAATTATATAAAACTACTTTAAAAACAAACACCAATTTTCATTAGTAGTACTTATAGAACATCTAATTTACTGTACTTCAGTCAAATTTTACATCTGTAGTGATCCTGACTGAAGACCATGGTGCACCGAGGAGTTTGTGATCCACACAACAGTTAACCTACCCAGGCCCAGGTCACTGCTGTGCTGCAAGCCCAGTGTGGCCTTCAGACCTGTGTTGTGCTGCACAAATCCCTTGGCCAGAGGACAAATGGAACTAACGTACTGTAATGGAGGACTCTGTAAGGCAGTTCCACCTCCATACCAGCATCTTGCATGTCCCTTGCCTTTACCTGAAAGTGCAGCAAGAAAGACTCCTCATAACATTGTTCCGTTTTGACTGTAGAAAAGATAAGAGTTGTTTCCTTGTTTTCCAAGAAAATCCTTCAATATCTTGAATGACCAAAAGGGAGAATATCTTCTACTGATGGTGTCTGCCCAGTATACTGCAGATGGGTTGGAAGTGCATTTGATGCTACACCTCCTGGAGTTCCCAGCATCCAAAGGGATGTAAGATTATCTATGCTGCTTACAGTGTTGGCTCCAATAAACAGCATTGTGACTGATACTTTACAGAGTCTGAGCGCCTTTCCTACTGGGACCATAACTGACCAACAGCTTCTAGTTTAAAACAATACCTCATTCCTACATTCTCTTATCCTACTGCTGGCTTTTCACACTAGCTGGTATGCTCACGGTAGCTTGGGGCTCTACAGTAGCTTCTGTTACCCACTAAACACTCAGAAAGCCAAATCCAGGAAGGCATCTAGTGGAAGCTGTACATCTTTACACAGGACACTTTACACCTGGGTTAAAGCACTGCCCTAGGAAGTGTGATAACAGGTCCCAACCCGCCTTAATTCCTACTAAGGATGAAAAGATCCTGGCTAGGACCCTCCAGTCAAAGCTGGACCCAAATGAAGTAAAGAATGCAAAATTCAAGGCCAGAAAATAAAGACTATAAACTGCAAACCAGGACAGACAGTGAGAAGAAATATCTTCTAATCCACTGAGCTGTTTGGCTATGGCATATGCTACCCTGGCCAGATTAAATTCTTTCCCCATAACTCTGTCCTATTCACTGGAATGCATTCAGATGTAACTACTCTTATGAAGGTCAAACACCACACAAAATATTGTAAAAAATTTTGTTTTCCTCATATGCTGGATATCATCAGGTAAAAGGGGGAGGAAATACACTGGGGAGGGGTTTCACTGATGTTTGGATCATTTGGTTAAAGACTCTTCCCTGGTTTTTGCAAGCAAAGAGGTTCATCCTATACCATTTTAATTAGGATTTTGATCAATTCTTTAAAAATAAATTGGTATAATTGCCTGACATTATATATGTGCATGCTGCAATTAATGAAGACGAAATATTTTAAGCACTCAGTCTGCAACACACAAACATGTTTCTGAAAAACTGACATAAACATGTTCGGCAATGAATCAAAGTCTATTCTGTAAAAACTAATGTAAAACCAAAGAAAACCTGAATATACAAGCGCTCACGGGAAACAGTAACTTACCCACATTTTCTATACTAAAATCTACTCACTACCTCATAGATAAAATTTTACTACAATTAAGACATGGTAACACTGTTGTAAATAACTGAGTTTTCTCTACCTCATTTTCATTTAAGCTCTGAAAGGTCGGTGTTTTATTGACGTAAGATCCAGCAAGGACATTTCCTTGTCAGAGAAACAGAAAAAAAAATCTGCGTATATACAAGTACCTTTCAGAACATCCAGAGTCTGTTAAACAAAGGCTGAGCAAATCTTCCCCAACCCCAATAAAGACCGAAGTACAACCATGCCTCTTTGAATACGAACACACTTAAAACCAAAAATACTCACCCTCCCTCATGATCATTGTTTCTCTTTTAAACTTTTGTTCTCTATACCTTTGGTATACTCTTCCTTGACTATTGATTCTATTACTTTTATACCTCAGGCTGTCTGTCTCCCTCATTCTACCTTATTTATCCCTTAAAATCTTGAGACTCTTTGCCACCCGTCATCTCATTTTTTCAGAACCGTGGGAGTCAGTCTGGTTGATCTGTGAGCTTCCCATTTCTCAGACAGCTCTCCCAACTTTGCTCAGGCTCTCCCTGTCTCCAAAGATAAAAAACCAAAGAAATATGGTTTCACAGATACCAGCCATTTCTCCTTCATGACATATCCACCTTAAAGCATAAGATTATTTTTTTTTTTGAAGTATTCATGCCAGGAAGAGATTGTTTCATTGTTTACACAGCTGTTTTAAAAAATGAAAACATTTGAAAAAAAACATTCTTCAAACTTTCAATTTTATTTCCTTGTATTTCCCCATCTCAAGTATTTAGGAACAAAGATATTTTTCAAATTAATCTTCATTCATCTGTCCAGAGATTTCAATTTTTTATGGCTTGGTTTCTCAGAATACTGAATGGAGAAGTCCCATTTTTTTCAGAGCAAAAAAAATGAAACCTTAAGTATTCACCTAACCAGGCCAGGACCAAATCATTCAGTCAATGAACAGATTATCAGTGAATGTGATTGACGTTGGGCTGGGCCTTTTGCACATGAACAAAGTTCCGGTACTAAATATTAAAGGAGCAAATGTTAACGATTCAAATAAAGTTGGGGTTTTTTTGTACTAGCATTAGGCAGATCTTCAGTAAACTTAACCATGCTAAGTAGTTGGCTTTAGCACATGTTTAGATCAATTCTACACACAACAATTTACATGATCAAAAGTATACCCATAGGATCATACATGTGGACCAAAATGTCAGACTTTTTTATCTGAAGGCTGTTTTTAATTCTGTTCTTGTTATTTTTGTAATGTGACGGATTTAGTTATTTGGCTGTTCTAAAGATATTATCTATCAGGAAAACAAAGATATAATACAAGAACTAAAAATAAACCAGTTCTGATACACGTTCTGCCTTCCACAATTTGGTTTATAGGTCTACAGTACATTTACGATTCTCATTGCATTGGGGGGAGGAAGGGGAACAAGGTCTGAGTAGTATCAATAAGGTGCTGTTGTTCGCTCTGTCTTGTCACTAAATGTGAAACAGGATCTGAACCTCAGCACAAGTCGCTGTACAAAGACTCTTCACACAAGATTACCACTGCAGAATTCAGCATAATGTTGGCATTGCTAATGGGATGAAACTAGAACAGTATGAATAATACATTACATGCACCAATCAATGTTACACTGTAATGGACTGATGGAAAATAAATACTCTTCACGAAAACCAAGGAAGAACTTTCAAACACAAATATTTTATGATTATTCATTTATTATCTTTACTAGATGAAAAGAATCAACTGTGACAAAAGTGTAAAAGCAGCATAAATGTTGCTTTATATTTACCAAATATTTATTATTGCTTTGAAGCGTGACCAGCTTCTGTACTTTCTGGGTTTTCTTCCCCTCCAGCCTCCTTTCCCCTCCCAATCAGGACACGCAAAATCTAAATGCTCACTCCTGTTTTAAATCATTTCTAGGCCTCTATAAAATCAATTATTTGGATTTAAAAACTAAGGCAAAATAGTATGCGTAAAAATAATTTATTTCATTTTGTCTGAAAGTTCCAGATTCTCTTCCTCTCTTCAGTGTGTCATCTTAGCCATCTTTTCTTCCACGTACAACCTCTACCACATTCCTCTAGCACCCCGTTTTCCTTAATTCTTACTTTCTTACCCAGTATCAACAGCCATTCACAGACATGTACCTCCCTTGAGCTAAGATAGACCTTCCTGTTGATCCTGTTGTAGAGGCCCCATCCCTGGAAGTGTTCAAGGCCAGGTTGGATGGGGCTTTGAGCAACATGGTCTAGTGGGAGGTGTCCCTGCCCAGGGCAGGGGGGGTTGGAACTAGATGATCTTTAAGGTCCCTTCCAACTCTAACCATCCTATGATTCTATGACTCCTCCTTAGCCTCACTAGCACTGAGAACTATACGTAGAGAGTGCTTTCTACACAATAGCTTACTTCAGAACAGTCTGCACCTACCTCTCTTCCAGGCTTCACAAATCCATCCAAGGCTCAGATCTCCTTCCCTAACTGCCCCACAACCTCCATGAACAGTCAGACTCTGCACAGATCACAAATACCTCCTACTAGTTGCAGTGCCTGGAAAAGTAAAATCGAAGGCTGCAAAGGGTCTTGTATCATGATAACAAAGACAGCTCTGTATTCCAGGGCCCTGAATCTCTCTTCTTTCTCTGCATGAGGTTCATGTGCTATATTCAGTCCAGGGGCGTATAGTTTGTACCATTATTGAATAAAAAAAAAAAAGCACATCATATTCTTTTCAACTTATCACTCCACCTTCTCTTTTCCTCACCTCAAAAAAACTCCAACAGTGAGCGTGCCCTTTGTAGCCACTAATTCTTCCAACTTGCTGAATTTCTTACACCTTCATTCTATTACTTCCACGAAGTGGCTCTCAAAGACTAATGACTTCTTCATATATTAATTTCAGGACCAACCTACTGACTCCCATCATGATAATTATCATGGCATAATCATCATCGCGAAGTCTCCTCAATCCAAAGGGCTTTTATGACTATCTTCAGGTTCATTTATTATTACTATTAAATCTTTGCAATGACACCTCTGTCTTGGCCATCTGTAAACTCTGCATGTTTTTCAAATTGTGATTACAGATCTACCGGTGGTATTCCTAGCAGAAATCAAGAAACAACCAGCAACTAAAAATACAAATAAAACCTACCTACACAGAAATCCCACTCAGCTGGCAGGCATACAGCTGAGCCTGCCAGAAGGCAAAATCAGAGGCTGGCTCCTGACTGCTGTCAGTGCCAATTTAAAATATCCGTTTTTATAGCATTAAAGCAATGCTTCTGTAAAACAGCGAGATGCTGTTTGTCTAAATTCTAAGCACTTTACTGTCTATCTTTCCTTGTTTCCAACTTCCAAAAAGCAGGGGAAAATTAAAAATATAATAAAATAAATTCAATCAGTGTGAAGGTACCAGTTATGTTAAAAAGGACAGAGAAATACTGTATCAGATTGTAGAATATTTGAGGCAATGACTGGTATTTTTAGTTTGGACTGCCTGCAGAGAAGGGTTCCAACTCGAGTGTGGCCACACTGTGCTACCACAAAAGAAATGTTAAGATAATAAATACTGTAGGGCAGCCCTAAAATTAGTCATTGCCACATGTCCCACAGTATTCGGAGAGAATTTTAAACTTGTCTTCATGATCCCTGTGGCCTGTATTTGTTGACCACTTTTTCTTTAGTTTACCAAGACTAACAATGTGCTCTGTAAAATTAAGGATCACTTTCACAAGAATAATGACTGTTCCAACAATCACATTTGCTCATTAATGTGTGATTCTTAAATGTATTCCCCTTTGTCTTCTTGTAAATAAAGTCTTTACAAAGCTGAGGCAAGAAAAACACTAGATGAGCTTTACACCGTTCTTGCTCTGTTAAGATTTTCTGGTATGGGAAAGGTCAGTAACTAATTCCCTTCAGACTACAGACTGAGACAAATCCAAAAATTCAAACAAAAAACAGTATTAGAAAAGCCAATAAATGAACCCAGAATCATCTTACTGTGTAATGGCTTTCCTAAATACCTCCATGTTCTTATCACTCTGACCTTCATCCTTACTCAAGGATGTTAGATTTTTGAGTTACTTTACCAAGTAACTCAAAACTTGGTTAGGATTTGGTGTACTGAAATGGCAAGATTTTCAGAAAATGAGAAGAAAAACTTTATTCTGTGCTTGCTCAGCATCCAATACACTGGGTGCCTTGAGCCTAATTGGAGTCTGTAAGTCCTCCAGAAATTTAGAGTTACTTCACACTGCATTAAAGATCCTGATGAGAAACAAACCCAAGCATTTTCAGCTTAAACAGAAACTTTCTTTTACTACTATCTGAGAGATTCAAGGTCACAGTAGAAGAAAATCATTCAGCATATATCAGAGGCTGTTACTACCAGCTGCTAGAGACAGAGGATGTGGGAAAATGGCAGGACTGTTCGTTGAAGCAGATTGCAATGCTGGGATAGCCTCCTAAAAGCCTGCTCTGATTTCTCTCCAAACAAACATGCCTACCCCTTCAGCACAGCACCATTAGTTTCTCCATAGGTTACTTCTCTCACTGTGCCCTGGGGAACTGTCCACGTCTGACCCGTGAGGAGGAGGAGAAGGAGGAAGAGGCAGTGACTAGTGCAACAAATAATACCCTGTACTTCTACTGGGCAAAGGTATCAAGGAAGGGCCACTCATGCCAAGAGGGGAAGGGGACCCACTGAAGGATGGGAGGACATACTGTTGGGATGATGGGCCTCCAGTGCCTACAAATGACTGGATGGGGATCCCAGACTCACTCATCCTCAGTCTCTCATTTGACCTGTTCACGTTGATTAATGAGCTGAGAATGAACTCGTCTGGGAACACTTCCCGCTTTAACTTTGGCAGTGAAAGGCATTTTGAAACCCAGGATCAGGAGGACCAGGGGATCAGGCTGCAACCCAAACAGTGAAAACATAAGCCTGCTTAGGGCTCTAAATCCAGATTCTGACATGGGAACAACACTACAAACTATTAGTAAAAATGTATGGCTTGATTCAAATTATATAAATTTTAACAGATGGGTTAAGGCAAACTACATTCCTTTGAGATTTCTTAAGAAATATTTTACAAACCCATGTTAATTTTCCATCTCTGAATATACATATATTTACTTTTTTTCTTAGCTAAATATGTAGCTCTTTCTTACACTCATTAACATGTTTTAAGAGGAAATTTCCAAGATGTTTTAAGAGGAAATTTCCTCTTTGCAGCTTCTGAAAACGACTACTGCTTTAGTGTTATAAAAAACCCTATACTTCTAGGTAGTCTTTTCACTATTCTTTTATACTGCTAGCTAATATCCACCAAAGCTATGTCTATATGAAGAAAAATACGTTAAAGTTTAAACATGCAGACATATAAGGAACGTGCAAGAATCCTTCTGCATAACTGGGAATTTTCCCCAAGATTAAACTAGAAGACTGACTCAAATTGTATACATTATCCAGAAACCAGTATTTGCACACTACTTTTATTCACATTTTGGGGGGTCAAGGTAACTATATAATCTTTTCTTAATGTTCTCATTTAAAGCAAGGTTTCAAAAGGCTAAAGAAAATTTTTGCATGTTATGGTGAAACCAAGGTCAAAAAAATAAGGATTGTTAACTTCTAAGCAATCAAGCAGGGAAAAAATCCACCCAAACCATTAGTAGCTAAAATTATAAAAAGGCAGGGGAGCCTAATAGCTTAAGTATGGGGAAGAAGGGAAAAATCCTGAATTGTAATCTCAACTCTTCCACCAGCTTGCAGTCCAGCCTCAGATAAATTACTTACCACTAGCATTTAGCTACCTACAATTGAAAGTTCTGCTTCTATTTACCAGGAACGCTTGAGAGATCTTAGACTTCACTTATTCATGATACATTAACACTTTTTTAATGATTATATTCCTAGTAAATTCTACTGATGTCTCAGAGTTGCAGAAGGAAAAACCTGCAGAAAGGACTTAACTAAACTGCAATCTTACACAGTTCCTCCATAACTTATTTGGTATTTTATGAATTACGAGCTCCTTATCTAAGTTCTTCCTCTTTTACAATGTACCAACTACTGTCAGGAAAGCTAAACATATTTACAATATTTGTCTTTTGCTGCACTCTGCTGGAACAATCCATTTTTTAACTGAAAGCAATGTTTTTCCGTATTCAATGCAAAAGTCAACAAAAGAGGGGCAAAAATCCAGGAACCTTATTTCTTGTAAAAATGTTCCCTTTTGAAGCACATGCATTTTTCAAACCAGAATTTAGACATTTAAATCCATATTTAGTTGGCCTAATAAAGTGGTCTATTTTCAAAGATAGAGCACCTGCAACAGTCCTAGATAGAACAGGATTAAAGAGGGCTCCCTACTGCTCAGAATAAAACTACAACAAATTAAGTGCCTCAATACAGCACTGAAAAGCCTCTTGAAACACAGATTGGAAGAGTCCAGACTTGCATGCATCATTTTAACTATCTTTCAGCTGATAAACACGCTATTTTAAAAAAGCAATGTATGCACAGAAACCTAACCCCCTCCATTTGGTCCCTGATCAAATACATGAAATTTTTTCAATACACGAAAAAATTAAGAGACAACATAGGTTATTATAATATTCACAGCAAATGAGACAAGCCTTTGAATCTCTTCCAAAAAATTTCTAAAATTTACTGGATATTTTAGGAAATTTTAAAATTTACAATCCCATTTGTTTCATTAAAAAATGAAGACACTTACCTGGGCTAGAGAACAAACCTCAGCTTGTGTTAACAGTCAGAGCTATTAACTCTCATGATAATTCATTCCGGCTGAGGATCTGCTCCAGAATCACCTAAACATGCTACACAAATTAAATGTGACCTCCTACTAGAAAAACGCACCTGTGATCAAAACAAAGGGTTATGACTTTTTTCTTTCCTTCCCCTCCGCCCCGAGAGTAAACTCCTTTGCATTGACCATAAACTTCCAAAAAAGAAAAAAAAAAAAAAAAA
>RSEF01000002.1:56509927-56522222 GCA_003993805.1 Himantopus leucocephalus
CAAAAAAAAAAAAAAAAAAAAAAAAGAATTTGAAGGGGAAGTAAATAACAGAGAGGCAACAGAACAGAAATGTCACAGGCTTGTTCTAGCAGTCTTCCGAGGGCAATGAGGAAAAGCTTTCACTCTTAGACCTGTCTTGGGAGTTGCAAATACAGATGTTGGCATCAGTCCCAGAACAGAAAGCATACTTTTCAATTTTTACTAATACCTGCTAAAATTGTACCTCGGCATTTTTGCTCCAAAAGAAAATTAAGGAATGACCCTTCTTAATGCTTTGTAATCCACATAAATCTCAAACACTCTTCTCAGGGAAAGGCTTCCACAGACTTTATTTTTTTTTCCCAAAGAACAACAGGGTCTCTTAGGCAGTCATTGCCTTTACAGATTGCCTTGCTGAATTCAGAACCAAGCATAAATACAGTCAATAACCAACAAGTCACTCAAATCCCCACATGAATAGTGAAGTAATGCTTTCAGAGCTTACACATATAGAATGTATAAACAGTGATATAGGAAACAAAACATGAAAAGAAGTTTTCACAGAAACTATCTACTTCAAAGGTTGAAGTACTTAGCTTAAAATTGGACAGGCCAACCGGTTTCTCTGTAAATGCACTGCTGGTATTTCCCCCCACCACTACCCTCAAAAAAAGTTTCATATAATACATTTCAGAAATTAAAACTGGTTTTCGCAGAAACAAATTTATACCCTAGATGCCAAATGTTTTTCTGTTCCATATATGGGTTTCCTACACGAAGAAAAAACACATGAGCAAGGTGAAGACGCGTATCAACATGTTTGTCTCCATTTGTCTCTGGTGCCTTTGTTAAAAATAAAAGGTCAGTGATATCACAACAATAAACATAAATGGAGAGTTATAATTCAAACTGTAACCATGCCAGTCTGCAATTTTTAACCCATAATGTAACAAAACATATGGGAAGAATGTGTGAAGGAACTTTTTGGAGACCCTGGGCTTCCAAAAGCAAATGGACAGGGCAGGCAACAATTTAAGAACTACATAAGGAGAGCAGTAGTTAAGTACAGGTTAGGAATCAAGTCAGATAGACAAATCTGTTGTAGACAAGCTTCCATTACTGCAGATCTCAGAAAATAAGTAAAAGAAGAAATGAAACAGGATAGCTTTGCATATGGCAGGGAATTTCACATCACAGAATTCTAACTAATTGCAACTATAAACTACAATCTCTTCACATGCTTTATACAAAGTATAAAATAGCAAAAGATAAATCAAAACAAAAGGTAAAAATACAATCCAGTAGACGTGAATAAAATACTGAAGATTAAACCATCCTGCAAGCTGTTCAGAACTTCTGCAGTTTATAATTTCCGCATACAATTAAAAAAAAAAACCACAAATAGAAGTGATCTTTAAATTTTTCATAAAAGACAATTTGACAGATGTTTTAATGAATCATATTCCTTGTGATTCCAATCAAACAACACAGCCTTCTTCCCAAAAGGAGGTAAAAATCTGAAAGATAGCTATTAGTAGCCAACAAGTAATCTGCTTCATATTTGTTTCCACAAAAAAAAAAGAGAAATCGAGTGTATCAGATGCCCATAAAAGCTAAAAGGAATAAATGTAGCTAGAAGACATAGAACATATTGAAACACAACAGTCTTTGTGAAAATACTTATTTTAAGACAGACTTTCAATTGCCTGTTGGAATGTAACAGACAGATAATGCACAATGAAATGCTCATTAAGGAGAAATGAAAAAATAAGGAAAATGCAAAAAGTTTACTTTTCCTCCAGCAAAGCATGGAATGTTCTCAAAACTCAGAAACCCCATTCAAATCAGAACAGAGGCAAGTGCTACTGTTTTCTTTAACATGGTAAATCTAATTAGCTAGCAAATATTTAACCAATAGCTAGTGGTTGCTCTTTAAGTACTAAATAATGAGATGTAATTAAGGTAGCAAAGGCAAAAGGTTACTAATTTAGGGCATTTCTATGGTGTAGTGTTTAAATTATAGGTTTTATACAAAACGCATGGGCCAATGCACAAGAAAAAAATCCAATTTTAACGGAATGCAGAACAAATTAACATTTTAACATTATAATACTACACAGTTGTATAATGGGATTTTGCTAAGTGTCACAGAACAGAAAATAAAAGTAACACTCCAAGGTATGCTTGTTAACCTCTTCAAACTAAATATATTGCAAGCCTACTGACAGCAGTAAATAGACACATTGTAACATGAAAGACTCTGAATTCAAAGGCCTTTAATAGGTGTTGCTTTTTCTAAGTAGATTGGCCTTAAGAGTATAAACAATGAATAAGATAAAAATTGTTATCCATACCAAATACTTTCAAATTTCCTAAAGGGAAATGGAATGATTCCTTTAAAAATACCATTTAAAAAATCTAGTTTCTGTGATCTATAATGTCTTTTTCTCCACTTCTCCTTCCCATGTTACAGGAATTTAGCCTGGCAAGTAGTCTTCAACACCCATACATAATGTTTTCTAGGTTGACCAAAAGGCTTCTCAAAAAAATAAGGATTACAGCCGTTATGGTCAAAACCTGCCACCTCAACATTTCAGCATCCTGGTCGTCCATCCAACAAGGGACTCAACCAGACACTTAATTTTAAGATGTCTAAATAAGTCTGTATCCATAACAAATTGCCAATATTACAACAAGAAATTGGCAGCCACAAAACTTCGTCAAAGAACTCAAGGCAAGCAGAATGGGCAGAATATTCTATTTAATGAAAGCCTTAAAATAATACTTCTGTAGTTATTAAACTCATCATTACTGTCTTCTTCCTTCCAGACCTCTGTTCCCCTCAGTTCATTACACCAACTTTTCCTGCATTAACCATCTTTTTCCTTTTCATACTGGTTTAAACTATCCACAACAAAATAATTAAAATGTAGAAATACGTACTGTGTGGAAGTTAGTAGTTACGCACAACTGAAACATAAAATAGACCTGTTGAGATGCCAACTGGCAAGAAGAAATGGAGAAGGAAGTTCTTTTCCCTTTTGTTTTTGTCAATTTACAGATTTAACTAACAGTTTAGCTCCAACATAAACTGTACCTTTTATTAAAAAGATCTAAATTGGGAGAATGACCGCACAAGTTACATTTTTCCTCAGAGAGGTAGTGGCTAGAGCAGCAGCTCCGAGATGACTGCAAAGAACATACACAAAAAGGAACAGGCTATTTCTTTTTAATAAAGTGTCTATACTATTTTTGAATATTTTCTTTTTCAGGAATCCATAGTCCACTACTATAGTAAGAAATACCAAGCTTCTGGTAAGAAATACCAAGCAGGATCCTAATTCAGCTATCAGGATTGTGCAATGAATATGTAAGCAGTTTTAGACATACTGGGCAGAGCCGGGGACTGATGACCTGAAGTCTATTCCCACCTCTGACATTGGTCTATAGGGTAGACCAATGGTCTGTACAAGCAATTTTGGGCCAGCCATCATCAGTGACTAAATTAAATGTCACACCTGTGTAAGTACCCAAGACCAACAGAACAGTGATTTAGATGCTCATTCTCCATGTGTTAATGGAATAAGTAGTTGTAGAGACTGACGTAAAATGATTTTAGATTAAGTTAGCAGACAAAATAACTTGGTGTTGCTGGGTGCACAGTAAAGATACAAAAGTAACTAAATCCACTTCAATACCCAACTCACACCAAGATTTACAAGCATTAGATGAGTAAATAATTTAGTAAATTTGTCCCTCAAATATTTATTTCCCAGGTAGGGTTTTTTTGGGGGGAGGAGGGAGGTCTTTTTAGTTTGTTTTAAATCAGAGTTTGGCATAAAATCCTATTAAATTACATGACTTCTGTAGCTCTCTCCCTTATTATTTAGTTGTTGGTATAATGAACGTATAAGTTGATACATATCCAAGCATTTCACTGAATCCGAACATCAAAGTCTTTGAAATATTTACTCAGAGTGAATTTGAAATCAACATATACTTGCTATCCAACCACGATGCAAAATTATGATCTATTGTGCATCCAAGAAATCAGTATCACTTATCATGAGCTTACACCAGAAAATGATCTAGTTCAATGCTATTTCAGCTACCTGAAGGCGCAGCACCCATGTACACACTGGCAAAACAAATATAGTAGCCACCCAAAGCAAACTATTAAAATCACATTGAAAGCCACAAAAATGTCCTTAGTACTGCATGCAGAAATTAACCAAAACTGATAATAATTTAATATTCACTTGATTCATCACATCTGGACAACTCAATTAAAATGAGCAATTTCACAAAGATCATGTATCCAAACTCACAAAGTAACCATTGTATGTTGCAGAACGTACGCTCACTAGTTGTTCTCAGCTGTATAGCTTTTATGCCTCAAATGCTTTTGTACTGCATAATTACAGGGCTGATATAGAAAACTTTCTAGGGAGCATGAAATAATAGTGGTTTCCATCCTTCTATGAAGACGGTATCAAATTTTTATTCAAGTTTTGATTACACTACTGCCTCTCTTGCCTATGGAGTAAATTTCTCCCACAGAGAGAGGCTGTCAATGATTTAAGCTTCAGCACAGGTATCTGATATTTCAGATTATCAGATATGACATTTCTTTCAAAGAAATAAGACTTACCAGTATTCCTTTCTTTGGGTAATTGTAGCCAACCGGTTCCATTTTCATTCATTCAAATGCACACAGGTTCTTTCAGTCCCTACAGAAATCCCTCATATATGATCTGGTGAGCTCATGTTAGGCTGAGGATACAAGATCTACCCCTAACGCAGGAATATTATTTTTTCCCCCTTCAAAAGGCATTAGCCAATGAAATATCACAAGAAGTGCCAAAGAACATTTATGTCACAAGAAGTGACATAAATCACTTCCTGTCATTGCCTTTATACGCCAGAGGGTATAATCTGCCCATACCCCCTGAGCAATGAATCAAAGTTTGGGGAATCCTCTGATAGGTCACGCTGGTGCCACAGCTCTAAAGCAGGAACTGCACCCAGGGTGGAGTGGAGAAAAACATGGAATAAAATCACACCTCTGGTCCTTTAGTGATTTGAATGGAGTGGTGGGTATTCAAACCTGGCTATTCATAGGTTCAAGGGAGTAATTCAGTAGATAGGGCTCTACGACACAGCACAGTGTAGCTGAAATCCTCCTTTGTGGAAAATGTGACAGGCCAGACTGAATGCAGTCCAGCAGACACTATTTGAGGCGCTTTGTGCCATATGTGCACACACAAGGACATTTTACTTCCAACCTCTTTCTCTTGTGATTGCTGTATTTTTTCCAGCTTTTACACATATCTAACTCCCTTCACAAAAAAAAAAAAAATAATCCTTACTGAAGATATGAGCAATTTTACCTATTTGTCCCACAAACTGGCTGGCCTGAAGTAAAGACTGTCCTACACAGGAGCAAGTAATTGCTACCACAGACCAAAATACAGAAGAGTTGTGCCAGCAATCATAATATATGCTACTCAAGCACAGCTAACTACTTTCAGACATTTTTGGAATACATCTTCTAATAAAAAGAGGCTTTGATGACATTGTATGTATTCCACTGTTAAAGCTAAATAAGTCTTAGGGAAACAGAAACATAACACTATTTGAACACCAGTAAAATAGAGAATTTTAATTATATGTAATAGCCAATAAGCTACTTTTAGTGGCTATGAAAAAAACTACATTTAGCAGAACCAGCAATAAAACAAGAGAAGTTAAATATAACTCCTCCAAAGAACAGCATATTTATTCAAGCCAAAAAGAGCTAATTTATACTATGGGTGTAGTTCTCACTGATATTATCTGGGGAAAATTACTATTACAGGAGCGGGTGTGATATATAGCCTTTGAGTCATGCATGATAAACCCTAATGGTTTTGCTTTGAGGTAAAAGTCCTTACTAATCAAGTAATGAATCATTCCCAAAATGTCAAGTTCCTGAGGCCATATGTGTCAGAAGTGCGACTAGAGAGAATACTCAATCATTAATGATCACTTTTGAGATTTTTATCAACCGATTAATAAGCAAGGAAAGGAGTTAAGGGGCTTGAAGAAAGAGTTAATGGCCATTTAATGACATTCCATGTGTTTCAGTGAATAGAACACAATGAGTTTTATTTGCCACTGACCATAAACCACCAACGATTGAAGTATGCTCCACACATTGCAAGTGTTAAAATAATGCAAGGAACAGTACTTACACTTTCAAAATATTAGAAAATTATATTTACTTAAAAAATTGTAATGCACATACTTATTTGGTATTACACCTATGTAGTAGATTACAGATTAGAAATAAAGAGGGTAGCTTCCTAAATCGGTAGATGGACATGAGGTAAGGAAAGAAATGGAAAGATGTTTTCTTCTTTAGTATTAGGTGTTGGACCTGTTGGTATCAACTATCACGGAAGTAAAATTCTGGCTTTTAAGATATACAATTCTAAAAAGACACTCAGGAAGAATTCTGAAGATTAAAATTAAGATATGATGAATTATGTGTATGTACACATATATATGCATGTGCATATGTACACAAACATATCCTTTTGTACTACTGCCTATAAATTACCAACATCTAAGGAGGACAAAGACATTTACCTTTGATATACTCTTCATCTTTGTGCTGAACTAATTTTGGAAATATCAAAAAAAATTACTCCATCTAATAGCCTGAAACCACCAAGTATAACTAAACTAGAGTATTTCCAGTTCCCTAAAACAAAAAAACTGACTATAGGGAAGTCAGTTCAATCATGTGAGTCTGCAACCAACTCCCAGAAATAAGAGACCTAAAAATCAAATGGGAGGGTGTCATTTGATAGCTGGGGGAATCTTATTCTGAGAGCAGAAAAAAAACGGGAAACGAACAAACAGAGGCAAAGAGGGAAGATTGTGCTTCCTTTCAAAAGCCAGTGACAAGATCCAAATATCTTGCTGAAGAGATAAAAATAAGTTAGGAACTTCCAGTCAGGGTGGCTCTGTTTTCCACAGAGCTGTATTTTTCATGCTAACAACAAAATGCACTTGCACATTTAAAAATTGCTTTGCAGAATTTAATTATAATTTCCTTTAAGTGTCAAATACATACTAACAGTTGTGGAGAAATTCAGTATCAGGATCTGGACAAAGCTGGAAGAGCTGTAACCAGTTTGAGTTAACTGGACTCCAGGAAACTCTGAGCGAGAGAGATACCAGATATGAAATCGAACCTAGAGCGCCTGCCTAGAGACCAAAAGACAGAGAGCACCTGCAATTCTGCTTGTCACAGCACCCAAGAGCACAGCAAAAGGCTAGAACAGATCTGCAGAGACGGGTGCAGACAGTGGCAGAATTGTTCCACACCAGCTGAACGACAGGAGATCATGAACCATCTCCAACTGGGAGCCACGTAACTACATTAGTGCAGTGCTATGAAGAAGGTGTATTAGTTCATTTTTTGTTCAGCTCTGACACAGGTGCAAAGCTTCCAGATGGCACCACATTCACATCTAGCTGGTGTTGAATGCAGATGAAGCAGACATGTGGCAACGTTCCCAGGTGTAAAGGCAAGCCCTTAAACACTGGGCCAGAACCCCATGTCTTATAAACCAGGCTCTCTGGAATAATGGTTGTTTAAATCAGCTAAGGATCTGTTCTGAAAACTCATCAAAAGTGTTAGACAAGAAGGACAAAATATGCTTACATTTAGATATTTGTCAACTGTTAAGTGGAATATTGGTTTTCATTTGAAGTCCCAAAATTTCAGGGAGGAAATCGTATGATTCAGAAGATACAACTCAGAATCAACCAGTTATCTCAATTACAATAATCAAGACTAATTTTGCCTCATAGTGTCAATTACTATAAAATGGACAAGAACTGGCACACAGTATTTTATTACTTAAAATACTGCCTGATGACGTTTCAGCACTCTTGCTTGATCACAAACCACAATGAAAGAGAGACTTAACATGCATGGTCAGTAGCACTGGGGTGAAAATTCCTCACAATTGTCTTTTTAACTAAGATACGCTCAAAGGGGTTCTAAGTTCCTTTAAGTTCTGTCCAAAATTCAGATTAATTACACATTCTGCTGAAACCTCAAGAAACATAAATATTTAGTGCACTTCCCATGGTCTCCTAAATTATGTCCATGGATACAAAAGATTTGCTTTTTCTCCATACATTTAACTTGGAAAGTTTATTGTATCATAGCTTTCTCTTTTTGGATGCTTTTCTAAAAAAACATTTAGTTAACACTTTAACACAAGCCGAATGTTCTTTTTGGGTGTTTGTTTTGGAGTAAACTTAAAAAAAGCTGCGTTAGGTCTTACATGCTTTAATCAGGTGTTGCTCTAAATTTTTTTCTTACTTTCTTTGAGAAAAAGAATGCTACAAAGTTAGCTTTAGATTTGATTATTTAAACATCAGCTTTCAAGACTAGAATAGATCCTGTCATGCACTATGGCTACTCAGTGTCACTCTGAAAATAACATGGGATTGAAGGGCTCCAAAAGAATCAAACCAGTTGCAAGAAAAATTATCCATAAACAAAGAAAAAAACGTAAGGACACCTAAATACTGATCCTGTGCTGTGGCATGACACTGTGGGCAAGTCCTAAGTTTTAGCAGCTGGCATTAATTCATAGCACAATTGCTTAAATTCCATCTCAAAAACATGAAATAGTCCATCTTTCTGCTTAAATTAGGCTATGACAAAGAAACAGTTGTCTAATGAAATTCATAAATTTCTGAAAATACTAGAAGCACCTTTTTTCAAAAGTGTTATATGAAAGAAAAAGGTCAACTCCTGTGACAGTACTAATTAAAAGAGCCAGATCATTCACTTAGAGACATTTGACTTCCAAACCCTTCACAAAATTCATCTATTTCTCCAGAAGTCTCTCCCGAATGCTCAAGATCCCCAACTAACATCCAGGGTTGTGTCTATGTGGCATAGCCCAGATCACAGACCTCAGGGAACCCTTACAGGCAGGTAAAGCCTTCTCAGTCACAGGCAACAAATTCCTACACAGTTTACTGCCACTAAAGAATTAAAATGGATCCTCCTGATGGAATTGCCTTCTTTATTCTAAATGAGTCATGGTATCTCTACCTGGAAGCAATTGTGTTTGCTTCAGTCTTCTAACAGACTGATGGTGAAATGCTACACTTACTTTCCAATGCTGCTAGCTACATGAACAAGATAAACAATATAGGAATGCTGAATGAAGAACAGATGAGGGAGATCACTGAAAAAAAATCTGTAGGAATTGTGTTTGTTCCTATTCCCTGTAAACAGTAACCTATGGGCACATCTTGAAATCTGAAAGACTATTTGAATATTTTCCCCTTGTTTCAAGCAGAGTGAAGTGAAAAAGTGAAAACTTCTTAAGTGAAAACTTCCTATGCACATGAATCTCTTCAAGCTGTAATTCATATACAGAACTCACAAGGTGCAAGGCCACGACCAGCCAAGATAAATACAAACCATATACTAAAGACAGTAGAATGAACTGGAAAACTTCTAGTTGTTTACAGAGCAAGATCTGAAAATTACATTGAAAGCTGCTTTATTGCCGCTTACAGCCAAGTATTTCTGCAAGACAGGTTATTCAGTAATAATATAAATGACCATGACAGAATAGCTGAATTAGGAGAAAATAAGGGAATAAACTTGCAGCATCAATTAGTTCTAGCAGTTCTGTTTAGAAAAGCATGTTAGGCCCTCTTACTAATAGCAAGCCAGTCTCAAATTTTATAAAGTAACTTAAAGAAAGAAAAGCTAAAACATATCACCAATCAAAAGTAAAGACCCATAGTTGTAGAACGTGTAGTTACTAAGCCTAGATGTCTAAGGCTATGCAACTCTGCTGACCATTTATGTTAGACTTGTTCTGTCAGTCCATTCCTAGTAACGGTCATTTCCAATGACCAGGCAAAATTTTAGTGACATGAAGATCCAGAAATTAAGTTCCTCTATATATTTTTTAAATTAGTAGACTGGAAGGGGAGACACGCTATTTGTATTTCTACTGAGACAAGGGACATCATCCATCTCGTCTGGTTAGGTGGCTACTGCCAGTCAGCACCAGCACACTGGCTTGACAGCACACAAACAAGCAACTGACAGGGGAGCACTGGGGCCACGGGTAAAAGTTGAGATGTCAGTATTAGAGAGCACAAGCGAGTTAGTGGTTTTACAGGCTGGGGACAAAGAAGCCTCAGAACGTGGGGAAACACGAGGTAGTGTGCAATAGTGGCATCAAAGAATAGGAAGGGAGCTGTGCTTCCTACATATGATCAAGTGTGGGGATATAGGACAAATCTGTTTGCTTCGCGATTTGTCATAATTTTGTTACCTTTTATTGTAATATAATGCAAGGTAGAAGCAATTGCTTTGTCATGACGTTTTTTTTGGTAAACCTGAACTGTTAAATCTTGTCTCAGATTCATGCTTTAAGTACTTAAAATCGGTTAAGCAACAGTTAGTGCCCTAGGAGAACTCCACCCCACATTTCAAATTCATCCTTCCTCTTCTTTCCCTAAAAGAATGTAACTGCAGCAGCCTTCTAAACATCGTTACAGGGTTAAACACAGCTTGAAACTAGACACAGCTAGTATTGCTTAGATTCACTAGGATGAAATCCATGTGGGTTGAAATAAGAAATTGAACCATCTGATTTTCATGACATTTGTTAATTCCAGCTTGTACCTGGAAACCCAAATAATGTATGGCAAGAGTCAACGCATGAACATTTTAATTCCAGGACAAGCACCTGCAGCTACTGCCAAACTATGATTTTTCTTTAATATGACAGAAAACACATTGTAGAGATTAAAGATCATTAAATTACACTTTCAAGCAATAACATGTCTCTAGTAGGTAAGTATTATACAAAGTACATGCTCTTTACAACAGCTACCATAAAATTTGCTGCAATGTCATTTCATATTTGAAGTCCTTTAAACTACAAAACATCTATGCAATCTCAACTACTGTTCAATTGCTTTTAAATTTGTCTAATTAAATTCCTTTCTTAGAACTAAAGCTAGCAGCTCCAATTGCACTGGCATTTTTTTTAGCCAGAGATCAAGAAATTAATTCATAGGCATACAAATAGCATCTATTGCAAATTGATTTTTCCATTATTTTCATATCATCTTCCCACAAATCATTCCTAAACACTGCAAGAATATTTCCTTTTTCTAACATACAAGGCTACTACATATATAACAGCTTTTCTTTTCTTTCCAAAATGGAACACTTTATGTCACTATTTGCTAAGTGTTGTAATACTCACTCAAACCTATTCAGACCTGTATTACTTCAGAAAGACAAATTCTAGAAGAGAAGATTAAGCAGGACTATAAAATCAAAAGCAAGCTTTTCATCATTGCACACACTGATGCCTGCTTATACGTTTCTCTGGTATTGTGAAGATGAAAAGTAAGGCTAGTTTCCTTATAATAAAGCCATTAGTAATTTTATTGTAGCACTAAATACATCCTGCCTTGTTGGTAATGTACAAGGGCTAATACAAAAATTTAGTTCATAAATAGAAATGCTTTTTACCAGAGAATCAAATGCAGCTTGATAAATTTTCTCTGGTTTGCTATCCATAGGTTTGACACACACGTACATCTACGTACGTATCAAACAAACACAACTTTTACTTGAAGCTGAAAATCTGAAAATTAACATTTACAATCTACTTCAGTTGTAAAATCCAAATCAGTTCAGCAATTCACAACAATTTGCATGTGGGCAAAGAAACTGTACAGAATAAGTCTGAAGTGGGTATGTATCACACCTAGGCAATGAAACTACATCAGTTGAATATTCGCCATTATTTTATTTGTATTAAAAAAGGCTCTTCACACAAAGGTTACAGATCTTCTGTATAACTGTTCTAATGCAAGTAAATAAGGGAAGCAGTAAGAGGCACCTTTATATCCCTGTGGATTTGGAGAGGTTATACCATTATAGCTTCAGTTTTAAAAAAACCCTAAGCTATAATAGTTATTCTATTTAAGAACGTAACTCATACAGAGCCCAATCATAGAATCATGGAATTGCCTAGTTTGGAAGGGACCTTTAAGATCATCAAGTCCAACCATCAACGTAATACTGCCAAAACCACCACTAAACCATGCCCCTAAGCGCCATGTCTACCCATCTTCTAAATACTTCCAGGGATGGTGACTCCACCTCTTCCCTGGGCAGCCTATTCCAATGTTTGACAACCCTTTATGTGAAGAACTTTTTCCTAACATCCATCCTAAACCTACCCTGGTGTAACTT
>RSEF01000002.1:56522322-56605550 GCA_003993805.1 Himantopus leucocephalus
ACTGAAGTCCAAGTAAACAACATCCACAGCCTTTCCCTCATCCACGAAGCTGGTCACCTTGCCATAGAAGAATATCAGGTTTGTCAAGCCCTAGAGATTCTGGGTTAAAAAGAATAATAAAATGACACACTCGTACTAACTGGAAACTCCTTCCTGTTCCAGATGAAAAGGTTTGGAATACACTATAAAACCAAAACATATACTGCAAAACCCAATGTAAAAAGTAACAAAGCCTTTCTCTGTACATAACAATTACTGTGGTGAAGAAAACAGGGATAAAACAATGCAAATTTTTATTTTCTCATTATAAAAATATTTAACCTAAGGGAGGAGATAAGATTCTCAGACAATGGTAAGACAGTAAAAATAAATTTCTTTTTTTAACAGTGTATTTTATTGTGGGATTTATCATATCTATTTTATTACAAAAAAAAAACCCTAAAACTTCTACATCACTTATTCAGAGTTCAATCCAAATTCCACTGAAGCAAATAAGAGTTATTCCACTAAGAGTCTACGTGATATGGATCATCATTCTTCATGGAATTCATTCTGCATTAGGGAAACTACTAAACACAATCATGGTGCTTGAAAAAGACAACTTTCCAAAAGGAAAAACAGAGACAACTTGTTTGAACAATTCTTCTGAAAAGCAGTGTTCTCAAAAATACAATCATATTAATTCAAACGTCAAAAAGGCTAGATTCTTAAAAGAATTTTTGGAGGGAGGCTTTGTACTGTTCCAATTTATCTGGCCTCATTATTCTTCTACTGAAAACATATGTACCATATTTTGAATACTTCAACTATTTGCATTAGATATACTTGTTCAAATAAAGACAGAAGATGATACTGAATTAAAGAAAACAAGGTCTTTTCTAATATAGGAAATGCATCATCAAGCAACTTAATTTCACCCACATAGCAAAGAGACAGTACTATAATCCTACCACAGCTCTCACTTTCAAAACAACATATGCAGCAGTGGGCCTCTATGGCAATTACTATTTTATTACGCTTTTGTTTGTACTAACAATAACAACATTTCTTTGTTGCAAGGGGATTCACATGAACAAAAGAAAATGACAAAGGAAATCTACCAAGGAAAATGTGAGCTTGCCTAAAACAAATTTTTAACAAATGTGGAAAAATGTAAGCATTTTTCCTCTGGAAAGAAATCTTTTTCCTCATTCTCCTTTCAACTACACTAATTCTAATTAAAAAAAGCTTACAACAGTAATTGTTAAGAAAAGCACCCATCTGATTTTGGTTTGAATGACCTTAGAAAATAAGCTTCTGCAATATGCATTTATTTCAAGTACCTGATTTTTGTCATATTGTCAGAACGCATCTTTCAATTCAACTGCATAAGAAAACTGTCAAGCACATCCCAGTTGCTTTTAAGTTTAAAGGCAACAGTTTTACACAGCAAAAGCAGACTCAAGAGACTCACTTTTGTTTATCTTCAGGGCTGATTTAGCCATGCCATTTCAAACTGTTAAAGAACCACCCATCTATCACAACAATACCTAGTATTTCTTAAAGTAACCAGAAAACCCCCACTTTCAAACTTCAACCATCTCATAGTTAATTCACTCACAGTAAAGAAGTTAATTCACTCACAATAAAGGTAATCTGACTCATGTCTAGCCATACATGGAAAGGCAGTTTTCTCCAATTTAGAGAAATGTTTTCTTAGAGCAAACAGTAAGGAAAAATATTTTTCCTTAACACCTTTGTTTTTAAATTGTTGTGATATACAACAGCGCATAAAGGTAAGTCTTTTTAGCAGTACGGAATCTAATTGTGACTGCGCTTCTCGAACAAGGCATGTTAGAAAGTAAAATCAGATCCTCCAACAGAAAAGCACAAAACGCATGAAGTAACTTCTTAGCAAAGGGGACACATCATGAAACAAGGTTTTATCTAAAGCAATGCATGGCTGAGGCAGGAAAAGGAAGAAAAAATGTTTTATTCCTTGTGTACTTCCAGTACGGGGATGGTTTAGGAATGAATTTTTTTTAAACATTGTTCTTCTGCAGCTATCACATTCTGAAATGATTAGAACATAAAATCCCCATAAGGAAGGACATGGTCAGCCTCAGACAATTCTGTTGTGAATGTTACACCAGCCAAACCATTCCACCAGTTTACAGTGTACCATAAAATATTTACACAAGCTATGAACTATAAAATACTTTCACATGAACTATAAAATATTTACACTATCAACATCAGTTAGGAAAGAATGATGTGCTGTCAAGCTCTTGTGACCCAGGAGTAAAGATTTTGTGGTTGCAGATTAAATAAAACTATTGCAAATCATGTGGAACGTTACAGGGAATATTAGGTTAAACAAATTACTGCTTCCTGGTCTCTTGGATGGTAAATGTAACCAGGAAAGCATAGCTTATATGCTTTAAGCAAAGTTTTACCAACAACATAAAGAAAGGTTAGGCTCATAATCAAACTGTACTGACCTCTCTGAATGTTCCTTCTAGCAAGGTGTCCAGATGTTGAAGAGGAGCAGGAGTTTTGTCTTTGAATCGTGTCAGCAATCGCCGCTCAATAGCTCGAAACTGTACAGCCCTTTCAGATAACAGCTCCTGAAATTTTTCCGCATTCAAACGTAGCTGCAATTTAAGGGTTTTTAAGAATTCAGGTTAAGGGTCATATCCATTATGTATGCACATTCCAAATGAAATGGGAGAATAATAGTAAAATTTGGGGGAAGAGAGTCTATTATTCAAATATGATGTCATTTATACCAGTTTGATATTTTACACTCCTCATGAAGCTTATTAATATTTTCAAGAATTATCATTTGCCACTGAAATATAAACTAATTGTCAACAGCCACAATAATATATGAAAATGCATAAATATCTCAGCAAGAACCCCAATAACAAGGGTGAAATTCCACCACCAGGATCTCAAGGCTTCTTCTTGGTTTGGTGTGCTATTTATGACACATGCACACCATGTATTGGACTTGATATTCATTGCAGTAGAAAGTAACTTGTTATTCCCTTAAGCATGGTTAAAAGTTCTAAATTATGCACTGTTTGAATGTTTGTCTTTTTCTGAACTAAAATAATTTTTCCTTTTATATATACTGATCAGCTATTGCAAGTGTTCACAAAACTTTGACCAACATTTTACATCAAATGCCCAGATAATAAGAATTCATTCATTTTATCTTTTAATCACCTTACCATTTTCCAGTACATGCCTTCAACACAAAAAATCACTAAATAAAGGTGAGTCGTTCAAAAAGCTGTGACTCCTCTGTACAGTGGACATGTAACTAGCAGAAGTTACCAGAAGAAAGATTAAGATACCCAGTTTTCCAGATGTGAGCATTATGACACACATCCATTTTAAAGTGCCCAAAAATGACCAGAAAAAATAAGTTTCCTAAATTTAGAAAACAGATAATATTTAAAAATAAGCAAACATACCATTCTGTCAGTACATGATTATGAAGGACAGTTCAGGGAAGCTAAGAGAAAAAGAAACACTATGCAGTTTTTCTAGAAGTAGGAGGAAAAAAGGGACATCTCAGGTAATATTCTCCCAACCTTGCCAAAAAAGAGTGTTGAAATTAACAGGAATGGAAGCATTAGAATCCCCTTGATAGATCATTTGATACTTTTTAGACCAGATAATTATTCTAAACTTTCAGAAACTTCAAAATAGCCAGCTCCAATATAATTAGATCCTAACTTAGCATTGCAGCAATCACACCTGTATTTCAAACTTCAATGTATTTAAGCTTGTGATACAATCTAATGAAGCTTATGTTTACAGTATTTCTACCATACCGGTCCCTAAAAAAACCCAAAACTTTTTGAAGTTCAATTTAATTGAGAGACTAACAGTATAACAACTCATGAGCTTGAGAGATAGACCTGGATCTATGCTGGCTCCTTTAAAAATTCCAGAGAATCCCAACTACAACTTCGATCTTTCTGGTGATGGCTCCACCTTACAGAAAATTTGGCAGCATCCAACAGGATTTCTCACTCTTATGTACATATGTTGCTGCTTTTGCCTGTTAACGAAATTTTCAAATAGCTATTCCCTTTTTTTACTGGAAAAGCCAGGGATGGGGGTGGGGGGTGGTGGAGTGCATATATTTTATTTTATTAGCTATTCTTACAAGCTAGCTGAACTATTGGAGATTTTTCATTGTCATCTGCATGACCAAACAGGAAAAAACAATTACATTTATTTTATATCTGGTCTGGTAAACTTCCTTGAGAGTCCAATGCTACTTCTACAAGGGCAGTCAGTTTTTCAAAATCTGAAGGGACTTTTTATGTAATTACCAGGATGATTCAGAAAAAAAAAAATCTCATGGCTTCATTAGTACGGAAGAATAAAATAGCCTAAAACTAAGGACAAATTTTAGAAACAATTTTACAATTAACACGATGCTAGTAAATGAAGAACCCATGGCTTCTGCGCAGGCAGTGAGCAGAAGGGCAAATACTAGTACCATAATTTGTATCATTTGCAGACTGCACACTAGCTACTTGCTCTCTGCAAATCACAAGGGCTGTTTCAGAGGCAAGGCATACTCTGTACGTTAAAAACTAAATGACAATGTTTTTCCAGCACTATCTTAGACGCAACTTTTATCTCCTGAAAGCCAAATGCCTATGATAGCTATAGTTATAAACTGCTTAATCATAGTACTAACATACAAACAATTTTTAAACTAGCAGAACATTAACAATTCATATATTATGTAATATACCTCAAAATGTCGATCAATTAGTTCAAAATATTCTTGCAGGGGAATCGACCCAGAAAAGGTACATGCAAAATCTTTGCAGTTTTGCTTCTTGAAGTGTTCTTCAAGTCGAAGTGTGAGCTCTTTTGTTATCAGCCAAAGGTCTTCTAACTGATCGCTCTGGATCCTATATCGTTCTTTGAAAACAAGAACAAATACAAGACCAATAAACACACATTTAAGCCATATACATTCACTATACAACAAAGTTTAGATAACACACAAATTGAACTTGCTAACTGTATCCAAAGTCTATATGAGATTTTCGTAAGAAATACATGTTCACAAGCATTGAAGAAATAATTGTATTTTATTGATGTCAGTCCTAAATACCCTTTCTTTTATCCTAAATTTAACAGGAAATTTTGTAGCAAAAAATGAAAGTATTTCTCGCTTCAGTACTACTTATTTCAGAGCATGGGCCTGTTCATGAAGAACAAAAAGCTATGAAGAACTACCATAATAAGGAAACAAGAGAATTACTGGATGATAACAACTCATAACAACAGGCTGTCTGCAATTCCCTGCCATAACACAACCTTAGTGAGCTTTTCTGAGGGTTGGAGGCAGAATCAGGCTCAATTTGCTTTGGAAGCACAGCATCCTAAGCATCTGATAACAGTGATAACAAACCAACTCCAAACCACCTAAAAACGTGAATGTCTTTTGAAAACAGTTATTGTGTTCTTAGATAATACACTCAATATAATTTTCATTACACCTCCATCTCCTAGGATACCTTCTAGTAGGAAAAGTATTATTCCAACTAGTCAAAGACAACAATATTTAGTTTGATTGACACTTCAGTCTAGATACGGCTAATATTAGTAGAAAGAGATTTTTATCCATCTACACACCGTGGCTTTGTAAAAATGGCTTAGTGTAGAAATGAAAGTGTTAACATAAACTGAAGTGAAAAAACAAATCCTGTTAGTCAGTGTTATCTGTCTCAGCAAATTCATTTAACTTATCATATTTTAGTGAATTTCAAATCATCAAGCTAGTGGGATGAGATTTTATTTCTGTTGTTTCAAGTCCACATTTGGATAATCCTCTCTTCAGTTTCCAGGACATCAGACGTTGAGAGGAAAACATTGTGGAAAATCACAGCAGCGTTTTAATATTATTTTTTTTTTCAGATAAACACTTTCAAATAACAGTTTCTTATTTCTTTTCATTATTCATCTACCAATACCTTATCCAAAGGGATAGAGAGAAATGCAGTTAGGAGGAAAAAGTGTTGCTGGGGTTTGATACAAACTAGTTCTTTTTTTGCCCTTGTTAACAAGGTTCACAATAAATCAAATTAACCAGAATTCTTTAGATCTTGAATGTACTTATTTAAAATTTTCTCAACATTAGTAATTCAAGATTGTTTGACTGTACCACTGGCATCATTCCCAGGATACGTATTTCACTGAATAGAGAATGACAAATTCTGTTTACAGTGTAACAGGAAAGAAGCAAGTTTTATTTAAAAACATGCCTGTTAAAGAAAAGAACACCATCTGCTAAAGATAACATTCAACCTAATATCCATTTTTTAAACACTCACAATGTAATGGCTGGACTTAGTTGGATGTATCATCATACTTTGCCTTAAGTGATTTTTCCTTGAGGGAAATTAGCTCAGATGTTTTCAGGCCAAATCTACAGTCATTCCATTTATAATTGACATATCTAATACATTAATGGTTTAAAATGGATAAAACTAATTTCCTCCAAAATGCATATTTAGTTTCCATACATTGTTTGTTGGTCAATACAAACACAATCTAATTTTGCCATGGCCTAAGTAGAGAGCATTGCAGTCATTTGCTTTACGTGATCTTCCAGCTCTCAAAAAAAGGCAAATTAGATTTAGAAACTGCAGGAAACTGAGAATCTTTACTTGTACTAAACACATGCTTTAAACAGAAAAACAATGAAAAAAACTAAAGAAATACCTGTGCTTCTGCTCATCCTGTGCTTTTATAATAGTTAACCAACGTGTATTGACTTTTTGTTAAAATGAGCTCTGTTGCAATAGATTTTCAAAAAATTCTCAAACAGAAAAGCAGGAAACTGATGAGCAGCAATAGGTTACATAGGTTTCAAAGGCTTTTAACACTACAACAGGTTGTCCAACTAGTACAACCTGCATGAAGAAGGGTTGTCCTGCCAGGAGGTTATCTGAATGAAGTCTAGAAGATCCAGTTCACTTTTCAGCTAGGAAGCCCACATCAGCAGGAAAAAAAACCCCAGCCACAATTACCAGTCAAGCCTTCTTTACACTTTAATTAAAAGACAGTTCTAAAAAATTTCAGCAAAAAACCTTAATCTACATGGGGCAAGCTGCTTTTTAATATGTATTAACTGTCAAAATGAACTTCAGGCTGGGTTTCTTTGCAGCAGTCCTCCTGACAGGCTGAAGTAACATCTTCAATTACTACACTGTTCAAAATGGATTAGCTAACGCAATTAAAAACAAACATGAAAACAGATGTCATGCACGTTTGCAGCTTCAGCAGTGAAACCCAACAGAACCTGGATACTTTTATTCCTACATACAGTTCTTCCCATTCAGAAATTACAGTTCAGTTGATAGGGGATACAGAAAAAGATGTCTTCTTCCTTGTACAAGATTAACTTCTTTCACGGAAAAACAGAAATATGGATTGATTAGTCCCAATGAACTTTTTTTACTTTTCTGAAATCCCGTTACTTCTAGTCACTATTTATCTACACATAAAATTTTCTTTTTGAAGAACATTTCCACGATGATAATGCTGCATAAGCTCTTTTACGAAGTATAAACTCAGTGTTAAAGTACATCGCAGAATAAGGATCTTCCAAGTAATACATCATTTCATCTGCATTCATTAGTTCCACAGAAGATCTGTCCACTCAAGCACAATCATTTTAATGCAATGAAATTCTACCAAACAATGCTTTTATATTATGGATAGTTTCTGTACATAAAAGTATTCTGAGTTATGCTTGAGTATCAGACCTTTTACAATATTTTTTTTTTTTAAATAAGTTTTACTTAGGTAACATTTCAAATAAGCAAACCCCCTAAGAAATTCTGTAACCAACCCAATCCAATGCATGAAGTAGATGCTGGAAACAGGCTGCTAACATGGAAGGTGGCACCAAACAACTCATTTGTTTTCTAAAGGATTCCCAGACACAAGAAATGAGTAGTCACACCAAGAGAAACAGATCTTTTGAATCTCCTTTGTAAAGTGAACTTCACAAGTAAAGCAGTGTGGGAAAGTTTATAGTAAGACTGCAAGTGTCATTCCTAGCTAGTGAATAAACAAACCTGAAAGGAAAAGCTTGATGGTTTGGGGTGGGGGAATTAAAAGTTATAGCTTCACTAGAAGCTCAAATACATTTATGACACAGACACAATCTTTTCCCTTACACAGCATCAGATTTAGCAACTATGCAAAACAAAGTCCAAATGAAAGATTTAAATTGGAATCCAGAAAAAAATAGTTATTTATAAATCCTTTAAATTCTTTAGTTTCTAGAAACTATCATTGCATGTCCAGTTAGTTTAAACTGTTTAAGTTCTACTATTTAAACAAATATTAAAAACAAACTAACAATAAAACAGCATGCAAATAATGCATACACAAACCAGTACAAATGGATTTGAACTTTAGAAATGTGAAATGATTCTTGGTATAATGAAAGTTACTTCTCCAGATGGTTTCTGTTTTTAACACATTTGATTACACTAGAAAAGGTATTTAATATTATCTCATAGCTCACAGCTGACGCCACCAGTATTTATATAACCCATCATGAATACTGATTTTCGAAAACAGTGAGGCAGATTATTTTTGTGTTGAAAGAATTTCACATCAACAAACTTGATTCTGATTTCTCACTCAAAACAGTTTTCATAAAACATTCACAGTGTTCCATCTGAACTCTCTGCAATGTGAAATGGGTATTCTAGCTTTTGAATCTGTTAGTCTGCTGTACTAAATGAAGACTTTGTGCTCTGCTGGCATGGAAAATTCTAAACACAATTGAACAGATTTGGTTCCAATGAGCATGCCGAGAGTTTAGCAAGTTGAGTAGTTGTACATGGCAAGACCATAAATTCTCCAAAATGAAGAGAACCAATCTTTTTTAAAGAGCACAAACACACAGGTGGTTGGAACATGACTCCTTAATTCACAAACTGCCCTATACAACAGACAGTGGACCAGGTAACACCATATCTACATGCATGTTCTTACTTTCTGTAAACATAATAGGAAGGATATTGAATCCATAATCCTATACTTACAAAGATATACAGGCATCTAAAGATAGAGACAGGCATTTACTTAGATGTAGAGAAGCAAGTAAGTAGGGTCTGATGCCTAATTAAAGTCAAGGATTACTGAAAGTCAGTGGAGAGTTAGAAAACTGGTTTTAGTCCCTTTCAAAAATTCCAGTAGACAACTACTTCCAAACACAGGTGTGGAAATACCATTGAGGAAAAGAGGGGTTTTTTTTTCCATTATTATAATGACAGTATAATTCATAAATAAAAACGTTGCTAAAACCTCAATGAAAATCCAATTTCTTCAGAGAATTGTCACTGTAGTGTACTGTATTTTGACTATGATTTTTTATTTTGTTATAAAATTTTGTGCCTTCCCTAGTAACATAATTACATACTTGAGAGGGGATAAGAAACAGTCGGTTAACACTTTGAAACTCCTGTGTTAGTTCTCACACAGTGATTACACTACTTGGCATGATCCACTTTCTCATTTTGTACATATATCAACTGATAATCAAGCCTCTTTTACCTTAATACTAACAGCACTTACGTGATGTTTTTGAAGCGAGAAGAGTGGTTTTTGAACCAGTTAAAAACTGAAATCCCACAACATTTGCCTGGTCATCCTCAGATGGATCAACAAAGTCTGAAAGAGAAAGTTAAAATTTTCTACAATTTGACACTGATATCCAACAAACCTCAAGCCATAGCCAGAACCATATCAGCCTTCGCAGAAGCAATTTAGGAAAGGCAATCTGAATGAGACTGCTCCCCTTCTCAGGGCTCAGAAGTAAAGAACATCAGTAGTAGTCTGGTACACCCTCCCTTCATTCACAGCTAAGCCACATGCTGTTGTTCTTCCCCAGCCTGGAAACAAAAGGTAGATTTCTCAGAGGTTCGGTCTGTACCATCTAAAATGAATTGTGATTAGTGTCCAAAGACTATCGCTTTTTACCGGATGCAAGGTCAACTTTAATTCAGATATTTGTGAAAAAAAATTATGCAGAAATTGTCAGGAAAATGTTTAAGCACACACTTTTCAGCTTTCAGCACAGAGCACAACAAATATCTAGCTTGCTAAAACTAGCTACTCTGCAAAGTCCATGTATGCCCGCCTTTCTTTTCATTCCACGTAGTGGATCATACCAGGTTAAAAGGCTCAATTTTAGAGTACCATATTTTAAAAACTACTCCATGTCACCCCTCCTCCCAACCTTCCCCTGAAAATAACACAAAACAGGGAGTAGAAAAGATACAATTTTTATTGAGTACACCAAGAATCCAAAGTTCTTTCACAGATCACATCATAAACAGCAAGCTTTTTCCCCACCCGCCATCACTGAAAATGGGATGAACAGAAATCAGGAGATTTTAGTACCTTCTTCTGGAACACATTAGGCCTACGCTTTGTGTTATATTTTCAACAATGTATCCCTAGGCTAAGAATAAAATATAATGCTCTATTTTGAAAGCATTATCACTTTAATGGAAGACTATGATTAAAACGCCAAAGCATAGACTTTTGGAAAAAAAGTTTCTCTGTTTCAAGTAAGTATTAGACAGCACATCCATTTGAGAGAAAAGGCATATTTACCCTCAAAGTGAAAAAAATCATGCTACCAAAAAACCCAACCATGACTACTCCACTGCTCTCAGACAAATTTACTCTATAGGCTTTTAAAAAAGGGATGCAGCTCCACCTTAAAAATATCATATTAAAGTTGTTGGCCCATACAGCTCTCAGAAAACTGTTCCAGAACCTTAGTCCTCTGAAGTTCAGAAACTTAATCACTGCCAGACTGAACTTAGCCACGATCACTTTATAAGCCCTGTTTATTCATTTCTTCTTGTGCTAATATGATCATCTAAATCCATGATACAGCCACAAAATATTTACTGAAGGCAACTGTATTCCCTTTTTTTGCCTGTGTTTTATTACGCTAAATGAGTCACTTTCTTTTAATTCTCCTCTTCAAATCCCTAGATAATGTTCATAGCCTTTTTCTACAGTTTTGAGTTTGAATTAATTTTTATTTAATATCAGCAACCAGCGCTCAGTGTGCCAGTGCATAGTAACATGATATTAGTTTTCCTGCATGGAAACATTTTGTCTAATGCATCCTCAGTTCTTATTTGTTGCTTATGATCGTACTATATTGTACCACAGAGTATTCCTGTGGTAACTTCCACCTCCTCTATCTCTTCCAAATTATGAGCACATAATTACAGCAGAAATTATTTTCATAACATTACACTTCATAGTACTCCGTTTCATTCTTCTTTTCCCAGTGCTAAATGGCACCTAATTACCCCTTCATACTATTTTAATATTCTCCTGAATATAGAACGTAGCTCACGTTTGCACCTCAGAAAATATCACTAAGCACATGTCTTCTTTTTGGTTCAAGAAGGCTAATGAAATTATTAAATAAGATCAGCTCCAGACCAATATATGAAGAACTCCACAAATCTTCCTCCAAATTTACCACTTTTGCTTTGCCCTGCTTATCTTTTTTTGAATGAATGCTCATGTTTTCCTCTTTACAACACCACTGATGCAATTTTATGTAAAATTATTTTCTGGATATATAAAAATTAGATCTATATCATGCCCACTGCGTAAGGAACCCTGCAGTTTTACCAGAGACAGATATACTAGCCCAGGTGGATTATTATTGAAATATATCCCATCATTTCTTTCAAAATACACTTTTTAAACATTCTAACATTAGCTTTGTTAATTACCTCATTATTTTGCCTGGACAAACAATTCCTGTTGGAGTTCCTAACACATTTCCTATTGGAAACATATTTAAAAACCTACCTGGAAAAATGGTGAGAAAACTGATGGGAGGTTTATTGGTATCAATAGTTAGCTTGTGGTTTGCTGCTTTTGAAGGTTGAGCTGGAAAGCAAATTAGCCGCAAAGGCAGCCTGAAGTTACACTGTGCAACTTTCGGTATTCCTAAAATGACAAAACACAGATTCATCTTTCATACCTTTTTTGCTAACAATTTTGTTTATTTGTTGCTTCGTGGAACTCTTGCAATGAAAAATTATTTCTAAGACTCATCTCACAGGAAGAACGTTACCAGCAGGCTCACATTCATCCCTCTGGTTGTCAATTCATTAGCTGTTTTGGCTGGCTGAAAACGCCTCCAAGTAACTATTCTGCAGCAGCTTGTAAAAAACAAAATCGGTGTAAAATGAGCAGAAAGCTTAAGACAGGTCCTCAAAACTATGATATCCATGGGTGCCAAGGAAAATTCCTGAAAAAATACTTGACAATAAACCTATGACCTTTCAGAATGATTCACTCCATTGTATCTTCATCATCTGATGGGAAAATTAAAATACTTTCTTGATGACAACATAAAACAAACATCTTCCTGTTGAACTTAGATATGAAGACTTATCAACCGGAAAAAATTAGTGACAAAACTAGCCAGAAAGACTTTGAAATATTTTTATATTTAAAACAACATAGTTTTCTTCTTTTTTCAAATCAGCTCTTCCTAGATAGTCTGCTCTCAGTCTGCCTCATCATAAACAATCTTTAAATATTTCAGAAACACACCAAATCAAAACTAAATCGAATATTATCTGGCTTTGGGAGCAGACTGGGGAAATTTCTAGTTGTTGAGTCCAAAACAAGTATATATGAGCAAATCAAACCAAAAAGATCCAACAAAATTTATCACTGCAGAGAAAAACTCATGCTGGGAAATGCTTTCAGAATATTTCAGCATTTTAAATGGTAGTAAAGAAACACAAAGCAGTAGCAAAGTGTAGGAGCCAGAACTTCCTCAGTCCTTTGGTGTTATGTCTAGTAATACATTTCGCTTCATCTAGAGTTGTGATACATTGCACAATATACAATTTTAGAACTGTTATAAAGAAAAAATGTGAAAAAAAATCCAGATTCCTTCTAATCTGAAACATAACAGAAATTTTATAAAATTATCTCATAAGTTACTACTATTTAGAGGCATACTATGCACTCACCTGATAAAAGTAATAAAACAGTTACATGCACTGTAGTTACAATTTCACTTCCAAATTACTCATACATTCACGTTCATTATATTTGAAACATAACATTGATGTACATGATAAAAAACATTAAAGCTCAGATCTCTAATTTAGGATGTTAAATATCCAGAAAATTTACGCTTTTTTGGTATTGATGACCCTGAATTTAACTAGTCCAGTTCATCTCACAGTAACCCAAATAAATTTTGTCCCAGATAATTCTATGAAGTTTAGTGTGCTCCACTATAGTCTCTTCAGCATCAGGTTTTCATCTTGAGTAGAAATTTCTTGAAACAAAATCCAAATCTTCATTTTAGAATGTTACCCTTTCAAATTATACACATTCATTTTTATAAATTTTATTTATCTATTTACTCTATATTTTAATAATTTTAAAAATTATTTTGTATAACAAAAATCTGCCCCACGGTGGTAGCTATTCTCGCCAAGAGCAGTATCTTATTGAGATGGTTCAAGCATCTATTTCCTGTATGGCACCTCAAGGTCCCCTGAAATATCCAGAAACCAGAAAAGGAAGGGAACCATTAACACAGTTATCTATGTTTTTTAGTTCACTTAGTATGCTCATGAGAGCATACGTATTGAAAAGCAAGACTCAGATATACATACATCTATATGCATAACTTCTGTTTAGAAAAACTGCAAAACTGAGAACACCCTTTCAATTGATCTCTAAATCTATGACAAGCAACTTTTTTCCGTCCAAAAAATGTGAGGGAATTTGTGCTTAATGTATATTTTTAAGTTAACAAAATATCTCCTGCAAGGACTGTATCTTTTCAACACATGTACACAACTACATTGCAAAAATACCCTTCTCTTTAGTCTACCTATACATAACTTAACTTTCCAATCCTGTTTTGTCTTTTAATTGTACCTTTTGCAAGTATCATATCTACCATAATCACAGCTAAGTTTTGTACTGCTGGTATTCTCGGTTAGAAAGCAGCCTTTTAGTCTCGAATAAGATGTTTCCAATAGGCACTGGAATGAAGATATGTCAAGTGACATCATTCTCAGGGCTACTTGGTCCAAACAGCATAGCATTAGCTACAAATCCTTAATAGCTGTTTTAGTTGCACCAAAAAAGCTGTAATTTAACTGCCTACGTTCTTGCTGAAACTTGAAAAAAAAAAAGCAAAAAATATGGTAAAGAAAGAACATATAATTGTGTTTTCCATTTCCAATCTCAATGCACAAGGCACTTAGGAATTTTGCAAAGTATTATGTTACATATGAGAAAGTGCAATATACTTCAAGAAGTGTCTTTACTACTTTCTATTTTCCCCATGAATAATTGTCTTCTTATGTCTAAGCCTCATTTGCTTTCAATTTTCTCAAATATTCAGACCTTCATAGCATCAAACCAAGGACAATAAGAACTTACTGAAATAATAGGTAAAATAACAACTCCCTTGCAAATCTGCTTTATTCAGCATACGCTATCACTCATGAAACCATTCAAACCACATTTTTTCCATTCACTCACCTTCAGGATTGAGCTCTACCGTATAATCAGCAATGGGAGAAAAGAAAAAGAAAAAAAAAAGGAATACATAAGACGCTACTCAAATAAGAAAAAAAACTAATATGTAGTAACAGGTTTTAAAAGACTTAAGTGACTTTTTTTAAGTAGACAATACATAAAGACATAATACTAGCCAAAAAACAGACATGAGACCGTATTCATCAATAGTGCAATCCCATCCAACTGAGTGACTCATGAACCTTCAGCTGTATGAATCCCACAGGGATACAATGAAGACTGATTTGGCCACAAATATGGATATCTTAAAAAAACAAAAGAGGAAAAAGTCTCTATTCAGTTAAAATGAAGCCACAAAGGCACTTAATTTCTGTTTACCAGTATATTACACTTAAGGATTTGATTTCCTTGTACAAATAACACTAGTATTTGTATGTAATTGAATAGTATTATCCCATCTTAATAATTTAAATGAACACCCAAAAATTTAGTTAGATCTTAATTATGCTCCTTTATTTAGAAGTCTTCCAAATTCTACCATTAAAGGTAAGTTTTTAAAATTTCTTCTGCAGTTCCCTAATTCTGTTAGATGTCATGTCTTCTGGGGATTTTTTTTAATTGCATATAAACAATCAAATATACTTAAGATATAAGATTTCTTTACTTCCCTAACCTTGCAAAATTTGACCTAGTATCTAAAATATAAACGTAAGTTTAACTAGTATCACCTGAAAGCAATAATACATTCATTTGCCAGTGAGAAACACTCTAAGTTTGATACTCTGGCCTTGCAAAGCAAAAATCACAGAGGCAAGACCAACAAAACAAAAAGCAAGCTTTCAAAATTCTACTACCTATACAGTCGTAGCATAAAGCCTGTCTAAAGCCACATCACTAAGTTGGATGCTTACGAAGGTACAGCATCTCATTCACAAGGAATAAGCAGTCAGAGTCACAACACAGAGGGACTGAATTTGTACAAGCTGTTTATGCAGGCTCTCAAGAAAAAGAGAGGAGCATCCTTTTCTTTCCCACCCTCTGCACATATCTGCAAGCCTTATCTAAAGAGGGTAAGATCACATTCTTTAAAAACATGAGTTTCAGTTTTGTCTAGAAATAAACATTTTGATCGTCACGCAGCCTAGACTATCCTCATAAACACAATGTTTCAAGTGAGGAGCGATGTGAAGTAAATGCTTAAATAAAAGTGTATACATTGGATAAGGGTCTCAAGACCACCACCCTTCATAGAAGCCCTAACTCCACATGCATTTCTTGATGCCATTCTACTCCATGTCACTCTTCTCTTTGTGCTGGCACAGCTCTGTGTTTGCACAGTGAACCAAATCAGCAAATCTGGCTGAGAAATAACTGTTGATTGTGCGAGCACAACGGGGGAGGAGGTGCAGGAGCAAAGCCAAGCAGTGAGAAGTGAAGAACAGACAGCTTAAACTTGTTTATGCTGCATTTAACTTAACGTGGAAGCCCTGCCTAAATACAGTTTCTCAGTAGCCTGACACATTCACACGGCTGTGTGTAGAAAATTAAGCTAATCAGTCTTCAGTTATGGACAGGAGGGTAAATTTACATATTCTATCACTAGGGTGATTAGGGCATTATAAAACAGAATGACATAGTTTCTATTCCTTTGGGTTAGTTTGTTTGTTTAGAATGAATATGTTCAACTGTTAAAAGGGAAGTGAGGAATAATCCCTCCCAATGTTTATTCAAATCTCTTCCTCTGTGAGAAGGCAGTTATTGTCACATTTGTTGGTAGCCCAGAAGGCTGAATAGTCATAAACATGTAATTCACCTCTCACTCCAAGAGGTGGACCCTTAAAGAGTAGAACAGAAGCAAACTGATAGGACAGGGTGGGAAAGCTTGTGCAGCTGCTTCCCAACGCAAAAGCATATGATTTTACCTCTATAAGACCAATTACATAACTTAATGATGCTACATAAAATATTAACTAAAACTGAAGACTAGACTCTGATACACATTATTTCTTTAATTACTACTGCCTTCAATATATTTCAAAAGAACATTTATAAGAAATACGTGAAGAAAAAGACCTTAAAAAAGGCAAATCAATTTGAAATCTCCAGTGGCTTACCTGTTGGTATATTATATGAAACCATACAATTTCCTTCTAGTTCTGATGGAGAACAATTCCCCTTCAAAAAGACAGACAGGACCACGGTTTCAGACGAATCTGGTTCTAAAAACAACAGAAAATTAAATCAAGTGATAGGAGCAGCCAAATGAAAGCAACATATTTTCTAGCACTTTGGGAAATATTCTACTAAATTATGATAGTTGCTTCCATCAGTTCACCTTTATCAAATCACTGGATATGCTCTTTTTTTAAATCCATAATTTGTAAAAGGCAAACTAGTCTCTCCAATTAACAACTATGTTGAAGCATAACCAATAAAATAATTCAGCACACTGAAGACAGAGAATGTCAAAACAAATGCAGTTTTATATTGTGATTTTAATGTTTTACAAAGCCATCAGCCCTTTGCTCCTGTCATGTGTTGAGAAAACATAAGAATTGTCCTTTCAGATGAGAGCAGCAGTCAGTAAAGCTCTCTTTCAATAGGGACCACTACTGCACATTTCAGAGCAGAAAGGGTCTGCACTCCCAGTTGAGGCAGCAGGACGCACCTCTCTGGTCTTCAGCTCCACTAAGTCTTCAAGGCAATCCCACCTGCAGTCTTATCAACAGAATTGGAAAAAGGCTAGAAACACCAAATAGTTGATGCTAAGTTGGGAACATATGCTAGACAGTCCACAGGTAAACAAGCTTTCTGTCTCTGCTTTTAGCTCAGCAGTGCCATTTCTACATAAACAGAATTGCCAGCAAAACAAAATGCCCCAGCAAAAGTACCACAGAATAACTGATTTATTTTTTTTCCTCCCTCATGAAGCTGCCACCCTGCCTCTCCTCACCTGCCATGCATCACACCGTAATCAAGGAAGCAACTCCATTCCCTTCTACTTTGTCTTCCTCCACCAGCAGTATCTACAAGCTGCAGACTGCAGGCAAGGCAAATTTGTAATTGCTTTAACATTATATCTGCAACAATGCACTTGATAGAGGCTGGACTATACCTTTTAAACATCCTCAGAAAAAGTAATATGATACAATAGCTGTAATGGTACTATAATAATTTACCTAAGTCAAAGACAAAGTACTATAATAATTTACCTAAATCATCAAAGACGAACTGGTCACAGGTCACTGCTAATGGAGCTTGTACACATACTGCCAGGTTTGGTTTCTGCGCAGTCACTCTGCTCTGTATTGTTATCTAAATCAAGTGACATACAGAAGTATTTAAAGGAAGCAACAAATAAATCTCTGTACAGCAGAAAACAAACATAACCAGCAAAAAGATATAAAAAACCTGCAAAGAGCAATTCAGCAACAATGTTTAAGAACTTCAAATTTCAACTTCAAAACCAGTATTTTCCTTTTATGATTCTTATTTACTTAGAGCCAATAATGGAACATAGTAACTGGAAAGGCTATAAAAAACTGAGGGGCTTTCTCATGTTCTTTGTAATTTTAACCCAAGATAAACTAATGCTAAAGTGTTAATTAGAATGTTATTATTTTGCAAGTGTCGTGTATTTGCTCTAATGTAAATAAAAATAAAATGTTGCTTCTTTTAGGTGACTAAAGTAAAAAAAAAAAAAACAAAAACAACAAAATGAATAAAACCAAAGTTAACCAAGGAAATTATTTCCTTTAACTGCAAAGAGCAATGCACAGTCATCTGAATAACTTCAGAGTAAAGCTCCATTTGGATTTTTACGGCAAACTAATTCTAAAATTCAATATACAGGATACCCTGCAGAACTACAACTCCAGATTGTGAGAGCTGACCTAACCATAAACCTGGAGTTGGTGCTAGTTGCCTCTACTGTAGGCAGTTATTTCTCTGAAAAAAACAATGGGTATCACAAGAATGTCCTTAACTCAGAACTAAAATGAAAGTATAGTGGTGACCGAGATCTGAATGTGGTCTGCATATAAACAGATCGTATCTGCTATTTATTATCATCTGTTTTGCATTGCTGGTCTACCAAGGAACTCACTACAGCTAGCTTAAATCAGTTTAGGAAAATAGTATTAGTTATAAAATGACTCAAGTGTTAGGAAGTTTGACTACTTTAGCAGAATCAACATCAACATTTATTTTAGTTTAACAATACATTTGAGCTGCAAATGGGCCCTCACATCATCGCTATTAATGCTAGCAAGAAAGGATCACATCTACCTCTGTACGTACATCAGGTAAACTTTGCCCCATTTTCTGAAGCCAGAATCTCAATCAGATGAACAATAAAGATGGAATCAATAGTCTTACAGATATTACACCAATTAAATGAGCTAACAACAAGTAGATGTGAGACTGCACACTTCAGGATTTATAATCAAGGCGGTGACATTTAAAGGTATTGGCAAACACTACTTCAGTGCATTTCTCAATTATGTAAAACTAGACCACAATACTGTAAGGGAATCTGGTTCAATAAATAGTCCGGTTATCCTTTGAACTTTTCACTCAAGACAGAGAGACAACTTGCAAGGTTCTCAAAAATAAGGGTCCATTGATATTCCTAGAAGATCCTCTCAAACCCCGAAATAAAAATCATGATCCTTTTTAGGCAATACAGAGGAGAAACTACACTTGCACATGCATGCATGTGCACGCGCACGCACGCACATGTACACTCACACTTCCTTTAGAATCAATTATAGGCAGCAGCTCTCATGGAGGACTGCAATGACATCAGTTTTCAAATTAGATTTTCCTAGCATTTTTTTTCACTAGCAAAAGCTATGAATGTCTTTTTACAAAACAAAGTCTATTTTTGTTTATTGACAACTGAATAGGCAGCTGAAGATAACAAACTTCGTATTTCAGGTAACCAAACATTTACTGCCTTTGAAAAGTGTTGGTAAAATTATTCTTATAACTTCAAAAACAACTTCATTCCACCCTAATAATGTTTTTGTGTCTGCTTCTCAATAAGCTTATAAAAAATAAAACTCCAATCGCTTTCTGACTTCTGCAGAAGGCTTGCTAGAATGACACCTTGTCATACTAAGAATTACATATATATTGAATTTCAAATTTTACTCATTTTCATGATCTAAGTGAAATACACAGAAAGTGACAGGTTTATTAAAATTTGCCACCACTATTTGAATGGTACTGTTTGAGTTAGGCACAGTACCTTTACTGTGACTGATGGTACTGCCTCTGCTTTCACTTCACTGTCAATGGCTTGCTGTGAAGAAAAAGATGAAAACAGAGTAAATTCAATATTACACATGAATGAGTGAACACAACGAATTCAATATTACTTTCCTACCATCAACTTGGTAAACAGGGAATTAACAGTAAAGGACTTATCATTCCTATGACAGATTAAAATACACAAAATACATTTCTGAGCTCCTTCTGAAAACGTAAAGCCTCTGTTTGAAATTGCCTGCAAAAAGGATAGCAAAAGGTCATGAATGTTGTGTATATAAGAAACTAATACACTTTGATGTGTATATGAATATTTGAAACTGTTTTGTTTGGCACGGTACTTTTCAGTGTACATTTATTTAAATTCTGGAAATACCTTCTGTTATTCCATAGGGAAAGGCGACTTCCAATCTGCCAGTATATTATATACACACCACAGTATGTACTATAAAATCATCACATACTATCTTATAATCAGAAATATATTTTGAACTTCAAAAGAAAATTACAGCATGCATCTTGCTATTCCTAATTTCTATTTCCATCTAATTCAAAATTCATCTTGACCTTGCAGTCTATTTTAACATCTTATTTTATGCTTATATTTCATTTTGCAACAGGTCAGTCCCTAAAGTTTAAGAAAATGTTCCTGTTTGTTTAAATTATTTTAAAGAAACACTTCACTTCTGCTATAATACCAAATTACTGACTTGAGCTTATACCTTCTCATGATAAAAGAGTAAATTAAGAACAATCTGATGTCCTCTACCCACCCTCCTTTTCATCCCAACATGCCACTATAAGGTCCACATCTACAAAGTTCTTAAGAAGTCAGGAAGTTGGTAGGTTTTCTGTGCTTTAGAAATAGGACCTTCATTTGTACATTGTGTATCTTTTTCAGTTAAGAAAACATAGCTACTTTCATACTGGCTTGTCATGCCCACTGTCTCTGGTGACCAGTGATCCTGAAGCAATAGCAGGGGTGCAAAAAGATTGATCCTTACCATACTCAGCTTTCAGAAATAAGCTGGACTTCCTGGATCAGAGGTCATACACAGGTGGTGGCATTAAATAACCAGAACGGTCCTCCACTTGCTTATCTAATCCATTTTAATCATGTGTATCCTCTTTGCTTTTACCACACACAACACAATTTAAATCTTTTCACAAGTGCAGAAGTAGTACCTGCAAGTCTTTAGTTTGCAAGATCACTGCACAAGCTCCCATGCTTGCTGTATCAATCCATCAACCCTTCTCCATGAAGTATCTTATCAGATTTTTCCTTTCTAGATGGCTACTGAAGGAACCCCCAGGAAAGACTACCTCACAGGAAATTAAGATATATGGACAGACTTGGGAAATAAAGATTCAAGGCTATAGTTTGACTGACATATTGAGTAACTTATATATGAAATAGATCCTTTGCATCTGGAAGGTTGAGTGAATGAGCACAGCAGCATTAAAGCATTTTATGGTGTTACAGTTTGAAGAACCCGTAACAATTTATTGTTGTTTAGACAATTATTCTATCCCCCAGTGACCCCTCCCCACCTGAGAAGGGGAATCAGGAAAAAACAAGGAAACCTGAAGGTTGAAATATAAACAGATTTAATAGAATGAAACTAAATAATTAACATTAATAACACTAAACAACCAATGTTGATCCTAATACTTATATAAAATATACAAGGATTATGCTCAACAATTCTATCAGTGGGAAGCTGTGCACTCCCAGCAGTGGACAGCAAATGTCAGACACTGCCAGTGCTACGGCTTCGGGAGGAAAGGAAGGACTCCAGGGTCTGGCACTGGGGCAAGAAGTTCTCAGGATGGCAGCCGTGAAGGGAGAGAGAGAACTCCTCAGCAAACTTTCTAATTTATATGGAATGTGACGTTCATGGTATGAAATAATCCTGTTGGCCAGCTTGGGTCAAGTGCCCGGGTCTCACTCCTCCTCATCCCCACACCCGGCAAGCTCGAAAACACTGAGACCTTGAAATCCACACACCACAGCTGGCTATAAAGTAAATATTTTCACAAATTCAGACACTAGAGTCTTCTAAAAATGCATTTTTTTCTAGGATTAGAAGAGACCTTATTGAAAAGTAAAATTACTGAAAGAGAAATTGATCCTGTGTCGCTCAAACCAGGACAGAACCTAACAGCTCTAAGTGTTGTGAGCAGAATATTGCAGCTAGTCAAGGCCATGTCACACTGTCCTTTTTTCCACAGACAAGTGCTAGGACACTAGCACACATTATAAAGAGGTCCCTTTATCAAAGAAGAATAGTAGTAGAGGTAGCAGCAGTAATAATAACAGAGTTTAAATAAACATATCAAATATACATATAAAAATATTAAAAAGCAGCTCCTTGTGTATTTTTTTAAACAGTAAGTAGCCCTGAAGAATCAGTTTGCAGAAATTAGTGGCCAGAAATGACTAATTACAGATGTTCTAGTGCAATAAGTATGTTCTAAAATGTTGAAGTGAAAAGTTTTAAGAGACAATACAAGCTCTCCTGAATCTTAATTTGAATTTTTTGAAAATTTGAATGTGATTTTTTTTTTTTTATAAACGACATATGTACACAAGATGGATAAACGAATTAGGCTGCTACACCAGAGAATATTGACTGATGCCTTGCCAGAGAAAGATTACTTCTTACAAGGCATCCTTGAGTGGTTCATATATTCTATCTTTAAAAGATCCACAGGGTAACACTTCTGTTTCCCACCATATTATTAACTGCTCACCATGACAAATTCTCACCACTACAAAGTTATTCCAGATCATAAGTTCTTGTTTACTTACGTTTACTTAGCCAAGAATCTAAAGGTCCCCAGACAGAAGATACTGAATAATTTAATAATTCTAGTTAAAATAATTAACAAAAGTATGTTTTAATTGATGGAAAACTGGGAACTATGCATAAGCTCAGTCCCACAAATATAAATACGTAGTAATCACTATCCATGATCAACCATTATTTACTCATGTATGAAACCAGTGTTTATGAGTAATTTCCTTTTTGTACAGGTACATACAGATTCTGCATCCAAACTGGGTGAAACTTCTGCTGTGACAATTAGATCTCTGTGTTTTTCAGACTTGGGCAAAATATCTGAAAGAAAAAGAGAAAGTAAATCAGATCTCCCTTAACAAACATGCAGCTACATTTCTAAAAGTAATACAATTTAAACAGCATCAAGTTTCAGACTTACATCATTACACCTACTAGTGCAAAGGAAAAAAAATAACAATGCATATGATTTTTGACCAAAGAAACTTCCCAATTTTATAAGATTTCCACAGACAACCTAAACCTGAATCTCATTCTGGATGTTTGATTTATGCATGAGAAAGGGTTTAGATGCATTCTATATCAAGATTTTACACATACTATGCGTGACTTTCAGAGACTGTAAGAAATTTTTAAACTTCTATCCTCACTAACAATGCACCTATAATAAACAACTATCTCCAAAATACATACCACACATCTCATGGCATTTTCATCTAAATAATTTGATAATGAATACATTAGACACAGAAAGATTCTATTCCTAATAGTGTAAAATTAAGATAGATTATAGGAATTTCTCTGCGCAAAAAGGTATGGGAAAGTTTTATGTACAGAGCGTTATATGGGGCTTGTTTACAATATATTACCTGACGATTGCCAGGACTGTCAAAATACAAGGCAAAGAATGCTATGAACTCATGTATATCCATAATATAAAACTTCATGCAGATTCACAGATGTAAAAAAAGCCATAAGGATTAAAAGTGAAGCACTTAAATACCATGAGGAATTGCATAATCTCTGAAGAGTCCAGAAGTCCAGCTCTAAGGTATTTGCATTTTTCTGAAAAGCACTTTTGTTTCTTAATACTAAATGTATTGGAAAAAGAAAAACCCAAACAGGAAATGTACAGTTCCTAAAGTAACAAACAGGAAAGACTTAATGTAAAGGGAAATTAACATATTAATTGAATAATTGAGAGCATGAGCACATTCAGAAAGCTGCAAGAATTTTATTACACGTAGGGTCCTGAAAATGACCCAGAACTAGCAGGCAGCACAATATATCTTTCTAACAAGAGGGTCAAGGGAAAAGATTTTGATGAACACAGAAAATAAGTTTTCATTTTCTTGTGCTCAGAGAAAAATGCCTTCCTTTAGGACAAGAAAAAAAGCAAAAGCAAAACATGTTCCTCCAATACCACCTACCAAAGAAGCCTAGGCCTGTTTCATACTGCCACAATTGCACACAACTGGTTCTGCCAATTACACATAGCTCAACACAATCCATTCCACTTCCTTTTCTATTCCTTCTTAATCATTTCTCTTCAGGTTGCTTCTTCAAGCAAACTATGATGCAAGTTCTGTTATACAGTCATTCTTCTAATAGAAAGAGGACGGAGATCACAACCAAAGTTTACATATAAGTATCAGCTTTTTGTTACTATTAAACTGAGCCAAAACACCTATGTTTAATCACTTATGTCATCCAGACTGATGCAAGTAACATTAGATTTAAGTTAGTATGACAGTTAAGATTTTAAAATATTTCACCAGTTTATAATGTAAATCCTTATTCTTCAAAAATGTATAAAACAGCTTAAGTTCAACAGTTTAATGGTCAGCACTGGACAGAAATATTAGACATTTATGGAAATAACTACTCTAAGGTGTTTTTTTTTTAATATGATGACCTAATTCTAAATACCTTCCATGTTTGGAAGTCAAAATGAAACAAAGAAAAATTATTTCCATATAAGGGTATATATTTTCAAAACAACACAAGCTCTTACTGCACAAATGTGAATCCAAAACACAGAAAAGTCAATGGCTCATTTTAAAGATCGTGCTTAAGGAACTTCATGGTGACCACTGTTCAAAAGTGTTTTGCATTCAACCAGACATGATTAGCAGTTATTTTAAGACTTAGCTAAAGTCCTATAAAAAAAGCCAAAACGAAACAAAGCCAAAACATCCGAAACTGAAAGGCATTCCTCCTAAGTAAAAAGTTTTGTTGTAAAAAAGGTTTTCTCACAAGTTTTACATCCAGTTAAAGCCAAACACAACATCATTAGAGCATCTTTCCACAATGAAAACAGCACTGTAACACCTTAGATCAGATTAGAAAGATTGAGGAAGAAAAAAAAGTAAGAGGAAGAGAGAATGGGGAGAAGACCAACAATATTCGCAGCAAGCTTGTTAATCATACCATGACAGTTATCAGAAAAGTTAAAACGGACAGCTATGTTTCGCTTCTCTCTCTCTAGATCTTCCACACACCAGGTTCAAACTAATAAACAAAAGTTGATTCACTGCAAATGGATTTATTCCTTCCATCGTGCTTTTCTTTCCTTTGGTTATGATAGCCAGACAAACATGCTAACTATCACCAGGAAAAGATTTTAATTGGTTCTTTCTATTAGTCTAAGATTTTTCCATAGTTTCCTGTAAAATCACATGCTTCCAATTCCCTGTGCAAGTCAGATACACTGTTTAAAAACTCAGTTATGAAAACACAAACATTGAAGGATCTCTGTAGAAATTATGTGCCCTTACGTGAACAAAATCAATGCAAGTTATTAGCAATGAATGTAAATTCCAGAGTTTATCGTGATCACTTATTTGGGTTTTGGTATCTCTCACTATGTTCTTCAAATTCAATCGCTTTTGACAGAAGTTAAAGAAACAGAAAAGTTGCTTTAACAAAAGTCATTCTTTGTTAATTGCATGACTTAAGAAGCCATTTGTAATAATAAAACATAATTTGGCAATACTTTTGCTCTCTCTGAAGCCCAAGTATATCAGACTGTTGCTGTGAAATTCCTTAAGTTTTCTTGCCTTTGGGTAGTACATGCACTTGTCAGGGTTTTTTTCTGAATCCTTGCACTAGTGAGAATTATCTGTAACCTGACATAAATATCTTGAAAGTTCCAACAGGCATTATAACAATACAAAAAAAAAACCACCTCTGTATCCAAGGGCTTTACAGTCTAGGTATTTGTTTGTACTTTTTTTATTAAAACCTAAACTTTATTAAATATTACATTTCCTACAGAAATGTAATTATGGTTAAAGTGCAAAAATAAACCAAAATATTTTAAAGTGCTAAAAGGAAAGTTAGGTGGTTAAAAGTACATACAACTATAGAAAAGGGAGAAGTATACCTTGTGTTTTTGTGGCCTCCTTGATGATTTTCTGAAGCTTTTTCATTTCAGCATCAAATTCTTCATAGTTTATTTCCCTAGAATCAACCTTAGGAGCCTGGAAGAGTGAAGGATCAGTTCCAAGGTACGAACACTGAAGATGCCCATTGTCACTCAGAGTGACTATAACACCCTTCAAGTCTCTGCATAAAAAAAAAATAATGCTCATTAAGAAACTGGGAAGAATCACAGAAGCGGTAACACTGAATTTATGCCGCTTCTACTGTTCCATCTACAAATATGATAGAACTTCCGGTTTTTAATGAGATTCTTTTACAAGAAAACAACAATATTTATCCTTCAATTCAGATGTGTTTATTAATATTATTCCCACTTATTGGAATCTCACCTAAGAACTAATCTGTGCTAGACAGATGACTGAAACATCACCCAAGTATCTCAGAACCTGTATAATCAAGATAGGTAAAGGAAAGGATCAGAACAAACAAGCTGAGTATACAGTACAGTTGTAACCTTTTTAATTCACAAATTGTTACTTAAGTTTTTTAAGTATGGATATTCAGGTTGGATGCAGGAAGAGGAATTAGCTAAATGGAACACCAAGTACAGGAAGAAGAAATCAGAAGAAATCACTAACAGATGGAACGTTGACACTGAAGACAGCAGTAGGACTTTGATGGCATCAGTAGCACCCCTAACCCATTCTTTGGCTGCTACTGCAGCTGCTATGCTGGCTTCAAACCCTGGCTGGCTCTTCCCTGCCGTATCTTTCTGAAAGGAAGCCACGTGGATCCAGAAGATTCCCCTTACACTGCTCTGGATCAATACGAATAAGTGTTTTATTAGCTACACTCCAGAGACAATTTTCCCCTGAGGGAACAGTACTTTATTGAACTTACTCCTACAAAAATCTTACTCATTTTGCTTATCCGATCATGTACCATGTAAATGCAAGATTTAGGAAAGTATTTAACAAGTTATGAGACAACGGGGAGTACTGCCAATATTTTGCTTAACTTGAAGGCTATTCCTAAACAGAAGAGGAACTCAACAGTAAAGAAAGATAGCATAGATCTTAACAGCAGAAGTTAGAGAAAGCTAACTTTCATTTTGTTTTTTAAAATGCTTACCCTTAATTAAATTAAAAGTTTGTATTTATTTTCATAATCATGAGGTGACACATTCATGCCAATACTTTGCTCTTATTCCATACTTAGAATATCTTATAGCAGACACTGCCTTCACGTCAAATACAACTACCATAAAATATAGATCAAATTTAATTCTTAGATATAAAACTTTATTTTTATAAGAAAGCCTAATGCACTATCCCACTAATTAAACCCATGTAAAACGTTTCATTTATGTCAGTGTTCAAGCTATAATTCATAAAGAATTAACAAAAATTCTTTTAACTTAGATACACTGATACCTTTCAAGTGCCTCCTCTAGTAAAATCCTCATTAAAAACCAGGTAGCTATATAAAAAAAAATAGAAATCTCTCCGGTTTCCTATGTTGTCTTGTAGCATGGCTCCAGTACACACAGAGAGGAAACCTCATTCCAAAATTTTCCAGGGTAATAGTAATTATGAAGGCAAACAGATGTCACAGATTAATTTTGATAACAGATTGGACAGTCCAAAATGCCTTTTTACAGAATGTTAAGGCCACAATCCCAGTGTTGGTTTCACAACTGCAATCAAATATTCAGGAAAAACTATGCTGTAACTGAGATCATTTACAGTTTATTATAACTGCGTACAGAAATGAAGACCCCACTGAGCACTATACAAATAAGTAGTTGTTGCAGATACATTTGAGCTTTCTATTTCTACAGAAAGTAATTTTTAATCAGTGAATGAAATAAATCTCCTGGTTGAATTATGAATGTATGGAAACTGGTTGGGGGTTTTTTTGGACGACAGGTATCCCCAGTTAGTCCTTCGCTGCAGGTGGAACATGCAAATCTGAAGTGCCTTCTGGAACAGAACACACATAACAGGGCTCAAAACACACTGTTCCCCTTATCTATCGTACCAGCTCAGGTTAAACAGAAACAGTCTTCTCTTTTGGGAATACTGTTCCTATTGCCACAGAAAACCTTCCAGTTACCACCACAATTTTTAATGTATTTTAACATTAACTACAAAACCAAAGCAAACTGTACTAAGAAGCTGTCTTTGTCAGCACTATAAGGCTGGATATGCCAAGTCTCCCTCACAAATACTTTAAGAAAGTAGAAGACAATATTGATTTTCAGCTTACATATCCAGTACTCATGTTAGCAGCTGTCCTGTGAATGTGATGGCCTACTTGTGATCTGTAAGCTTGGGGTTTGCATCCGTTATTTCTGACAAACTGTAAACTCTCAATCCAAAGTTAGAGGACGTGGAACTAAGCATGAGTCCTGGTTTCTCTGTCTGCTTGAATATTGGTTGCCAACTATAGTTGGTTTCCATGCTCAGGACTGGCTCTGTTGTTGGAATTACATGCAGAACTGCTCATCCTAGGGTTTTTTATGTCCAAAAAGCTCTGTACAATACACATCTGTGCTACATTTACAGAATTCTGGATGGCACATGGAACAAATACATTGGACTAACCCTGAGAACTGTAGACGAACAACACAAGCAGATAGACTATTCTGAATACTTCGACCATAACACAGTCTTGGTAAGGTATGCAAACAACACCTAATGTACAGGACTTTGCTTAACACCTACCAGGTGTTTGTGAAGAACTTTGCCATACTGGCGACAGGCACAGCAAAGTCTTTAAAAAAGGGATATTGTTGAAGCAGATGCTACCATGATACCAAATACACTGTTTGCACACCTTTATATTTAGTTACAGTAAATTATGATGTTTCTAAAAAAAAAAAAAGGGGGGGGGGGGGGGAGACACCATCTTAAAATGTCTTTCCTGAGGCTATGAATCTGTTAAGCTAAGAAGGAAAGATCCATGAGTCAACCATCCCTGCAGCTATTTAAAAGACATGTAGACATGGCACTTAGGGACACGGTTTAGTGGTGGACTTGGTAGTGTTAGGTTTATGGTCGGACGTGGTGATCTTAAAGGTCTTTTCCAACCTAAATGATTCTGTCAGGACACCTGAATGTAAATCAAAAGGGCATGAAGAAATACAGCTATGCTGTTAACAATAAATCTTTGATGATATACTACTAAAGTATAATACATTCAAAAGTGGTTTGTAAATACAGTCCTTCCTATATACCTTTTAAGTTGGCAGTCATCTGCAGGTAATCAGTCTATCAAATGAAATCAGCTCAAACCAACAAGGTGATTTTCCTATATAAATTATGCTTTTCTTAACTTCTGAGTTTATGTCAGCATTACAGAAAGCACATTCAAACACTCCATCTTAAAATAAATTCATTTCAACCAACTTTCCTGTTAGTCATGACATCTTAGAAGTCTGCACTAGCTCAGAGACAAAAGCATTGGTTTAAGAAAGCAGCATTACAAATGACACTTTTCCTTTGCTTCAGTTACTGTTCTGCTGGGTCCTAAAAGATTGTTCAACATGAAACATATACAAATACAAAAAAGCCTTTTTCAGTAATGTTTCCTTGTGAAAGCTGTCCATGAATTTGTACATCAATAAAAACAATAAGAAAAATATTGGTAACCAGTTATAACATATGATTTATAATACATTAATTTCTCTGTTGGAATGTTTGTCAGCCAATCAAGATTGCTTTATTTTCTCAAGCTTTTATAACAGTGGTTAAAGACAGCAGGGGGAGGGGTAGCATATTTAACAGTTTTATAGTAATTTCCCCACAGCTACTGCACTCGTACAATATCCCTGCAAATACCATTACTTCATTTGGCACATTCTGCACACAATCTGGAATTTCAATTACTTGTTAAATTTCTTTTATTGTAAACTATTTTTTTTACTATATATCACACAATAGTCAAAGTAATAGCGAATCTAAGGGGACACTTTAACAGTGAGGAACTCAAAGTATGAAACAAATTATTCTGGTATCTAAAATAACTTTACAGTACAAAGCAACTCCTACACACATATGGTAATAATTTGAAAAACTATCTTTTATTGGATTCTGAGTAATAATAATGGCATATGCTTTTTGTAGGTCTTCTCTTACTAAACAAATTGCTCACAACATAATTCTTGAAGAAATTAAAATGCTTTGCATGTTTCCAGTTATATAATACCAAATTGATCACTCAAAAAATTGACTTAGAAGTTGATTCTGTAATTCTGAGTTCTACGTGAATGACACAAGCTAAACCTTGGACAACTCTTAGGACAAGGTCTGGTTATTGACATCATTTACAGCTTTAATTATTTATATTTCTAATAGCACATAAAACTTCTACCTCAATTTCAGCAGTAGTCTTAATTGATATTACTCATACCAATCATTTTAGAAAACAAGATGCTCTGCAATACCACTTTCAGTCCCTTATTGATAATGTATTATTTATAAACTACTAAATTAGGAAACTAATTCCTGAATTGGGCATTTTGAATCCAATTCTCTCCTCATTTTATCATCCTCTGAAGTAATTATATGCAAGATCATAACTACAACAGCACTTTTTAGTGTAGTGCTTTTGAAAACACGGATTTTTCAAAGTTTCGCTACCATTTCAATGTCATTTTAGCTATAACTGTGTGAAGTATTTGATAAAATGCTGAAGGAAAATCAGACGAGGAGTAATAAACTACAGGAATTTTCTAACATGAACTAATGGGAGTAAAAGTCAAAAGCGCATCTTACTCTTATTAAACACACACTCCAAAATCAGACTTTCAGCTGAATATTAAAGTATACCTAGTACGATTCAGTGCCAGCTACCACCGATTTTTAAGTGGTTTTGGATATCTGTGGAACACCCTCAGGCTCCTTGAAAACCCCTTTCTCATTAAAAAAAAAAAACTTCATTCAACTTTATATCAAAAGTAATACTTGCATGTGTAAGACTTCCTCATTCAGCTATTACACATGAAAACAGATAACTTGTTTGCTCTCAGAAACTAAAATTCTTTTAAGGGTATTTATATTATGTATTTAACACACTTTGCACACTGCGAAGGGCATGCAAATATATATGTAAATATGGTGTTCAATTATAATTGTTTAACAATATGTAACCATATTGAATATCATTAAGTGGTAAATAATTTGTGCTGCTGCTTTACAGAAAAGCTGCCTTCATCTTTCCCATTTGTGTGATAGTTTAGGATTGCTGATCCTAACAGAACACCAGACACAGATCTAGTTAAAAAAATTATGAAAGATATGGAAGAGGAAGAGAGAAATGAAAACTGATTTCATCTTGACAACTAGCGGAAAAGAAGTTAAAAAAAGAAAAGTTATGACTAGAACAACAGGTTAACACCTATCCCCTCTTATAAGCATTGAAATCCACTGAGAGCCAGAGCGTTACCATTTTGAATGCCTGAAGGATTCTCCAACTTCCAGGTCTTATACAGTACTTTCACGCTCTACTTGGGAGTGAAGACATTTTCACTAGCACCTTTACATAGTGACACCATACAGCAAAACAGCAACCTAGTGCCTTACTGCACAACAAATTCAGGCAAGTCTTTAGTTTGTGTAGTTTTCTCTTTGAGAGACTCTGCCTAAAAGGCCAAATGCCATCCGCTGACCAAATAAAAAGGAGCATCTTCCACCAACCAACAAAATGAAAAAAAGCAATGGAAATTAATCATTTTTAATTTTACCGCCAAGTTAAATACAAACATTACTCACGAAAGTTTGGGTCAGGGGTCTTTTCTGCCAGACCGCTACTGCCACCTGCGGGGCAGCACAATAAGGCTTGGGAGGGCAAGCCAAGCAGCACAGCTTTCACACAGGAGAGCCCTAAAAGCTACCATATCACGTTAAATGAAGCAGGATTGTTTTGATGGGGGTTTTTTGTTTTGTTTTTGGTTTTAAACAGGGTTAGTATAATAGCTTGACAGTTTAAATGTAAGGGAATCTTAACAAGTTAAGATTTAACAATTCATGCAGAAGGACAGACATCCATGCACAACATCATCTTCTGGTTCCTTCAGGGAACACACATACTGGTATATGCAGGCTAGACATGCAATTTAAGCTCATGCTACAAACTATATATAAAATTAATTTTTATCTGAAGGATTAACCAACTTATTTTCTTGTCACTTTCACTATAAAATCAAAACTATTTCAAAAGCAGCGAAGGTTTTATTAAAAATTAAAGTAGCCAATTATATAAAATGCAAATTTAAATAAAATTAGTATTTGTCTCAAAGTAGAATAAAAACAGAATATCCAGAGTGGTGACACAGGCCTCCAGAAATAGATGATCTTGCTTTATGCAAAAAAAATGTAAAAGAGCTCTGAAGTATAATTACCTGGTCTAGTGGAAGGTGTCCCCAGCCATGGCAGAGGGGTTGGAATTAGATGACCTTTAAGGTCCCTTCCAACCTAAACCATTCTATGATTCTATGATAATATATTCACGGAAAAGTTCATAACTTCCACACTGCATTTCTTATTATCACAGTTCCATATCTAAGACAGTTAGTGGCATTACATCTGAATCGAAAACAAATGTGAGGAGTGATAAGAAAACCTGATTACTTTAAACAAGAGTGCAGCCTCTAAGTCAGAGCTCCAAATAATAAGAAACAAGAGAAACTACATTGTGATTTTCTGTATGAAAGTACCAGTGTTAGTAATAAGAAAGAAATTAAGATCAACTGTGACACACCTAAAACATGTCCATGCTTCCTCCCCTCTTAGAGCTACATCAAGAAGTACATATTTCTTCACTTGCACCTCCTTTGCCTGAAGTCTAAAATTTGTTTCAAGGCCAGACTCCCTCACTGGCAGACAGGTATACAGAAGCTTCCAAAGGTTCAAAGGCTATACCAAAAGGGAGCAGCTACAGCATCACGAATATAGGATCCAGAGGGCCTCAAAAGTTTGTCCTTCATCTAAACCTTCTCTTCTCCTACTTCTAGATAGTGGTTAGAGTCTATTTCACTCCAGGCAAGCTGGAGAGGCACCTAGCATCTCTGCTTCCAACAATAGAGATGCAAGGTGCTACTGATAAAATCCACACTCTAGTAAAGTTTATTGTTTTAGATAAAGCTTATACTTAACTGTTGGCTTCATACACGCTAGTATTAGACAGTACACGAGGAAAATTAGACTACCCACAGACTACAAAAAGGCTAACAAGAATAACCAGGATGTGCCTTTACCATAGATTTATTCTGAAAGGATTAATTACACAACTTTAAAAACACTCAAATTAATTTCCATCTCTTTCTCCTCACAGTTTGACAGTGATGTGCCTGCAAGCTTCAAAATTCACCAGCATTTCAGGCAGGAAAAAGTGCATATGCTATTACTTTGAACAATACTTCTCATTGTCCCTTCACCCTGTCTTGTAAAGAACAAAGCTGCTCTTAAAAAGCATCTCTGGCACTTTGCACTGCTAGCTGGCTCCATACCTTAACATAAACCTCCCATTTGCTGGTCCTCGTATGAAAAAATGTCTTTCATATTAATAGCATAATAATCAAGACCTTCAAAATCAACAGCCTTTGACTGTTCATAATGACTGTTTTTCAAACAAGATGTCCAACGCTTCCATGGGCAGAGTAAGTGTCACCATACACCCGTAAGCCTACTGCTCAATACCCACCTCCAAGACTGAGTTCAGAACCTGATACAGTTATGTTCTACCCTATCACAACATAAACAGGCACAGAGAAATTGCAGGTTAGCCAAAAAAACCCATGGTAATCATTTAAAAGTAAGTATTTTATTTTAAATACTAGAGGGGGGGTTACTTGCCTTCTTGATCTTGATCAGTTAGAATTTCCACTTTTAAGGCTTCCTCTAGAACCATGAGGGTAGGAATATTTTAAGTGTTATTCTAAAGTAAGTTGAAACCCTTACAAAACCATATGACTATAAAAAGTAGGCTTTTTGAAAAAGCAAGTAAGTGACATGCAATAAAATTAGGAGAACTGGCAATATGGGCATGTGTTTAATATCATACAGTAAATACAACCTGAAACTAACTTGCTAGAAAGCCCAGTCATGAATCACAGTATTTGGCACAACTATGTCTTTTGCAGGATCAGAATCCTCCTAAGGTAAAAGAAATACAATCACATTCATATTTTGTGGCTAAGCTACACACATTAAAATTATGTTTTCAAAAGACCTTTAAAAAGGGTCATATTTTGTACTGCCATTTCTTGACAATCCAGTGACAATTTAGTGATGAAAAACAAATGCAATTTTTTTTGCTTAAAAATATTTCTTTAAAATGCAATTATGTTCAAGTAGAAAGATTCTAGAATTCTCTGCATTTAACTTCTCAGATCAGGCAACACTGTTACAGAACACTCAAATAAAAATTTATATATATACATGTATATAACTGAACAGTTCATACTGTGCGTCATAACTGGCATTGCTTCTATTACAGTACTACTATACAGAAAAAGGAAAAATCTTTCAACAAACTATAAAGTTTGATTCCTGCAGTTTTCTTTCCATAAAACTGTGTAATAAGTGCTAAGTTTTGCTGGGTTTATATGTAAGTTTTGCTTTTTTTATATGGTGATTCTTTAACGGTTGTGGTAGCTGTGATGATGTCAGTTATAATAAGGAATAACAGATGGGCTGGAATGAAGAACAAAGTATTTTCAAGCATCTGCATAGCTAAAAAATTCAATGACAGGGGGTTTACTTTGACTCCACCCACTATTACCCTATATGTGATTGCACTTTTACACCTTATATACTTAATTCAACTACAATATTTCTTCGTATTTTTTCCAGTTAAATTCAGTTCCTGTTGCCTTTCTACAGGAGAGCCCAGCTACACAAAGTACGTTCATCTAACCACCCAATGTACTATGATTCTGTGCCAGAGAACAAGTTTTAATTTCAAGTTCATATTTGGACCAGACCAATATTTTCTCACTTGCAAATTGATTGCAGATTTTAATTTTCTTTAAAAAATACTGGAAGCTAAAACTTCATAAAGCACATTTTCAACCAATGGCTATAAACCAGAAATCTGAACTCCAATCTTTTGATTCATGTACCTCAATTAAATTAAACTGATCAGTCTGTTGGGCTACATGTGAGTTCATATCTGGGAATTAATCCTGTGTCAAAACAAATAATTTAAACACTAGATTATATTCTTTTCTTTATGGAGACAGGTTGCTGAATCAGACTTTATATATAAATTTATTCAGATAAAGTGTCATAAAGTTATAAGCATATTAACTATGCTTATAGCATAGCTCAAGCTATTACTCATATACAGAAGACAAGCCTTGGTTCTATAAAGCCAGTGAACAACAGCCTTCAGGGACTTTACACCTCATTAGACAAATAAGTATACAAACCACACATTTTTTACTAGTCATTCTAATATTATGAAATACTAACAAATCAGAAAATCCAAAAGGAGTACTGTATTAAGCATTTTTCTAGAAGGCAAAAAAGTTATTCTCTCCATGGATATATGCTCCAATAAGTGTAAAATTCTTAATTGTTTGGTGTTGGGGTAAAGATGGGATTGTTTTTAAATGCAAGAAATGCAACAAATATCTCTTTCAATATTGTGTTCCCCTTCAAAATGCAAGCTGATCAGCAACCCTAAGTGCAGCAGCACATATCGCTTGGCTTACGCTTAAAGTGCACTGGAGGTGGTGTACGGACAATCTCTATTAGTCAGAGTCACCAGAGAAATACTTCTCAGCCTTGCAGTCAAGCTGCAGACTAATGGGGAGAGCCTGGACAGGAACAGAGTACTGGAATAAACAGTAAGTGACCAAGCCATAAAAACCACCCAACCCTTTCTCACATATTCTTTTGAACCTAGGGTTAAAGCATCAGGAATTTTTTTGCAGGCATTCGTTGTTGCCCATATGGACCCCAAAGAGTCAAGGCCAACAATAAGACTGACAGTTCAAAGGTGGCACATAAGACTATCAAGCCAAAAATCTTTCCCACTATGGTGGGTTTGACCCTGGCTGGACACCAGGTGCCCACCAAGCCGCTCTATCACTACCCCTCCTCAGCTGGACAGGGGAGAGAAAATATAAAGAAAGCCTCGTGGGTCAAGAAATCAGTCACCAATTACTGTCACGGGCAAAACAGATTTGACTCAGGGAAATTAATTTAATTTATTACCAATTAAATCAGAGTAGAGTAATGAGAAACAAAACCAAATCTCAAAACACCTTTACTCCTACCCCTCCCTTCTTCCCAGGCTCAATTTCACTCCCAGTTTCTCTACCTCTGCCCTGCCAAGTGGTGCAGGGCGACAGAGAACGGGGGTTGCAGTCAGTCCATCATACGTTGTCTCTGCCACTCCTTCCTCCTCACTCTCTTCCCCTGCTCCAGCACGGGTTCCCTCCCATGAGAGACAATCCTCCATGAACTTCTCCAACGTGGGTCCTACCCAGGGGTGGCAGTCCTTCACAAACTGCTCCAGCATGGGTCCTTTCCATGGGGTGCAGTCCTTCCACAATGGACTGCTCCAGCATGGGTCCTCTACAAGTCCTGCCAGCAAACCTGCTCCAGCGTGGGCTCCTCTCTCCACAGGTTCACAGGTCCTGCCAGGAGCCTGCCCCAGTGCGGGCTCTCCACAGGGTCCCAGCCTCCTTCAGGCGCATCCACCTGCTGCAGGTGGCTATCTACTCCACTGTTAACCTCCATGGACTGCAGGGGCACAGCCTGCCTCACCATGGTCTTCACCATGGGCTGCAGGGGAATCTCTGCTCCAGCACCTGGAGCACCTCCTCTCCCTCCTCCACTGACCTTGGTGTCTGCAGAGTTGTTTCTTTTCAGATATTCTCCCTCCTCTCTCTTGGCTGCTGTTCCGCAGCAGTTTTTTCCCCTTCTTAAGTATGTTCTCACAGAGGCGCTACCACTGTCGCTGACGGGCTCAGTCTTGGCCAGCGGCGGGTCCATGTTGGGGCCAGCTGGCATTAGCTCGATCGGACACAGGGGAAGCTGCTCACAGCTTCTCACAGAAGCTACCCCTGTTGCGCTGCACCCCACCCCACCCTCGCCACCGCTACCAAAACCTTGCCATGCAAACCCAATACCCACTTTGATCTGTATGTATCCTTAAGTGGTCCTCTCTGGTTATAAAGAATGAATGCCACGTTCCTGCAGTAGTATATGGCAAAACAGAAAAGTCACAGACAGGTAGCAAGAAATCACTACCTTCAAGCAAAACAGGCTGGAAATTACTAGATAACTAAACAACACTGTACACATCTTTTTACAGTACTCATCTGTTATGCACGTTACACACACTTTTATTAGAAAAGATGCAAGAAAAAAGGAAAGAGGCAGCTAGGAGTAAAATGATAATTCAGCACATCTCAAGAGACTATTGCTTGAGTAAAACAGAAGTCATTGTCTCCAAAACTAATTTGTAAGTATTTAAAAATATTGTAAAATAGTCTCTTGTAATGCACCTGTGTAACCACAACACAAGTGGGGATTTTCCAGGAGACAGGGAAGTGCAGTAGTCATGACTATCAGCACCACATGGGACAACACAAAAATTCAAACACTAATTAACACGATTACGTAGAAAATTAATTCTCTGTACCTTCATTAGTCAAATAGCCTCTGCTTCTTTATTATTTCTGCAAGGGGAAGAAGGACTCATACAAGAACAACATTAGAAATTTTAGGTCTAATGAATTACTTTATTTTGTCTTACACATAGTAAGAAAAGTGGACTCTACTATACCATCTTAAGTCAATAACTTTGAAGGGATTCAGTAAGCTGCAGTATTTCCTGCATCTCAGCCTACACAATGCAACTTTGAATTTATTACTTTAAGTCTCTAATTCAGTAGAATCCATAATAAAATATGTAACAGTGTAAGTCAAAACACAAACACCAACAGCCTACGGGTAGATGGCTTTAACAGATGGCTGATAAATACATTACTATTGCAGCACTACAGGCTCGGGGAAGAGTGGCTTGGAAAGCTGCCCAGTGGAAAAGGACCTGGGGGTGGCTGGTCAACAGCCGGATGAATATGAGCCAGCAGTATGCCCAGATGGCCAAGAAGGCCAGTAGCATCCTGGCCTGTATTAGAAATACTGTGGCCAGCAGGACTAGGGAAGTGATTGTCCCCCTGTACTCGGCACTGGTGAGGCCACACCTCGAGTACTGTGTTCAGTTTTGGGCCCCTCACTGCAAGAAAGTCATTGAGATTCTGGAGCATTTCCAGAGAAGGGCAACAAAGCTGGTGAGGGGTGTAGAGCACAAGTCTTACGAGGAGCAGCTGTGGGAACTGGGACTGTTTAGCCTAGAGAAAAGGAGTCTGAGGGGAGACTTTATTGCTCTTTCCAACTACCTGAAAGGAGGTTGTAGTGAGGTGGGGATTGGTCTCTTCTCCCAAGTCACAGGTGATAGGACAAGAGGAAATGGCCTCAAGTTCCACTAGGTTAGGTTTAGGATGGATATAAGGAAAAGTTCTTCACAGAACTGGTTATCAAGCATTGGAACAGGCTGTCCAGAGAAATGGTTGAATCACCACTCTTGGAGGTATTTAAAAGACGGGTAGACGTGGTGCTTAGGGACATGGTTTAGTGGTGGTTTTGGCAGTGTTAGGTTAATGGTTGGACTTGATGATCCTCAAGGTTCCTTCCAACCTAGATGATTCTATGAGATACAGTCTTAATGGGCTGGTGTTTCACAACACTGATGCTGTGAGTTCAAGCACGACCGCTACAGTCAAGCCTGCAGTGATCACACTTGGAGAAGCAGTAACAAAAAAATCCCAATACCCTAAGTAAATTTCAAATACCATAGCCAGTTTTAGTGTTAGCAATTACCAGAAAAATCACTTTTTGATTGCAAACTGATCAAAACAGAATCAGTGGTGAAAACGTGGAACCCTGCAACATTTTTATGGGATTGTTCCTCAGTATAAACCTAGGTAGACCTGAAGTTCATAAAGAGTTAAAGTGTGGATAAAGGTTACTAAGCAGCCCTGCTTGCTATTTTGAACATATAAAGTCTACTTTTATTTCCTGGCTCTTCAACTGTTACTTTTGTTTAAAAAAGAAATTTATTTTTTCCAACATCTCAAATAATGAAAATCTATTTACTAGCTTAATTCCAGCTAAGAAGTTGGGTTCTGTAAATTTAATATTTTAAGAAACTCAGAAATTCTTGTTTTTTAAAGGTGATAAATTACTTCTGGGCAAAAAACTTTCCAGACTGCTTTATATTTCCTCTTCAGAAAACATGTTGTTCCATTACCAAGTAAAATTATACCTATCTGTCAAATAAATGAAAGTGAAAGCAAGTATTCTAGTAACTTTCACCACCTTGTCCATACCTGTCAACCCCTTGTAATAAAAGGAATTTCACATTTTACAAGGTGCACATGACATTTTGTGGGTTATTTGCTTCAAGAATCTTTCTACCACGAAGAACAGTCCTTCTGCTCACAGATACAGTACATATCAATGTTCACAACAGAAATTTGGATCCCATATTCTAATTCCCAGATGTAGCTCCTAGAAGCAAGGGGCACCACATACACAAAGCATCCAATTACCTATAGACAAGCACCACAGGTGGGTCTCAAGTTTTCTCTTTTGGGGATTTATAATCAAATTCCAATGTGGCTGAAGGTGAAAATATCTTTCATTTAAACAGGAAGTTCACTGATAAACTGGTGCCTAATGTAGTAAGAGTTCCCAATAGATTAAATGGAGAGGGAAGAATTCTCTTTCCCACAACACATCCCCTAAACCCTGAGAGAAGGCTGGTTTAATGTTAGAACTGTGCCTGCTGATAAATTCCACGTGAAATCAACATTTTTTTTACTATATAGATACCACCAGACTTCACTTCTTGATGGAGAGCCAAAAGCACAATGAACCAAATTTAGGAGCAACATGAAATACTGACTTGAAAAAAAGATGTATTTGAGGAAGTTTGCGGTCTATTAGAGTTTAAAGAATAAAGTCAGGCTACCTTTCATTCACAGGCTTATCAGATATAACTTGAAGGCTGTGCACAAATAAAACCAAGTCATAAAATTAAGACGAGTAAACTTCAAAAGTATTCAGAAGAAACAAAGTCCCTGATGTAAAGGCATCATGCTTACCTATTGCAAAAATAGGTTTGTAACCTGGAAGTGACCAAAACAGAAATTCCTTTCCTGAGACTATATCCAAGCGATAATGTTCTATCTGTGTAGTTTTAACTCAACCCACAGTGGCATTTCAGGTGTTTGTGATAGAAACATCCCTGAGGCTAGCAACATCAGCTATTTCACTTCAGACTGAATGCACCTTAACATAATGTTCTAGTTTCAGGCCAGCCAGGTCAGAGCAATACTTAGTGCAATCAATCAGCCATTAAAACATGGCACTTTTAGGAACAGCTTTGCCAAGTGCATTAGAGTCAAATAAATAGAACAGTAGTTGTCTAAGTATTTTAATCTACTCCAAGGACCTTTTATGGTCAAGCATATGGTGACAGGATAATTCAGGCACAGAAAAACAAATACAACTCGTGATAGGCCCTTAAAAAGTGACTTTCTGCTACTTTCTGAACAAGTTTTTCAGATGATTCAGACAAGCATAACCCACCTTTTTGATGGGGGAGTACTAAGTCACTTGCCTTTACAGGCTCAAATCCCTGCCAACAGGAAAAAAATGACTTTCATATGAGGTGCTTTAGCTAACAGGAACTCTGAACAGCTTTGTAGGAAGCACATTCCTACATGGCTTGCTACCCACACAATTACCTGAATTATGAGGGGGAGACAAAGATCTAATGCATCACAAGAAGCATCAAAAAGTAACAAATTCATAGAATTGATACTCTATGAACACAAGAGACACTGCTCATGAAACTCCCGTTGCAAAGAGATGTGGAAGTACAAGGAAGGTCTTCAAAAAGAGGTCCCTGGTGAAAAAGAAAAATGGAAACTAATGGGCGAGAAAAAAGGGACTGGACTTTGAAGCCAATGCTAAGCAGATATTTAGATAATTATGGTGGATACCAAGCAAACACTGCTGCCCACAATTACCATTTCAACACTGAAAATTTGAGAGTAGTAGGAATTCTGGTAATTCCTTTGTTTAACTTCCCAGATTTCAGCTGTTCTAACTGCAACATACGGACAGTTTATCTTCAAACCACTCTAGAACGGGTTTTTTTGTTGGGGTTTTTTGGGTTGGTTTGGGGGTTTTTTAATCAACTCAGGCAGAATACCCAAACTACTTTTTTCAAGAGTTTCAGCTTCAGTGAGAATGCTTTTGCACAGCCATAACTTTAAGGATGACAACGTAGGGCATGCAAAAAAGTAACTGTCAAAAGCAGGCTTATCAATGGGCAAATGAATTGGTGCTGAAACAAAGTCCTAAGCAGTTTAAATTAATCCAAGTTGTCAATGTAAGTGGTTATACCTCTGAAGCAATCCAGGCAACATTAAGCATGTAGGACTCGCCTTGACATTAAAACAATGTCATAAACAGTTAGTAACTGCTATACATTAACAGAACCAGAATATAAACTTCTAACAAAATAAGGGATAAACTTCTATAACAATGATTAGAACTGAACTTCCAGTTCAGTGAGCAAGTTATTTCAGCTCTTGAGGTAAAACCCAGAATAAGATAAAGTCTCAAATTTCTGTCCGTAGTTCAAGTTTCTGATCACAAGCTTTTACAGGAAATTTTCAATTTCCTGACAGAGAACACTCAAGTTTTAACAGAAGGCTAAAAAGGTAATTCAACAGCTTAAAAATACATGACTTCTAGAGTACAGCGTCCCATCACCAAAAATGTTAGAAGTAACCACTTATCTCCGATTCTGTTTTTCCTCGCATGTTTCTGAACACATGATGGAAATCAAGCAGTTTATGCTGGAATTTAATCCCAAATGTTGTAGTATATTATTATCATTATTTACATACTGGTATTGCAATAGGGAAATACTGCATTTCACAGTATTCTAAGAGGAAAAATCAATTCATAAAGAATAAGGAAGAGCACACACTAGACACACAAGTTACTTAGCTGGAATTCTCTGCAGCACTTGAACAGTTCATCATAGAAGCACACTATCAGGATTACAGCATAAAGTATATGACTGCCTTTCTAAGGCAATCGCCACCCCTCCCCCAAGGGGATTTATGTAAAATAGCTTCTAACAATGCTTTTCTTATCCAGCAAGTCAGAGCCACACATTAGAAGTAATAGACATTACGCCAACAAGAAAATACAAATGAAAATACATGATCTGTAGCAACAACTACTTTCAGAATTCTCCATTTACTCTGTAAGTATTATTGCAATAGAAGTGGAAAGGATGTGAAAGTAATTAATTGACATACGTCATATTTAAGGCACTTCAATCTCTCAGCAGTGTAGGATTAACAACTCTATGCTTATTAAAGTACATCATATTATTTATGTTACAGTAGTGCCCAGAGGCCCCAGCTGAGACTGAGGCCTCTCTTGAGTGGAGTATTAGAAAATCATTATCACACTGAGTCAAAGAATTAAAAAAAAAAATATTCTTTTGTTTAAGCCAAATTACTACCTCTGTAAGCTTTACTAGAGTTTTTGCTGTTTAGCTCATCTTTAATGTCAGAAGGAAGTAAAGCATACTGCATATTTTTAAACAGAAAGCCAGAAGAAGCATAGCTGTGAAACACGTATGCCCTAGACTTCTCCCTGCCTTTCAGGTCATTGGGTCTAGACACACAGATGTTCCTTCATTTATCAGTACCTGCATAAAAAGGTTTGAATAACTAGATTGCTGTCTGTTCACCCTCTACAGAACAAAACCCCAAACTAAACCCTAGCACTAGTAGGTCTGTGGGAATTCTGAATCCAATTAGCAAAATTATCTGGGACAAATTAGTCTGCTCTCAAAATTCTCACTAAGATCAAACTACTGAGTGTTAAAGTTCACATGGAACAGGCAGAATCTGCACAAACTTCTTAGAGGCATTACTGAAACAGATGGTTCAATAATACAAGTTTCCAACAAATTACTGTATATAGAAATATTAGTACAATCTGCTGTTGTAAAAATGCCTTTTTCATTTTTTTCTGACACAAATATTTTTTCCAAACTTCAAAAGCTGTACTGTCATATCCTGCATAATTAACTTTTGGTTTATACTAACAGGCCCACTGAGACTATTCTTTAGATTTTACTTGTAAGACCTGATGGAGGAAAGCCAACACAACTCTATCCAGAGAGTCTAAAAAGGTTATAAATTATAAATTATGAAAAAATCATTGGGTAACCATTAATACCAAACAAAACACAAATATCCCTCAGATTACTCTGCATAAGTCAGTTAGTTAGTCAGATGTTGCATTTTTATCTGTTATGAGATAAAACACACGACTTATGATCAAGTATGCAACAATCCAGTGTATGCTGGCACAGCAGCCACAAGCCTTCTGGGGATTAAAAGTAATCTACCTGACCAAGGACACTCCTACTGCATCCTGTATGGTCACAGGCACTGTCAGGCAGCACCTACCACAGGTCTGGTGGCACACAGTACAGGCATAAGATGGATTGTAAAAACACTAGCCGAACTTTTCTGTAGTTTGCTTAGCTCAGTGACAGACTCAGCAGAAGTTATCAATATGTCATAATTTCTCTACACTCAATCCCCCACCCAACCAGTTTTTCCCTGACCTGTCTTATGTGTATTTTACAAAAGCTTTTGGTCTGTTCCAGTGCAATTCTGAGCAATTTAAATGGTTCTTTAATTTCCACAGTTTAAGACTGAAGTTGAACAATCTCTTCCAGCAAATCATCTCCAGAATTCATGTGCTCTTAAACGCTTAATGAAGAACAGATTTTCAGTGAGACTCCCTATTCTCCTGTCTCAGGGAAGGATCTTACCAGATTGCAAAGCTTCACTTTTCAATATTTTAAAGAAGAAACTACTCCACTGGAGGTATGAGACCCCAGGTTCTACCTTCACTCAAGAAAAACAGAAAATCTGAAGCACAGTACAGCAATTCTATTATTCTTCTAGAATTAACAGTATGCCCATTAATGAAATGAATATTTTATATAACAAAGAAAAAACACTTTGAATTTTCCTTTTACAAGTCATGTCATTTCTTACGTACCTCAGAACTGTTTGTTAGGATCTACAAGCAAATTTCACGACTGGAAATGAATCTGAAAAAAGTAAACTTTAACAAGTTACTTACTGTAAATTCGCTACTTTTACTGATACAGGAATGTGGGGAAGTTGAGTGGCCCATTTCAGTGTAACATCTTGATAAACATTCAACATTTTACTATGGTTTCCAACTAGAGTGTTTATTGTTCCTTCTTTCACTGTTAAAGATCAAAAAAACAGTTTTAGGATGAAAGATTTTCAAAAGTCCATACTTTTCTTTGAGGCTTATATCATTACACTATTTTTTCTTTTCCTTTTAAGCCATTACTTGTTATAAATGAATTTAGCATAATTAAAGTGTCAAAAGTTATGAAAGTTACATTGACAATAACCAAGGATACAAGTGATTAATTATGGATACCAGCTTCAGTTGCAAACTACACAACACATGCCACAACTTTCCAAGGTTCTAGCCAGCCATGTTTGGTAATTTAGAATGTGACTAACAAAGACTCCTAACTGCCATGTTAGCATGCTAGGATAGATACGACAAAATGTTTGGTAATTTAGAATGTGACTAACAAAGACTCCTAACTGCCATGTTAGCATGCTAGGATAGATACGACAAAACACTTATTGGTTAAATATCAGCAACTTACACTCTTCATTAAATCAATGGGCTGTGAATTCTGATTAAAGGTGCATGCATTTATAGTTTTTATTTATAGTATAATTTAAATCAGAAAGTATAAAATGTGAAGATTGTTAAGATCATATCTATAAAGTCTAAAATAATACATGGTGACAAAGTTTATCAAATAGTTTTCGAAACATTAATATAGAATAGGTATTAAGAATCCGTAGTTTTATAGTGGCATCCAACCAAGTTACTTCCATACAACGTAATAAGTTAGTTTCAGCTCCTAACAGTTAACTTTATTTGATTTTTTTTAACTATCAGTAAATGACAGAAGGTCCTCAAACACTAGTTTACTCTTCCAAAATCTCTTCTTCTTCCATGTTTGTTGCTTTGGTAGCCTGGGCAATCTTACTCAAACATTAGACAAGTAGTCTCAATTTGGTGATGAGAAAATATCTATTTAGATTCTAAAAATTATGACACTTCACACTAAGTAAGATTTGAAAATAAACATGCTTCATCCTAAAAGAGAGCTCTGATTCCACAGCTTTTCTACAAATCAACAGCTTATTCAGAAAAATCTATTTATTCAGTGAAAAAAAAAAATTTGTAGCTGTAAAAGTAACCAAGCTAAAGTTAAGTTGAATTCTCCTTTTACAAACCTGAACAATAAGGAATGAAGCAACTCGGACTGTAATCAAGCTTTTTCATGAATCGAATTTGCCCATTGTCCTTAAGGCAAAAGAAGTTTCTCTCACCAAGCACAAAAACAGAAGAAACTGCCTGATTAAAGGAGACAACGCATATATCCAGTGCTTGCTCTCCGATGTTTAAAACCCAATCCACCTTCAAAAGAAAAAACATGCTCTAGAAATCAGTTGAGAGCTGCATATTAAAGACAAAAATTACAGAGAAGGCTTAGAACTCATCAAGTTACCTGAATATCATTAACATAGATAGAAAAGCAGAATCAAGGTCTTTTTTTGAATGAGAAAATATTAGTCATCCTCTTATTATGAAGGCAGTTGGTGAAAAGTGGCTTTCCTCAGGGGTTGGTATTGGGACCGGCAACGTTTAATATCTTTGTCGGCGGCATGGACAGTGGGATTGAGTAAACCCTCAGCAAGTTTGCTGATGACAACAAGCTGTGTGGAACAGCTGACGCACTGGAGGGGAGGGATGCCATCCAGAGGGACCTGGACAGGCTGGAGAGGTGGGCCTGTGCAAACCTCATGAAGTTCAACAAGGCCAAGTGCAAGGTCCTGCACATGGGCCAGGGCAATCCCAAGCACAAATACAGGCTAGGAGGAGAATGGATTGAGAGCAGCCCTGAGGAAAAGGACTTGGGGATGTTGGTTGGTAAGAAGCTTAACATGAGCCAGCAATGTGCGCTTGCAGCCCAGAAAGCCAACCGCATCCTGGGCTGCATCAAAAGCAGCATGGCCAGCAGGTCGAGGGAGGTGATTCTGCCTCTTTGCTCTCATGAGACACCACCTGGAGTATTGCATCTAGCTCTGGGGCCCCCAGCACAAGAAGGACATGGACCTGCTGGAGCTGGTCCAGAGCAGTGCCATGCAGACAATCAGAGGGCTGGAGCAGCTCTCCTATGAAGTCAGACTGAGAGAGTTGGGGCTGTTCAGCCTGGAGAACAGAAGGCTCTTATAGTGGCCTTCCAGTACCTAAAGGGGACCTACAGCAAAGATGAGGAGAGACTCTTCATCAGAGAGTGTAGCAATAGGATGAGGGGTAACTGTTTTAAGCTAAAAGAGGGCAGATTTAGATGAGATATTGGGAAGAAATTCTTTACTGTGAGGGTGGTGAGACACTGGAACAGGTTGCCCAGAGAAGTTGTGGATGCCCCATCCCTGGAAGTGTTCAAGGCCAGGCTGGAGGGGGCTTTGAGCAACCTGGTCTAGTGGAAGGTGTCCCTGGCCATGGCAGCGAGGTTGGAACTAGATGATCTTCAAGGTCCCTTCCAACTCTAATCCTTTCATGATTCTATGAGTTTCCTTATGGTGAGTAAAGCTGCAAAAACATCATCCACTTTTTTAAACAGTCATGAATTGATGGCTATGCAGTTCACTTAAATATATTTAAATTTTAAAATAGACATCCCAGTCAAAATGAAAATGCTTTATACTTTAACTATTAAATCAAAAAAGAGAGTATTAGAATCATTTAAATCTGCCTCTGTACATGTCCCTAGATATTAAGGGCCAGGTTAGAGAGCAAAAGGTGAAAATTTATTCTATCAATACACGTAAATGGAAAAATAGACAAAGTTTGAGGTGCATAAGCCAATACTGATTCTTGCAGTCACTAATGCACACCTTTCATTCTGAAGAATACTTGTGTATATGATCACTTGTCTACTTTCCCAACTACACATATTGATATAATAAGCAACTACTTACAAATCCCACCTTGCCTACATCCTTACATCTTTAAACAATACTACTGCTTACTGATACATTTCATTGTTTTGTTATTTCAGCTCCTCTGAGAAATTTCAACTAATTCACACATGCAAAAACTGGTTTTCACTGCTGCTAAGCTGGTTAAACAGAAATTCAGAATTTCTGAAGTCAAAAAAATACCTAAGTTCAACTCTCAGCACTTTCTATATGAACAGCATCGATCATTTTGCTTAAAGAACATAGAATGTGTTAGTAAACATACTGGCATATCTGATATATGATGCTGGAAGTGCCATCTTAAAAGTCAAAGGGGAAAAAAAAACAGGCTTATAACATTCATCTCCATCTATGCTTCTCATTTTAGATCTAAAAAAATGTATTTAATTTGCAGCATATCTGAGGAAGCTTCCAAATTCCTTATTTAAAAAACTGTCTCTTCTCCCAATTCAAAATGCAGGATTCTGATTGACTTACATTTTGAAAAAATTCTACAATTAGCCACTGGTAGATGCTCTCCCAATATCTTACTGTCATACCTGAAATATGCTGAATCTAGCATTTTACGCAGTATATCTGGCAGACGAGCAATTCTACTGCAGGACCACAGAGAATGAAATTCTCTTCCCCTTAATAAGAGGCAGCTCAAACGTTAAACTTAGTCACAGGGACCTCCTGAAAACCATTGAATCCACAGATTTTTGACAAAGAGAGTCCAGGATACTGACAATTTATGGAGGCATTTTTCACTGCTGAGTCTTCTCAAAGTACAAAGGATTCCCCAAGTAAAATTAGGTTAATTTTGTAAGTCCATACCAAGTCACAAATAGACTTAAATTAAAAACATGAGCAATATTTCAGGTGTACCTATTTATCTATTTTGCTACAGTTTAGGTTCTATATTACAAAGACTGCCTTAGAAATAGTTATTTCCAGCACAAAGTTCTCTTTTTTTTTTTCTCCTTAGAACAATAGTGAGTTTTAAGGCACAATCTTAATCAACTGAGGCCCCAAGAAACCTTAATAGAAATCTTTCCATTGCCTATAATGGCAATTGGATCGGGTCCTTTGTCAGCTGACAATGTTTCCGTTCTTTACTTTTTAACCGTCTTTTTAACATGTATGCAGGTTATGTAAAATAAACAGGTTTTACCGCAACTCTTTTTCCAGAACTAAGTTTTTGCTGTTCTGTTTCTTGTCTTTCATCAGCATCTGTCGCAAATGCCAGCACTTGGTATCTGTTACAGGAAGATTTAAAAAGTAAAAAAATAAAATATATCTATCTTTGTAGTTAATACCCTTACATTAAATAAAAAAATATATAATTATTATAGTATGAGTATAAATACACAGTAAAAGCACAGTCTAAAAGGATTGTTAGAAAGCCTACTGCAACACATCTATCATCAGCAAAGATGTTAAAATAAATATCACTGTAGGATAACAGCTAAGTGTAAAGGCAGAAATGAAAACAAACATTTCTATTCAGATTTTATCTGGTGTTAAAATAAATTCAACAACTAAATACATCAGAGGATAGAAATCTAGACCACAAAGAAGACAGAAGCAAGAAACCAACCTATTTTCAAATTGTGAAATTAGGACTCTAATAAAAAATAAACTTTTTTGCTCTTATTAAGCTTTAAAAAAAACCACGTAAAGTACCCTGAAATACAATCTGCTATATCTAATAGTTACACTCAAGCACATCCATTAGGTAAACTAAGTGGTTCCAAACCAAGAGATAACAGTAAACTGGCACTAGTAGGTGGCACATCTAGCAAAAGATGGGAGGTTTGTGGGTTTGGGGTTTTTTATTATTTTGTAACTGCCAACGAACTATACTAAGAAAAACTGGCAATGAAGACATTACAACAAAAAGATGTCAACTGCTATAAAAGCTTCACACATCTATCTGTCCTCATCCACACCTATGCAGTCCTCAATGTTCAATCTGTGCCCTCTCATTGACTCTTCTGTAACTTTTTCTTTCCTGAAGTTGTGCTGGTGTCCTAACCTACTGAACTACCCTATTTCCAATGTAGGCACATTAGGTAATCTGTAAAATACTTAAGTTTCCTACAAAAGTGAAACAAACTAACAAAAAAAAAAACCCACCCAAAAAATCCAACTTATCCGAAGATAAATTCTTGAAGTCATGGAGTGCCATTAGCTCCTAAGCTCATCCAATTTAAGTCTAAAAAATAAAAGTACATATTTTTGTATATTGTCAAAAGTTACAGATTTAAAATGACGACACCAGCAGTCCTCACATTTGAGATGCACGTATTGTGGTGCTCACTACTGAAGGATTTTAGCTCCTAAAATTATTTTACTTACAGAAGTAAACTATGTACTTGGACTAAAAAATTTAATTGTTTAAGGTGAATGCTATGACCTAGTTAAAAATACTAAATAAGCTGCTTTTAGCACAATTATCATGTCTCTATATGAACAAATTCCATTCCCTTTTTCAGTTGAACACATTTATAAGAGAAGTTGCAGATTCTGACCTAATAAAATTTTTTCTTTTCATCACATTTTATTAATAGTCTTGGCTAGCACATTATCATTTTATTAACTAATCAGGGACTAGTACATAGTTTTCAAACCAAACTCCCACTGAACACCAATATATATTGATGTTTAAGTACCAACTGCCTGCATACAAGTCCTTCATCACAAAAAACTCAAACCACAGACGACCACTACAAACTTTCTATTCAGCTATCACATCAAGTATACAATCATTTAAATAAGAGGTATTTTGCTTTTAGATCTTGAAAGAATTCAGAATCAACACAGAAAATATTGCTTTCAAATGAAAGCATTGGTCTGTATGAGCTATAGGAAGACGGATAATTTGAAATTTGGCAACTTGTTCTGTTAAAAACACTAGATAGAACTGCTATATTTTTCATTTACTATAATAAGAAAAAAACATGTTTAATACAACCCTAAAAATAACTTTTTCTCTCCTTACCATAACTATTTTTTTCACTTTAGAAGGATTACTTAACTCTATTCTAATGTCCTAATAGTTCAAACACACACTAGAGATTAGTACCACAGTGTCTTAACACTTGGCACTAAAGACCAATAACCAGAACCCAGTACGAATTCCTTTAAAACGACACCTTCCTACAATAAAGACAGCACTTGTGAATCTGTGACAGACTGAGGAAAAATTTTAGCCACCTTTGTTGGAAAAGGCAAGAACCTAAACATAATGAAAACGTATGAGATTAATTTTAAAGAAAAAATATTTCTTTATACCTTACCAATATTAATAAATTATATTCTAATTTATTTCTTAGGAAAAACATGAATTTTCCTATTAAATTACTTCTACTTGCAACACATATATCTTCTCCTGTATTAAGAAAACAATACACAGTGTCTATAAGCTGCCCACGCATCCAGAATCAAAAACCCATCTGATCAAGCTTAAGCAGCATAAAAAAAAGATTATTGCTTGAGAAATTCAGGTGATAGAGCAGGGCAGTGTGACAAAGCGTTGTGCTAGATCAACATTCCCCAGATTAGATTCCCAAGGCATAATCTATAAAAAGTGGCATTATTATTTTCTTTTATATGATTATGTCTGAAAAAATCCTTAAGGTACTTGTCAGCCCATTCCTCCAGCTTGATGAGATTCCTCTGAATGGGAGCCCTACTCTCTTTGTATTAGCCACTTCCTATAATTTGCCATCATCCTTGAATTTCAAGACATGCATTCTGTCCTGTTGCCCAGGTTGAAAATGTTAAAGAAATACAGGCTCCAGTATCAGCTCCTGAGGAACATTACTCATCTTTGGCTGCTAGTCAGAATTCTGGACAACTACTGCTCTGTACGCCTGACAGCTCTGCCACTTTTTCATCCTTTTTTTAGTTCTTTTATTTTTTATCATGGGTAGTAACTCTGCCACAAACACCACCCCAATTTACTGCTAGGCATAGCAATTAAAAAAGCCTAAGAGCAGACCTTGTTAGTTTTAATGAAGAAATGATGAGGCAAAGCAAGCATTAAGTTCCTTGGTCTTTTCACACCTTTATCAAAGTTGCCTAATCTGTTCAGCAGCAGGACAATTTCCTGGATCTACCTTTTTACACCTGAGGTATCTGTGGAAGCCCTTGTTCTTCAGACCCTCTGCCGGTAGAAGTTTTAACCATGCTTATATCTTCTCAATTCCATTCCCTGCATGCCCACATGACGTTTCATATTCCTCCTTAGTAGTCTTTTAACTTCCATCTCATGCATTTCCTTTTCATCATTTGAACTCACTCAGGAGTTACCTGTCCAGTCAAGCTGCCTTCTGCTACTTATTTTCTTCAACATCGAAGTGTTCTTGGCCTTTGAGAAGGTTATCCATGAAGATTCACCAGCTCTCCTGAGCCCTTTTGCCCTTCAGGGCAGCCTCTCATAGGACCCTGCCTACTAGTTCGTTGAACAAGCCCAAGTCTGTTCTCTTGAAATCTACAGTCTTTAGTCCACTGCTTATCTTCCTCACTTCTCTCAGGATCTTAATCTATGTCATCTCATGGTCGCCACACACAATATCTGCAACACCCAACAACAGATGCTGACTATTATTTCTCCAAATATTTCTTTCTTCTGAGTTGTGGATTCAGCAAAGCATCTTCCCTAGCCAGGCTGTCTAGCACCTGCATCAAAAAAGTTTTCCCTAATGCCCCTCTGAAACTTTCCACATTGCTGAAGTCCATTATGTTGCCCTCCCAGCAGTCATTAGTCCTCCCTAAGAAAAAGGGCCTGCAATTGGGAAACTTTTTGTCTCAAAAAGACTTCATAGCAGACATCCACCACAACGTCCCCTTCCTCAAGCGTCCATCTGATTCTAAACAGATGGATGCTTGATAAACTCTCAACATGGTGGTTCCATAAGAGAGCCCCATGTATTCAAACTGTTTCTCCATGGTGAACACAATTCCCCACCTTGTCTGTCTTTTCCTCCTGAAGAGCCTGGAGTCATCAATTACAGCGCCTTAGTCATGCAAGCTACCCTGTCACATCTCTAACTGCACACACAACTTCTAATTCCTCCTATTTGTTGCCAAGGCTGTAGCTGTCTGTAAATAGACGCTTAATATGGGGCCTCACTCATCCCACTTCCTCTAAGGTATTACGAAAGCAACCCCCTTTGTGCACTTGACCCTTATATGCCATCACTTATATGCTGTATTTAGCTCCTATCCCTCAGTCTAGCAGTCAAGGAGGTTAACAAGCCTCCTCTGCCACTTAGTCAGGTGGATTCCATCTCTCCCCACCAGCCCTCATTCCTTTGGGAGGATCTTATGATAACAAAAGCCAAAGCCCTGTCTCAAATCTCTTCTGAAAACTGGAAAGATTCATCAGACTAACACCTATTTGCATCAAAAAAAAATCCTGTTGAAACAACTGAAAGGAATATCTTGCTCAAGCACTATAGTGCAGACAACACTGAAAGCACAGATTAGACTGAACTGAAGCAGCGAAACCCTGGCAGTTGCTGGACAACTTGATGTGCCTTGATAAGTTAGTAAACTTAACACATTTATATAAATAAAATAGGATCATAAAGTCTTCAAGGCACACAGAATGCTTTCTTCTATGACTGTACAGAGACAGTAATCACTCAACACTACAAAACATTTTATTATTCTTCTTTCCTGCAACTACATATCACCTGCTCTGGGATACAATATTAGTAAAGGGAATAAAAATTAGACATGATTACTTTTAATTTGTTTACATACTAAATGATAGCACCAAAATACACTATAATTACTGAACATGAACACATACTTGTAACTCTCAACTTGTTGACAAGACGACACTGTAATGAAAGAATCTGTCCGAGAGCTGTAAGTCAAGGGACCAGGCAGAAGAAAACCAGGTAAAAAACGGCCAAAAGCATAGCTTTCCTGTTCAAACAACATGAGCATTCCATCCATGGACTGTATGCATATCAAATCTCGACCTAAGGAAAGCAAAAGAAAGAAATACAAAGGAAACAAAGCAATGTTATTTATATAGTTTTAATCATAAAATTGTTAGTAAATTGGAATAGTACTCATAAGTAATCCTAACAAAAATAAGATTCATTTTAATTTACATGAGTGTTTACTATGAGAAAGAACACTAAATATTCCAACCTCAATAAAAAGCTTGCTTACTAAAATAAGCAAACTAGATTTTTTGAGAATAACATTCAGCATATATTAAGAGCAAAAGAAGAATTACAACTTTTATTTCAAACCAAATTTTCTAAAGATATAATTATTACAATTTCAGTTTAAAGAAATGTTTCAATACTCCCCAAACCCCAAATTATTCTGGTTCTTAAATGCCTCTACATCTTACAAGCAGTCATAACAACTGTCGTTTAAAAATAACCTATTCTACTCTTTCAAGTCTACTTAAGCAACATAACGGAAAATCCTACAAATATGTATTATTGTGGAAATAATACAATGATAATGTTTTCCACACTTTGCATTCACATTTTCCATCTTCAAGGAAAGAAAAAACAAAATAGGCCCACTCAGTGTTACAAACAAGACTTTAAAAAAAAAAATCAAATAAAAAAATTCAGCTTGAAGTAAATTACTTCAAGCCTCGTTCATTATTCAACAGCCTCAAGACGTGACTTGTCGTGCCTCAGGTACACCAATCTAAATACAAAGTCTCATTTTTGAAGACTTCTGAGATCAGAAGCTGATTATGCAGTTTTCATTTCATATGCAAAGGTAACAATTCAAACAAACAGTACTTTGCATGCATTCAAAGAGAGAGCTATACCAGTAAGACTAACACCTTCTGAAGTTGACAGAAGTATCTACCCTGAATTAAGAGATAAGCCCCTATTCTTGCAAACACAACATGAAATACTTGTAATTCAAAATATCTATTCACCCCCATTAAAATACTCGGTTGTGCCTCAGGAATTATTCTACGTGCATTGAGGACCCAAATTGTCTGTTCACTAAGCTCCATCTTCAATCCTTTAAGAACTGTTTTCTAACACAGGAAGGTGAAGCAAAACTAAAATAGACTAAAACTTCATTTTACACTTAGATAAAGGTAACAAAGGTCAAAGAGATATTCAGTATCTGAAAAAGCAACAAATGTAAAGTACAGTGCAAAACATTGTTCATCTCCACTGTGATTCTTCAAAGAAACTTTCATTACTTAAAAATAAATAGTAGTGTAATAGGTCAGCAGTACATCATATTACTTGTCCTTGTGATTAAAACATACAATAAGAATTTAACTTAGGGTAATAACAGAAAAAAAACCAAAAGGAAGGTAAAGCAGCTGGGTCCTTTCCACTTTCCCTCCCTCATCCCTTTTTCAGATTGTCCCATTTTCTAAAAATCAAGCTCTCCCATCTTTCTTTCCAGATTCTGCACATAATTCACTACACGTTCTATAAACCCCGTCACAAATACCAACCATTAGATAGGAAGGACACTGAAAGTGTAATTCATGCTGTTCATTTCGTAGAGGCAAAGTTGAAACTCTTAGTCTCTAGTGAAAAAGTTAAAATACTTCAATCCTTCACACCAACGAGTATACATATAGAACTGCAAAACAATTTCAACAGTGTAATTTCAGGAACACTGATGGCATTTCAAGCATTTAATCACAACACCTGTTTCTTCCCTTATGTTCTACATAGACCTTTTCTGAAAACCTTAAAGTTCATTCTTATTTAATGGAGTTTTGTTGGTTTTGTCTGTTTGAAAGCTCCTAAAGTGCATGTATTTTGAGGGATAACATTAACTGACAATATCAAACATTAAAATTTTGCTTTAGCAAGGTAGTAATAGCATTTCCGATGGACAAATTCATATATTAAAATACAGAAAAGGATTTTATTCATTCAACATTAATATTCAACATTAAAATAATCAACATTATTTGATATTTAATTCAACATTAAAAAAATCTATTATTGCTTATTAAACACGAGAGAAGTACTCCACTAATCAAGAATCCTTGGTGGCTTCGAAAAGAAACTTAGCTGAGAAATAACAAAAACTCATCTTCCTAATGAAAAATGTCAGAATCTGTACTAACAAACTAGTATGTTGTACAAAAGCAATTCAATGTGGAAATCATTAAAGTACTGTTCAGAAGCAGTCAGACTGAGATTTTGCCTGATACTTAAGTCAAACCAGTATCTCTTTGCGGTTTTTTTTGTACTGCAAGTGAGAAAATTTAAATATATCAACTTTACAGCAGCTCATTAAATCAGTGACCACTTGTCACTAGCAACTTCGATTTAATGATTTAAGTCTCAAAATTTTAATCTATAACATCCTGAAGTTTGTACCACTACACTGGAAGCTTGAAACATTTAAAATGTTTCCTCTTCTATCTGCAGATTAAAGTTATACATCCTTCTAGGAAATGTAGAGTCTTTACTTCTGTTAACAGCAAAAGTCAATGAAGAAATGTTTCCTGTGACAAAATGCAGTCATTTTTGAGAGAATTATGGCTTTGACACAGATCTCCAAAAGCATTTTCTAAACAGACCAATTGTTTTAGAGCTACAATTTTCCTAGGATTATCTACACAGACTTTTTAAATTATAAAGCAGGGTCTAGGGCTTCTGTTCAATCTTAGAATTTATTGTTTATAAAATTAGAAACATATTCTACAGCATACAAACACTTTAGATATCCATATATACACACACCTCTTAAATGTGCATAACTAGGACATTTCCCCTGGAATTATTTGTATAAAGCAGCTTTAAGTCTTTCAGAATTATTTACACTCTTAAATATTCTTCATAGGACAGACTCAAGAATTGTTTGATTTATTGATAACTTGTAGCTAATGTTCTATACCTGAAATATGTGGTATTCAAGAGGTTACAGCGACTACTGATCGTAGTCAGAATAAGAATTTGGTTTGCTGCTTATACTGGGTCTTTGAAGTGCTATGACTTTACTAACATAAAGGAGTGATTCTCTCCCTCTACTCCACTCTCATGAGACCCCACCTTGAGTACTGCATCTAGCTCTGGGGCCCCCAGCACAAGGAGGACATGGAGCAAGTGGAGCAGGGCCATGAAGATGATCAGAGGGCTGAAGCACCTCTCCTAGGAAGACAGGCTGAGAGAGTTGGGGTTGTTCAGCCTGGAGAACAGAAGGCTCCAGGGAGACCTTATAGTGGCCTTCCAGTACCTAAAGGGGGCCTACAAGAAAGATGGGGAGGGACTCTATCAGGGAGTGTAGCAATAGGATGAGGAGTAATGGTTTTATACTGAAAAAGGGTAGATTTAGATTAGCTATTAGGAAGAAATTCTTTACTGTGAGCGTGGTGAGGCACTGGAACAGGTTGCCCAGAGAAGTTGTGGATGCCCCATCCCTGGAAGTGTTCAAGGCCAGGCTGGATGGGGCTTTGAGCAACCTGGTCTAGTGGGAGGTGTCCCTGCCCATGGCAGGGGGGTTGGAACTAGATGATCTTTAAGGTCCCTTCCAATCTAAACCATTCCATGATTCTACGATATGACTCAGAAATCAGCAAGAGTGATCTATAAATAAGTACATTTTATGTTTCAATTAAAAAATACGGCAAGATGCATATGTGAATCTGGAAGTTATTTAATATTAAGGTTCTTATTATTCTGAATGTCCTGCTTTTCACCACTAACAGTTGACACTATCAACTATTATTAGTGTAAGTAAAAAAAAAAAGAATTTATTCATAAAAGAACTGTAGCAACTATACAAGTTCAAGGAGTATCACTTGAAGCACACTAAGGCTGTGAGTAGACAAATTAGTGAAACCAATCTAATGCTTTGCTACTGCTGGCAGGAGCAGCCCTTCTCACCTCCTTCCCTCTGGGCCTCCATCTCCCCTTGCTCTGGTCGCATAGTTCTTCCCCACTCCCAAGCCAGACTTGGTACTTACCTGTTAGTTACTTAGCTGTTAACCTGATAGTAGGACACCATCCTGAAACTGCAATTTTTTTTAAAATGTTTCAGATGAGTGAATCGTCACTCCACATAAACATCTTCATGTAAGCTTAGCAACTGCCCAGGGTGACCTGGAAAGTCTCAAGTGTGACATGGCTCTGGGGGTGATGGTTAAGGGCACGAAGGCCCAGGTGGTTTTCCTCCTTGATCCTGATGAGGATTGGGAAGGGCATGATCAAGACTGGATGTATCCTGTGGGCCAACAACTGGTCGCGCTGCAGGTATCTGCAGCAGAGCTTCATTTTATGACCATGTGACCCTCTTTGAGGATTGACAGCTGTTTGGAAGAGACGAGATTCCCTGACTAAATCCAGCAGAAGTACCTTTGCCAGCAAAAGTATCTTTGCCAACAGGCTTGCCAACTCAGTAAGAGCAACTTTAAACTAAGAATGACAGGGAAGGGAGAGATTTTAAAACAATCAAGTGAGGAAGTGGTAGATGGGGTAGTGGTAGCAAAAAGCCCCGGGACGATGTGAACCAAAGGGACATAGCAATCAACAAAACAGGGCTGAAGTGGAATCACCTCAAGCACAGGAATCCAAGTAAGGAAATGCCCGTGGAACAGCTGCCTTAGGGACAAAGCTCTCATGGTCTTTTTGAGTGCCTCTCTGAAATGCCTCTACAGTAAGGCACACAGTATGGGGAGAAACAGGAGGAACTGGAAGTCTGTGTGCAGTTATAGCGCTACAACCTCACTGGGATCACAGAGACATAGCAGGCTAGCTCACATGACTGAAGTGCTAAGATGGATGCATCCAGATCCTTTACAAAGGGCAGGTCAGGATGGTGATGGGGAGTTGCCCTTTTTAGCAAGAGAGCACCCAGAACGCATGGAGTTCTGCCTCGGTATAGGTGATGAGCCAGTCAAGAGCTTATGGGTCAGGATTACGGAGCAGACCAACATGAGGGTCTGCCATAGGGCACCTGATCAGGAAGATGTAGATGAGGCACTCTTCAGACAACTGTCAGAAGCCTCACATTTGGTGGCTCTGGTCCTCATGCAGAACTTCAACTACCCTGATACCTGTAAGAAGGACAACAGCAGGGCACAAGAAATCTAGGTTTCTGTAAACAGCCAAACAGGAGATGTGTTCTGCTGGACCTGATATTTACAGGCAGGGATGGATGTGAAGGGTCGGGTACAGCCTTGGCTACAGTGACTATGAGATGGTCACGAGGATGATAAGGACAAGTTCAGGAGCATAAGAGTGCAGAGAGAGAATGAGCAGGGCATAAAACAGGACCACAGCCCTAGACTTCAGGAGAGCAGACTTTAGCCTTTTCAGGGATCTGCCTGTAAGTATTTAATGGGCCTTGAGAGAAAAGGGATCCACAAGACACCTGGTTGAATATTGAAGGATCTCCTCCAAGCTCAAAAACAGTCTACCACAACCAGCAGGGAGTCAAGCAAAGGCAGGCAGCAAGACACCTACAAGGATAAACAAGGAACTCTTGACTACACTGACATAAAAATAAAGAGAGGTGGAAGCAGGGGCAGGTGACGTAAGAGAAATATAGACATACTGTATAATCATTCAGGGATGGGGTTAGGAAAGCAATAGCCCAGCTGAGCTGAATCTTGCAAAGGGTGTGGAGGGCAACAAAAAAGGATTCCACAAATACACAGACATCCAAACCAAGACTAGGAAAAATGTGGGACCACTGCTCAATGGAGCAGAGGCCATAGTGACAAAGGGCACAGAAAAGTCAAGGAGCTCAATGATTTCTTTGCCTCTATCTTTACTAGTAAGACTGGTCTTCACGAATCCCAGGCCCCTAAGACCAAAGGGAAAGCCTAAGCAAAGGAAGACTTCCCCTCAGTGGAAGGCAGTCCAGTTAGGGAATAGTTAAACAAAGTACATTTAAGTTCATAGGGCTTGATGTGATGCACCATCAATGGAAGGTGGTGGTCTGGCTATTGCATAGTTAAACAAAGTAGACAAGTTCATAGGGCTTGATGTGATGCACCCACAAGTGCTGAGGGAGTTGGCTGATGTCATTGCAATGCCACTCAATTATCTTTTAAAGGTCACAAGAAAGATCTACTCCAAGGCACTATGGTAGCTACCTGTTCCTCTAGGCTGTGAAATTTCACAGGATTTAGTCCTATCACATACTCCTGATCAGGAAACAGTGGAAACCATTAGAGAAACTTGAGATGTTTTGTGCTTGTATGCTATCAATGTTAATGATACCCAGCTTCCCACTTCCTAACAGTTGCTGACATTATTATCACACTGCTGATATAGTCTAGAAAAAGTATGAGTTAGGCAGCTGTATAAAATTATGAGTAACCAGTAAAAGTACTCTGAGAAACTTGTACAAACACTGATAAATAGTAAAAGTTGCTAGCCCACTGGTTGCCACCACAGTCTCTTAGGTATAGTTATCTTAAAGTATAGTTATTGGCTACTAGAAATAACTGGTGGCATTTTTATTTGGCTTGCAAGAAAATAGTGCTTCATAATCCAGGTGTCCATGTGACCACAGTTATTCTACATCTGTTACCTCAAAATCACATATGTTCAGCATTCAAAGGCATACTGAAAATACTCCCAACAATTTACATTAGCTAACTGTTGAGTTCCACTTCTATTTTACACCTTTATCAAGAATACAACCCCGTGAGTCTGGGTATAGAAAGCCTTCAACTCCCCTTCCACAGTTTTCTGTGAATTTTCCTGCCATCAGCAGTGTGTTACAGAAGAAATGTGCAGCTGTCTGCCCTGTTTCCAGAACCTTAACTTTCAATGTCTAGCTTCAATGGAACTCCCTGGTACCTGAAACCTGAAGACAAAAAGATTACAGATATCAGCTTGAAAAACTTTTTCTAAAGGCACAGTAGTAGAACACATTTGTACTTTGTTTCTTAAGGCTTCTTATTTTTCATCTTTTCTTCCTTAGAAAGATATAGATAAAACCAGAAAAAAAAAAATTGTGCATAAAATAATTTAGTCACCAAAAAATTATAACAGTAATTACATTTAAATTTTTGCCATGCTGCTATTCTACTGTTTTGAAAGGTTCTAAATATAGTTTGATATATCATAAGATTAAAAGTGAAAGACATTTAATTGTAAATTGAATGCCCTTACTAACACAGAAATCTTATATATTTTGTAATAGAATTAAAATTCAGGCACTTCTGGTTATACTGATGGTAGTGAGAAAGCTATCTTTTACACAGCATCTGACCACAACTTTCAGGGTTTAAGCTTGTCTGAAGTATACCACTTCGTTGTTAATTTCTATTCTTCAGATGTAATAGATATGCAGTGGTAATCTAGCAGACACAGTAGAATTCAAATAACAAAAAAGTAAAGGTCAGTAGAGGTGTTGAGGTGTTACTGTTTAAGTAACAAGAAATAACAGCTTCTGCTCTCATGTATATTATAAATATCAATCTTATTCTTACCAATTTCATTAAATCATGAAAAAGATGGATAGAAAAGCTATAGCACCTTCTGCAATATATATGAAGCTACATGTCACATGAGATATGGAAGCATTCATCTTTAACATTCATAAACCCTAATCACACACAAATATAACTGTTAAAGTATCTCCTGTTTTAACAGTAGTGATATTCTTGAATATGACTTGACATATATGACAAGTTCTTTAGAGCACTTCAATGATCTCCAAGCACACTGCAGTACTCAACCATACTAACTGAAGAAACAAATATACATCAGGCACCTAAAACTGAATCAGTAATCACTCTTCTTGTCTTCAAGAGCACAGCACCACTTCTTGATATACCTACCACTTTATTCATCATATTTGTGCTGTTCTTACTCACTAATTTTCGAATTTGGATTTTAACTAGCATGTACTAATGGACCAAACTCCAATTATCCAAACTATTACATGTAAAGCATAATTAAAGAAAATTAAATTGTGTATGAACTCTTATTTCCCAGCTTTTTATAGGTCACCTTATTTCCTTTGGCCATTTGTTTTTAATGTGTAGCTAGTGAATGGAGTTTTTATGTTTCACTTTAAGAAATGCAGCCTTCCAAAAACTCAGCCAGAAATGTCCATTTCAAAAAAACTTATTGCAGCCAGTTGGCTTTGCCAGTGACATATTTATAAAGTGAAAATATAACCCATAGTGTTTTCTGCAGATCAGATGGAATCACTTAGTGTACTCTACATAGTTTCAGCAGCTTGTGCCTCAAGAGGAATGTCCCTCAGCCAGAAAGTGTTACTTTTAAGCACAAGTCCAGCTACTGTTGTTTTGTAGTTTTGTTATTCTAGCATGATATGAATACATTTACGTCACACTTTTAAACCACAACGTATTTTTAGAGCTAACGCAAAGCCAAAATGAGAGACAGGTGGTAGCTCTTTGAAATAAGCTTCTAATTAAAGCTATTTTGGAGCTCAAGTTTTTTGCATGTTAATGATTTCCTCTACTCTGAGCCTCCCCCCGGGCACCAAATCATTTTCATAAAAAGTACATTATGTAATCACAAGGCCTGAGCACCACGTGAAATCATGCAATGAAAACTACAGTATCAAATGGGATAAATTAGAAATCAAAAAAAGCTTCCTAAAGTTACAGATTTTAGGGGGACATCAGCAGAGATAACTTTACTGCCTTCAATGGTAATCAAAAGCCTCATGTGCAAGGAAGAGTCAAGGAAACAAAAAGATAAATTGGCATTTATAAGACACCCAGGAACCTAAGAGCCCTTTAATGAGACACAGGAAATGTTTTCCTAATTTGACAAAAGTTAAATCTACAGTGCATTGACCAGTGAAGCGATGCACACAAACTGTATTCGCACACACTGGAGCTGAAATTACTGTCCTGACTTGAAGCAAGCAAATATGTTTTCCTTTTCCTTCATCATTGAAATGTGCACCCCAAAATTTCTGCCAGCATAGAGAACAAAGTCTCCTCCAGTTCAAACCCATTTTGGAGAATTCAACTTGCTGCTTAGTGTGGCTTCTGAAGCAAAACAGATCTGGGTCAACTGTGAGAAAAGTACTTCAGGAATCACTTCTGACTAATGGAAAAACCATTTGAAAATATGTTGGGCAGTTCTTAAAACAATGTACACCTAGTAAAAGGCAAGCCTTCGATTACTTCCCTAACCGAAAGCAGGAAGCACATGTCAGTGTACATTCAGAAAGAACTGTGAATTGACTAGCTTGGTGGTCTGGTGGCTGCTCATTGCATTACTACAGAAGGGATCAAAGTTCAGGACTTCAGCTGCAGCCATTCATTCTAGGCCAGAGGATCTGACAGCACCGCCATGGCAGTGCAATACCCTGAACACACGTAAAGAGGAAAAGGAAAAATGCCCTGCATCACTCCGTGCTAATGCATGTACCCACCCCAAATGATGCATGAAGTCTATATATGTTCCAGCTGAGACTGACAAAGTGATTTTCTGCCGGAATTGAAAAATCACTTAAACAGGAAGGAAATAAAAATAGAGAAGTGGATAGGAGTTTAAGAGAGACTAACGAAAGTGTTTAAGTAAAACACTAAATCCTTATTCTGCTGATGTTAGCTTTTATTTTCTAATCCCTTCCATATATTAAAGTACTGCAGTAAAACACATTCACAAGTCCCAACATGAGAGATGCTCTCTCTGCAACAGTCCACTCTGTAAGAAGGCTCCCTGGCCAAGACACAGTAGAGCACGCAGTCAAAGCTGCCATTAGAAAAATGATCTTTTTGCTTCTCCCAGCCATCATACTGTATTCTCGCTACCTAACCTCTTGCAGATTTCTGCCTGCCATAAAGCATAGGAGGATTTTAGATGGAAAAGGAATCTTGAACTATTCAAGTATCTCCAAAGGCCAATCAGCCCTCATTCACACAATCAATCCTTTAGAGACTTGTAACATACTCCTTTATTCTTGATCTGACTCTTACCACAGAAGATGACATACTTAAATTATGCATCTTGGAAATGATCCCTTTAAACCACATATTGACCTGAGGTGGTGGAAGGACCCTTAGGAAAAACACTAGTATGATTCAAAGGAGCACTAAAGACTGACATGCAGGATAGAGATCCGAAAGTATGATAGCTGCGACATTCAGCGCACAAAAGTTCCTACTGATAGAAACCTGGTATTTGGCACTGTGTAGACATGGGAGGTAAAGTCTCCTCCCCTAAAGAGATTACAGTACTAAAATTTGTTTATTACAACCTTCGTATTAAGCAAAGAATTTTTCCCACATGCAAAAGTGGATGTTTCTATCCAGTGCAAGGAATCATAGAATGGTTTAGGTTGGAAGGGACCTTAAAGATCATCTAGTTCCAACCCCCCTGCCGTGGCCAGGGACACCTCCCACTAGACCAGGTTGCTCAAAGCCCCATCCAACCTGGCCTTGAACACTTCCAGGGATGGGGCATCCACAACTTCTCTGGGCAACCTGTTCCAGTGCCTCACCACCCTCATAGGTGAAAAATCATCCTACCACTACGTACCCCTGTAAAAAGTCACACTCCAGGCTCAGGAAGAATGTTCAGGCAGCTGTGAAAGCAATATCACGCAAAGTCGTTCTTTTTTCAATACAGAAAATTATAGACAACATAGAGTGGGCCTTGAAAAAGAACATTAGCTGTGCATGGGAGAACAGCTGTATGCATAGATGTAGCCCAAATAACACTGATTCATGAAGAAATGGTAGAATTCTTTTTCCTTAAATTTTGTTTCTTGCCTTAACTTGTTGAGTAACTACTTCCCAAGCCCTAGCAGTTACAGAAATCTCTGAAGCCCCTGCATTCATAAAGGCTTTACAATACTGACATACGCTTTTTCTAAAGAAGGTAGGAGAAATTCTAGTCTGTGAACCCTTCTAATGTCAAGCTGCCCTCATCTGAAGTTATACACCTATCGTACATTATATAAATATTCTAGAACATCTTACTGAACTAGCAAATCTCCCACAAATAAAAATGAAATAAAGACAAGTACTGTCAGCAGTTGCCCTTCCAAATCAATAGCATTTGACTGAATAGTTGTTTAAGGCATGTGGATGTTTTAAATGAATCACAAATCAATAGCAGACGTTTCATGGAGCTCAATTACAGCTGAATATAAGCCCTATTTTGCAGTATTTTAGGTACTTTCAAAAGTTATCAGTAGGATTTTAAGTCACCATCATACAATAAATCTACGACCTTTAAAATTCCATTCAAGACAGACCTGCAAACTTATAACCAAACAGAATAGCAAAATCCCACTGTTAAAACCCAATGAAATTCCCCATATTTTCTCCTGCTTCTCCATTTATAGTTTCCTTAGAGTAAGAAGCTTCCTGATTCCTAAGCACGTCCCAAAGCACTTTGATTCTTTACTAATTTTTGGAGAGAATTGTTGAAACTATTTGCTGAAGAATGCTCTCCAGAATAACTGAAGTCATATCCAAATAACTCATTAAAAATAGCTTATAACAAAGTCTAACAGTCTGAACCTTACAATGCAAAACTGGGAGTTTACTTTACAGAATCTTAGGTGGAACACCTATACCTCTTCAAGAAGTTTCAAGTATCCCTTTAAAATCAGAAATAATTAGCTTGACTAAATATACTCAAAAACACCAATTAAATACAGCCATTTTTCACATTCAGATCATTTGTGTATACATGTGTGTATATATATATATCCTAGGCTAGTAACCAACACGCAGAAAGGACTAACTCCTACTTTGTGGTCAAATGAGTCAGTGAATTACATATCTGTCAAAAAAATCACCATCCCTATTGGTTTCCTTTCTGGCAGTATCTCAGAAAAGACACCATAGCGTTAGCAAGCAGGAACAAATTTGTTATCTTGTATTTTAAGACTCTTGGAAGCACACTGCAAATACTCAAATGACCTTATTACTTTGCCACTAACATTGCAAAATATTATGTTCATACTTTTGCAGGTAAGCAAGATGACACACATTTTCATTCAAATCTATCATCATATTAAAGAGCAACTGCATACATTTTATTTCTGCTGTAACCCTTCCTTGTCCTTTTTATTCACTATAGTCACGTAATACATCTTGGGGGGGTATTTGTGTGTATCTTTATTAAACCCTACTCATAATCAGACCCAGTCATGTTAAAGAAATGCAAAAATTTAGCAAGGCTCTAGCATTATTTCTTTAAGTTATGAACACTCTCATCTGATCTGACTTTATACAAGGGGCAACAGAGCAGGCAACATGCATGGTAAAGCTACAGATTAATTTTGTGTAAAAAATGAATTTTGAATCAAATAATTACTCAAAATTTTCTTTTTGGTCTGCTAAACTTTTTTTTGTGCTTTTTTAAACCCCTCAGAATTCTCCAGTTTCCCCTAAAACTTTAAAACTTTGCCACACAGCACCAGCCCTTAAACTTCCAGTAGGCAAAGGCTCTGCTACTTAGCAAGAACTATGATTAATGTAAGCTCAAGTCTCATCGATCAAAGCCTGCATTACCACCCAGGGGACAACATGGCAGTCTTACACAAAGCAAGTGCATAAAATGAAGACTACCACAAATTTTCTTTTTTTTTACAGCTTCTTTAATCTCTAGTTATTTGGTGACACTCTTTTAAAGTCTACTCATCTGCATATGCACAGCTGTTCAAGTTTCCCAATGATAAACCTATCAACAAGGACTAGAACAAGTTGTTGGTGGTACTGTTGGATATAACAAAATTAGAATTCTCCTCATGAATCCAAAGTAAAAATACCTGGTCACATTTTCACTGATTTTTATCTCTTCTTGCTAGTCTGTTTCCTCTCACTTTTGATACAGGCAAACTGCATTCATTGTCTGTGCTTTGCGTTCTCTTCTGTGCTTGAAGGATGCCCTCAGACCTACTCCCCACTACCTAAAATCTCCAAGAAAATCTCTTTTGAATGACATAGTAGAGTGATTTCTAACAGGAATTATTTGCACCAAATCTAATAACACAAAGTACAATTAGTAGAAAGCATCATAGCCTGTACAAGATATATTTCACCCCTCTAGGAAAAGCAACTAACAAGGGTTTGGTGATCTTCCAAATAAATTTCTCTAGGTTAGAGACTTTTTTTGTAATGAAATAGTCACAGATGAACACTGGCAAAAATAAACAAAAGCTACATACGCACATTTCTGAAAGACCCTTTGAGAAGATGAAAGAGACTAAATAGTTAGAAACTAAAACTGCATTATTTTTGGATAAAAAAATATGGAACACCAAACAAATCTGATAGACAAATGCATCCACATGAAATGCGGAACATTTAATAAGAAAGTACATATGTAAATAATAAAGCTGTACATAGGTTTGAAGTAACAAAAAATTCATCATGCCAAACTATTTATTAGGCAGGGTAATAATATATACTGCATTTCTAAACTTTAGAGACAGCATCTCTAAACTTAAGTAAAACATCTGATATGATCTCAGACAATTGTCTCACAGGAAACCAGAGAATGGCAAGCAATAGCACTAAGAAGAATAATCTGGGGATTAGAGTAGGATGATGAATTAAATATGAGTCAACAATATGTCACCAAAAAGATAAATGCAAGATTGGGTCATTATTAATATACATGTGCTATTAAAAACATATGAGGTAATTATTGTTCTGCTTGGCACTCGCTGATTCTTGGCAGGAGTACTGCAGAAGCCATAACCCCACATGCAAGATACAAAACATTTTATACTACCAGTGCACAATGATTGCACACATTTGGGTACCATACTTCAACAAAAGAAATTAGAAAAAGCATTATATAAAATCTTTCAAAGTTCTGAAAAACAAAGTCTTTCACTTACATACACAACTGCTCCCAAAGTTACATATTTCTACAATCGGGTTTATTTCATTTTAATTATAGTGCTTTGTTTAAACAAAATGCAGATTAAGTGACATATCTAGAAGTTTGTAACTGAAGCAAAGTTCCAGCAAACTGAAGGCAATGGGAGCTTTTACTTCAGTCAGGCTATGATCTCACTCACTACTGTTAAGAGAAGTTGAGGAAGGTGAAAGGAAGTGGATGGTAAGAGATTCAGAGAACGTTTTCCTTGACTATTTTTCCATTCACGTGTTCAATTTAGAGAAGAGGTTCCAACTCCGTTATTTAAAAAAAATACTAATGGGTTTCCAAAGTTATGTGAGAAACCATTTAGAAGTAGTCATCACCAGGTCTATTCCACGAAAACACTCATAAAGACCAAGCCTTTCAAATAACCTGTCCTTATCCAGAAGCAATTTAACAGGAAGGTAACAGTTAAACATTCTGCTTCTTAACAGAACTAGCCAATAAATCAAAGCCCAAATTTATACTGCTGCTGTATTTAAACATAGTCATAAGAATCATTTAACCTTACAGCATAAAACTCAGCTGATAATTTTTTTCTGACTAACACCTAATAAAATTCATTCTTGCAGAATTGTGGAAAAGTTAAGCACAGTCTACCCTTCTTATAAAGTTTCCTGTTACAAGGTTGCATGGTTTACACATATGTTGTATTTCATTATTAAAAAAATTCCTCCGTATAGCACTCTCTTTGTTGTAACACTTAAACATACTTTGCCTTTAGGCTAGTGCTATAATAAAAGTAAAATGAATTCAAGGCCATTTGCTGAGAAAAAGATAGGTTCAAGGTTTTTTCACACTTTTTCGCTTGTAACTTTTTCATGTCAAAACTGTATTTTCCTTTTTTCCTTCCCTTTGCTATTGTTTTATTATTTCCTTTTATTGGTACAGTATCCATTGAACAACTTCAAATAAATCTGAACTATTCTGGAAGTCAGCCTAAGGCACTAAGGTTTCAGATTAAAAATTAAATTCCAAAACCTGTGCATTACTAGGAGGGTCCAATTCTAAATCATTTATGAACTTTTGATTTGAAGAGGTTATATAAAATTAGGATGAATTCACTGATTATTTAACTATTTGATAATGCAAGTATATTTTGTGGAACCACATAAAATGGTAATATTGCTTTTGCAGTGAAAATAAAAAGCCATTATCTATAAGTGAACATCATTCAAAAATATCTCAGCCACTAAGAAAGCAAGGTTATTAAGCTATGCTTTCTCTCTGTCACTAAATAAAATTATTATCCTATTCAAGAGTAACCCAATAGCTTGTGTCCCACTGGAAAAGCTATCAATATGCTGTTTCTTAAGTAGAAGGCAAAATCTGAATTACATAAATTGAAAAAGAAAACTGGAAGCATTGACAATGTTCACAGACCCACCTTAATGTACAACTTACACCCTAGAGAACAATCACAGAACTCAACCCTCACCTGGGAAAGGTCATCCTCCTATTACAGCATGCGATCATTCACACACTTCCTAAGCACTTCAGACAACAGCTCAGGAAACCTGCACTTCATACACCAGTCCTCAAAGCATAGAATTTTAGTATTCACTCCTTATACACTGTTGTTTGTTCATATATGGGCTACTACCCTGCCCACCATTCAGTCGAATGCACAACTGACCACAGGAAATTTATGTGATAATCTGTAAAGTCACCTAAGTTTCAAGTAATAGTGTTTTTGTTTTTACTTTAAAGCACTTCTCCATTCTTTATCTCATTTCAGCAGAAATTTATTGCATACGCTTTCCTCAAACATAACTCACATCTGACTCGAGGCAAAAAAGACAAAGAATCAAATTGTGGTCTGATCTGCACACTTTTCAAAGCAGTAGTAAGGGCATTTCTCTTTTACTACAAGAGAGCATAATACCATCATTTCTTAGAAGCAGGCTCCACATCAGTAAATCTCTCTTTTTCAGAACAGTCAGGCACAAGTAGTGTATTGACTCTTTCTCAAGATGTACAGGGACTCAGGCTAACAGCTATAAGCTAGCTGAGTTGTAATCCATTCAACAGAAACTGGTAATGTAGGAATAAGAGTGGTTTTCCAAGTTAGTGTCTCTTTCCAGATTTCTCTAAGGGCAGAACAACACACCATGTCTTAATACCCTTAATGTGGAAAGTCAAGGCACAGGACAGAGTTTATTTCTATAAGTTGCACGTACAAAATTAAGATACTTGCAGCACTAATTATCTAAACATCACATCACATTAAAAAAAGGCTATAAAATTGATTATGAAGTAATACGAAATTATTTGCCCTGAGTTAAAAACTAGTTTTCCCTAATGCCAATTGCCTGCAAATCTTCTACTGTACCAACATGCAAATTCATGCAATTTCTAAGTAAGCAGTTGATAATTATCTCAACTATCTGAGTGACTACTCATTTATAAGAAGTTCTAATACTACCACATGAGGATGGCTCACTGCTACTGCTTCATATAATTGAAGCCAACACTGGTAAATTAATTAACCAAAATTTCTGCACAGCTAGAACAGACCCAATTCAGTATTATTTTAATTAAAAGAACTAGACCCAAGAGATACAAATTCTACCAAAGAGAATACAAACTACATGATTTTGGTGGAACTGTAAACACAAAAATTAAGAATGGAATGAAACTATGATCAAATTACGTCAATCACAAAATTTAACAATACTGGCTCAAAATCTAATCACTACATACTTAACATAAAAAAAAACTTCTCACTTTTTCAATAAACATTGTTTTAACTTTAATTAAGATTAAACAATATGTAAATATTGCTTAAGACTTGACTATTTCTAGATTAATAGCAGATTTATGCCATAAGAACTGAACTGGAGGTACACTGCTGCATAAAGAAGAATAAGAAAAAAAAAAAGGAATTCTTAAATAAGACAATACATTCAATTCAGTTGCTTCACTCCATTCCATTCTTTTAACAATCTCAAAACATGCAACTCATTTATCAGAAGCCTTCTATCAGCAGTGACTTTCAATCAGCAAAATGAAGTTCATTCATTTAGGGTTTACCAGCCCTGTACAACATTTTGAACTATTTTATTTTCTTGTCCTCAAAAACCTTTATACTTCGCAGAAGACATTTGAGAGATGCTACCCAGTATACAAACTAGAGTTCTAAACCAGCACATCTCATGCTGCATCTAGTATACACACTGTTGTAAAACCAGCCCAGCTGCCTCTGCACCGCATAGCAACCACAGAAGCGTGAGTACATCCTTGCTCACATTAGAGAAACTCAACTCAGACCTTTGATAAGACAGGGTAATAAGGACAGAGCTTTGCTTTTGGGTGACCAAAGATTCTACACAAGCCTAAGATACTCAATGACTTTGTCATTTCTCTCCCAAACAAAAATATAAACCAGAGTTATGCAAGCTATACTCTTGCTATTATGAACTGATCAGGTTCTTTAACATAATCTTACCCAATAACTTGGCATTTGACTCAAGTATCTTTTAAAGACCCAGAATCACATACTACACACATGAAATCAGAAAATACCTTCCAAGATATTGTAAACTATCAGCAAACATCACTTCATATAATTAAAGTTGAATTGTTAATACAGCAATCTCTGGCGACATAATTGCGTGATGCCGTAACAGTATAACCTGACCTTATAAAAATTACGTGATGTTATATCAAGTAAAATTTTTGTAGAGTTGAGTCCTCGCCATAGGTAAGGGTGCAATAGAAATCATAAAAGTCTGTGCTTTTTCACTTCCATTTTCTTTAAAAAATTAAATCAAAAGAGCTTACAATAGAGTCACCTCAAGTTCTTTAAATTTTATATTTGAAGTAAAAGACTGTACAATCTGTTCATTACTTAAGGGCTGTGACATTTTGTGGCTAGGTTAAGAGTTCACTGGGTTGAAAACCAGCATTCAGCACTACTAACTCATGGTTTTATCATGAATCATCTTTCTAAAAAGACCCATATGCTAGAATCAGAGCATTGCAGGACAAACTCAACTTACAGCTCTACGATAACAAGGAAGAGTTCAGAAATATGAAAAGCGGATATAACTTAAAAATTAAGTTCAATTTTTGAAAGTATGGGCTAACAATACAGAATTTTTTAAATACAAAATCATTAGTTGATCTTCCTATGTCACTTCTTGATAGTTTCATGTCTCCGTTTTAGCACCAGTGTTCAGGGACCACAAGGAACAAATGTAACGTTAAAGCAGTATCTTGGTTTGAGGACAAGCAGCAAAGAAATGCAAAGTTCTGTATTATAATCCTTCCCTTTGCTACAGATTTTTAAAGTTGTAAGTCAGAACTAACTCTGCCTATACCGTGCTTGATTTATATGTTCATCTTTGTAGGTTTTTTTCCATTTACTTTTTTTAAACATTTCCATTAGCTTTGTTTAGGATTCTTGCTAAACATATAAGGGATTTCCTTGTTACTGCCCACATCCCTGGCCCCTTAACAGTTTTGCTGAAAGTAAGAGTCAAGGTCATTTCATCTTTTTGCTGAAGTTCTACAACCAACGGAATACATTTTGTTATAATCAATAAAACACTTCTAGCTACACAGGTTTTCAGAAAGTGCTTTTGTGTTTTCTATACTTCATTAAGTCTTGCAGTAAATACACCTGTAAAATCAGTTCAAGTGTAAAAGCAGCTTTAGAGATGCAGCCTACTAAACAAAAACTGTGATGAGAGGACCATCTAGTGGTGACAACCACAATTCACACCCTGCTATTTAAAGACAAATGCACACTGTTAATCTACACAAGCCACTGGACAACTTCTCAGTCTTTGGGGTTTTTATTCCATAGCTTTAATCGTTTCTTTAATTTAGATTTCGACCTTCTATGATGAAACTAAATAAAGGAGATTGCTGATTGTCTTCATCTGTTCCTGTTACGAGAACACCTATGTCAATTCTTCCACATGTGAAAGTTGCTCATAGCATCAGATCATTAATCTGAAGACACAAGCAAGAATTAAGCTGCTAGCAACTAGGCTACAAATTAGGTTTGCTTACCTCACAATTCTCTCCTCAGAGGAATCTATAATACCTTTTTTTTAATACAAGAGACCAAAAACTCACCAGTTGAGAAATGACAGTTTTACATCTCCATCAATTTTTGGCTAAACAGATCCACAGTTTAACAGACCAGATTATAACATAACAAGGGTCTAAGACTGCCACAAACTAGCAGGGACAGGAAAGCAAAAACTTAACATTGGAGGAGGCTGAGTGAGAATGTGATACACATCTAGTGGTGTTTGTTTCTATATTTTGAACATGTGAAACAGCTGCATAGACATTCTTCCCCAGCTACCACAGTAACAGAAGTTGTGAGAAATCCTCCTCCCTAATGAAGCTGCAAAGAGAAGGAAAAGCGAGAGGTTTATGTAAGTGCACACTTAACTACAAACAGCTGAAGGAAGCTTAATGGAGCTTCATAACCAACCAAAACATAAAACAGTAGTAGAGCATTTGCTTCTAACAGCTATTCTGCTTAATTTCTGAAGAGCTCTGATGGGAGTCTCAGTCAAACAATACTCAAGAGAAAAATTTCAAGCAGTTTCTCCTGTAAAGACAGGCATCCTAAAGACACTAAGCTGCTTTGTGAATTGGAGGATCAGATTCTACTCCAATACAATCTAAACCAAATTTTAATATGATGAAAACTGAAAGTTTAGTCTGAATAAATCTCTACCTCTTCAGCCCCTGTAAGGATCTAAAGGAAACTGCACGATTTTCAGCAATTCAGAAAGTTAAAGAACAGCTGGATTGAAACAGAGTTCCCTTCTATACCTTTATGCATACCTTGCTGCCTGTTTATGGAACTGTTCCCCAATTTTAGTAGCAGTCACCCAGCCTCAGACTTCTGTTCCAGCCTGTTTTATGCATCTCTTGCAATCCTACCTACCTCATGCCACACTGTGGAATGTTCTTGAGGACAAGAGAGCATGCTCAAGCTCTTTCTCCACGGGGCGCTCCATAAAGCAGGGGGCAGCAGTCAGGAAGAGGCAAGACAGCCACCTTCTTCACTGTTCAACCTTGCTTTTTCAAAGGAAATTTAAACTTTTTTCCAAAGGAATGAGCACAGGCCACCACAAAGGCTAAAGGAGATGCAGAATGGGAAATGGAAACTATGTGCTGTCTTTACATCCTGATTTTCAAAATTGACTGTGCAACCTTACAGCATCAAGAGACTAAAAGAGCACTTGGCATCTCAATGAAGGCCACAGCTGTAGTGGCCCACTGGACAGAACAGATTGCATCTGCACATGAGTAGAAATCACATTATGAATGATTACAGGAGAAATCTGAATGCCAAGAGGCAAGTATTTTATCTGAAGTAAGAGCAAGCAATAGCAAACTGATCATTCTTGACAGCATCCATTAAATTGACAGGCAACTGTTTGGAAACAGTCCAGCAAAAAAGAAACAGAGCATTAACTAGAACCCAAATAACTGTTCATCCCAAGAAAGGACCCTCAATAATGTTTTAGAGGACACCAGTACAAACTAGTGTACTCAATCGTGTTTTTCTTTTGCCAGTGTTAACTGGTATGACTGGGTAGAATGAGTTTCTTTTTACTACTGAAGGTAAAGGATTAGATGTTCCATAAAAAGGAAAAGGCATAATCTTCAACGAGACAAATCTGAGCAAGGCTGAGCAACTTCATAGATCAAATGCTCTGTGTCAACTCCTGCAGCATTCTTTGCTTCCTCAGATGAAAGATTATGTTCTTGAGGGACTTACATTCACCTTCCTCCCCAACACTCTCACAGCATGCTTTCCCTGTACACATGCTTTCCTCCTTCTGTTCAACTGCCACTCTCCTGTGTCTGCTTCAGTAGCTCTGTAAACATGACCTCTGAAGTGCCTCTCTTACCTTCACGTTGTTTCAAGGATGCTTGAGTATAGCAATAAGACACATATTAGTCACAGCAGTAACAGAAGGCAATAAATACGAAAACACTCGCTATGTTTTGTTAGTCCACTTCTAGAGTGTGGCGTAGAGGTCAGACAGTTAGCAAATCAAGCTCACTGTTGCATGCTTACAGTACTGCCACCATCATGAATTGACCTCTGCTGAAGGCGAGAGAGACTGTTAGCAGATGCCTGGCCAAGAATTGTAGAGAAGACTGTAGAAGGCAGATAGTAAAAAAAAAAAAAATAAAAAAATATTTATTTAAAGACTGGTTGGCTCTCAACTGCAGCCCAGAAGATCAGCCAAAAGATACACACAGAGAGTATGGCAGGCCAGACGAGGACAGGCATCTGTTTACTAAAATTAACAACACTTGATAGACCTCCTTCCTGGTTCACTCTGGCTGGTCTTGCAAGCTGGAAATAAACCACAACACTGTCATTCATAAGCCTCAAGGAAGTCCAGGAAAGCCACACAAAAAGAACATTCAGCCCAGGAAATTTATAAAAAAGAACATTCTTTCATTTCCCCACAAGAACTTTCTCCAGTGTCCATTTTGCCTATTTCTCTGATGCTTCAATATGTGCCTTAGCAGCCTGCTACCGAGTACCTGAACATTCACTATAATTTTCCCACATTTAGGTCTTAAACAGAAAGCTTATGATATGAACATGTATTATTTATTACGGAACACAAATCTCTGCCTTCCTTGTTTATTAACATTTTTGCCACCTCAAAACAAGACTCGAGGTCACTCTTTTTCCACAGTAATAAACACACTAGTGAGAACTGGACCATTGGGAAGAAGAAAGGAAAAGGAAAGCAGCTTGACATGCTGGGACAGAAATGGTACTAGAAAACAAGAAAAGTTTGCAGAACTTACCAGAGTTCCCTCTGCTGTTCTTGCTGCTTTGTCAGGATTGGCCCTCATTTTGACCATCCTAGGTGTTGAAAAGTGTTTGGCTGGCTGAGTAGGTTCTGAGGTAAACATTACCTTCTATCTCCCTAGCTTGGAAAGACATTTTCTTCACTGCATCATTTGCATCCCCCACAGCTCATGATAAGGTACACAAGAGACAGGTCTGGCATCAAGATTGAGCTGGTGGTCAGACCTCTACTCAGATCTCCATGGTAAACCAACACGCACGTCAAAAATCTGGAGAGTTTATCCTGCAGAACTGCATACTGGTACATGGGTATTTTTTTTATCCTTGAACCATTCCAGACACTCACAACTTTTTGCTTACGATCCCCTCAAATATATCTGTTACTGCAATTCCGCTATAGTACATCAGGAAGCACACGATTCCCTCTTCTCAGATTTAGGAAACTCTGACTACTGACTTTCTGCTGTTAACAGGAATGTGCCCATGCCCTATACACTCACCCCTCAAGTTAATCATAGCATAGATATCATCTCAGCCATATGAGTTGACCATTTTCCCAAGGCAGTTGTGGAAAATTAGTAGGTGAAAATCTCTTCAATCAGTATGAATTTTGGTCAGCTGACAAGCTTGAATTTAGGGTAAGGTATTGTAGAATTACTATTAGAAGATTATTACGGACAGAGAACTGAGGGATTGTCTGCATATATTTGCCATATTGACTCAGAAGACTCTCTGCTTTGGTAAAGTACTATCACTCTGCCAACAGTTTTGGGACACTACTTGTTCAGATGACTACCATTCCCCAATATTGTTGGGCAAACTTTACTTCTGAAGAGAAAGAACTGTCATATGGAGCAAACCTAAATGCTTCCAGATTGGAACACAAAAACATTCATAATTGTGTCACAAGTTCAAAAAAGACTGGTATCTATTAGACTCATTCAAAACTGCAAACACACCATAAATATTATTTTCCACTGTTATGTTTTTCCAATCAAAGTTTAAATATTTTCTTAAAGTCTGCATTATATAACTTTAAAGACACTTGATATTTTAGGTTCAGAGAATGAAGATGTTAACTTTTGTCTTTGTCCAGGATAAGCAAGTTGCAGAAAAGCAAAACAGAATGAAAGCATAGAAGAAAACAATTACTTTAGATGCTAAAGTATTTTACAAGGGAAGAGCCAGGGTTTTTGTAATGTTTTTTAAAATCAGTATTATCCTTGTAAATTCATATCCCATTCCAACACGATGAAAACACTATTCTGCATTTAATATTCTTTGCCCCATTTTAACTTCAGTTATTTTCTATATGCATCAGATAAATGTTACCATCATTTGTAGAAAGATGGGTTCCTCTAGACCGCAGCATCATGTTATCTTTCAAAATTTAAGTTAATCCTCAACTCTTCATAGTTTAACAACTAATAATAAAGAATATGCAACAAGGAGCTTACCTTTTACACCACCGAATGGACCATAAGTCATATTGCAAGCAGTTCTCTGAAGATTGTGCTCATACATCAGTTTAATTTGATACTGGTTCCCATGTTCCACATTTCCCAGAGTTCCTGTAACAAACGAAGGGTATATATTTATATCTTTGATCCATGCAATGTGGAAGAAGTAAAGGATTAGCAGTTTAAACAAACTGAAAAACTATAACTTACTCCTGGTGACTCTGAGATATGAAGGCTCACACTGCTGCTTTCTTTAAAAAAAAATCACTGAGCTACAAAATTCCTAAAGGCCAGAACCAGAAATACAGTCTCATTATATCAAATACAGTATAAAGACTTATACCTTATACCAGCAAGAGGCTGAGACTTTATTACTTAAATGTATTTTTCTTCATGATAGGCATACCTCTAAGATCAGAAAAAGGCCTGCTAAAAGCAGAATTCTTATGATTCTCTAGTTATTCCATGAATATACTATATCCAACAGCCAGCCTCAGCTCTAATAGTCTTCATCTCAAATTAAGCTGTAGCTAGTCATTAGCTATAATTTGACAAAGCTATGCTTAGGGCACATTTATCACTTGCCTTTACTCTGTCTGAAATTCAATGCAGTGATCAAAAATGCAAAGATAAGAAACAAACATATGTTAACAAAAATCATACTATGATATACATCACATTCTCTGAAAAGGTCTGCATGAACTTTAACTTCCTGACTCCTTCAGGGAACTAGCAGAAATTTAAATAGTCTTTCTAAAGAAACTCAAGTTAAAGCTTCTCTTTTGATAATCAAAAGTCTTTCTTGCACCCCATGAAGAAAACAAAGTTCTTAATCATGTAGAGTAACACTTAAGGACTAATATTAGCAAGTAAAAAAAAAAAACCTTTGAGAACAGTCACATCAGCAGGGAAAAAGGTGTTTTGAATAACTGATATCTAGGTTAAATCCTACCACAGCTTTAAGTATAAAAAGATTATTTCAACAACATCTTAAACAGCATGCTATGAAAAATTTGTAGCTTATGCTAACCTTTTAGGCAATTTCCCCTACTAAAATCCAATATACCTTTTAAGCATTTACCCCTAAAGCAAGCCCATGTTAGGGAAAGGATTAGAACAGACATGAGGGAAAAAGCCCTGGCTGGATAACTAACTAGCTAAGTAGCAACACCAGAGGTAAAACAAGTTAGAAAGTAGTCAGTCTGTGTATACTGACTAATACAATATTCAGGCCATACTTTAGTCAGCCCTGAAGGATGCTTTCATTCGCTGAGAAGCAGCATAGCTGTTTTACTATGAATAACAGATATAGCAACATGTATAAAGCAAGTAAAAATCCCACTTTATGAAAGTGTAATTTGCCATAGAAGCATAAAGAAATAATGATCGTTATTTCTCAAAGGAGCTTGTTTGAAAGCACCTGTTCAGATGAGAGAAATTACCATTACAGCATGAATTAATACTAATACAAATTAGCATGAAAAGTCTTTGGAAGGATTGCAAAACTTCACTTTTATTATTACTGAAATGCTTAAACCATGTAAACCAAACAGAAAATTATAACGAGAAAAAAAAAAATCTAGACTGACTTATTGTTGTACGCTGTTAATGCAAATGTTAAAATAAATTGTTTTAATAAAAATTGTACTGGTAGGCTACAATCCTAAGGCATAAGCACTCTTACAGAGAAGGGAAAGTATGAAAATTGCAGTACATCTCAAAGTATCACAAAGACCAATTTTACAGGCATCTCCAGGTAAGATAACTAGAAGGCAAACAGAATCTAGAAAGAGAGCATGTGTTTATAAGCTATCTGCCTACAAGGCTGTGAATAGGAAGCAAGCTGCTCCTACAAGAAAACCATGCTCTTATAATGAATGGAGCCATAGCTGTACCTGCACAGAGAAAATGAACAATGTATAGTTGTGTATTGAATTTTGAAGATGGGAGTACAGTCAATAGATCTCTTAAATCTGTGCTTTGCTTTAAGCATATATTAGAGAGAATTCAATGCACAGAATAGGTATTTTGTGATTTGCCTCCTTACATACAGAGTGAACACAGCACTTAGAATTTCCAGACAAAGCAGTAGAAGAAAGAGGACTTAAGGAAAAAACACAGTAGTTTCACCTTCTCACCAGTATTAACCTCCTATCTTCTCTTGGGCAACATTACCAATGTTCTGTCTTTCTAAGAAATTACTCGGATTTTTGAGTTCAGAAATAATTATAAGTGTTCCATTTTTAAAGAGCTAAGTAAGTTATCATTAAACAACCATTTGTTGATTAGCGTGCTGAACAATAACAGCCACTGCTAAAACTGTTATGAGAACTAGTTGTTCACAAGCACTACCAACCACAGACCATCACACACATCACAGCATCTCAAGCACTGAGCAGATCAGCAAATCTCTGTTAACCATTTGGAAATATCTAGACCTAATTACTAATGTTTCCTCTTCATAAATGAGTTTGAGTGAGAGGACATGACCACAGCTCTTGAGGGATGATGAGCAAACACTGTATATACCAAGTTTAGCATTTAACCTAATCCAAACTTTAGAATACATGTAAAATCACTGGAAAGCTTGTAGATGTAAACTAACCTGAAACAGAATATACACAGAGTTTTCGGCAATGCAACACAGCCAGATGAAGTCCTTCGGTACCACTGTAAAGAAGGTTAAAAAAGCAGTTTTCAGTTAAGTTCCAAATAAAATGCATACAGGATAAAATTCAAGTAACATGTTGAAATTACTTTCGGGTATGGGCCAAATCTAAAGGTTTGGGTGTTAGATACTAGCACAAAAACTCAGAAGTACTAATTTTCCTAAATTCATGCTGCAGTGTTAGAAGTTAATTTCAAAATTAAAATGAATCCTTTAAGAACTCAATTTTAAAATAAAGTTCTCCTAAGTAGATTCTTTTACAGCCAATTAAATATAATTTAATTTCGTTTAACGTTTCGTTAACTTTTCGTTTGCGTCATAGTATTTCTGCTCTACCGGGCCACTTATTTCCACTAAATTCATTGGAATTAAAGATCTTCAATCTTCTATTAAACCCAAACAACTGGCCAATATTACATCCTAGATCATAACAAGTTACTCAAGTTTTCTTAACATCTAAAAAAAACTTTCAATATAAGGTTTTTCCTATTCCACAGGAAAAAAAAAAATCTACAGGAAAAAATCGTACAAGTATCTGGAAGATTATCCTCCACATGTACATTAAGTAAAAATTCTCTCTATCAAGATGATTCAAAAAGCAGATCAAACACATACTACAGTATTCATAGATGTGCTTAATAGTTGTCCATCTGGAAATTGAAAACTCACCCCCCAAAACAAAGAAAAAAATCACATCCAAGCGTTAAATAAACAGCAACATAGCCTGTTGTTGACTTACGAAACAAATTTTCCCACTTCCACCTGCAATATTGGTTCTCGTAACTGCACTTCCAAGAGCAAGTCTTCAGGTTGTACTTCATCTCCAGGTTTCACAGGATGTGGGTTAAAGATTCGGAGATATCCCATATAACTGCCCACAATAATTTTATCTAAAAAAAAAAACAAAAACCAAAGGAGACTATAGAATACAATAGCACATGTGGAAATCAATTTGCTGCAGAGGAATACCCTAAAAAGACAAAATATTTACATGATTCAATTAATGTTGATTATGCTCTGTCTTCTAGGTTAAGATTAGCAATTAGCTTTTTTGCAAATCCATGAAAACCTGTCAGCAAAGGGTTCAATATGGCAATTGTCATGGTGGTGGCACAGATCATTGTTACTATTCCATGAATTTAGATTGATGTTGACACTTCTTAAAAATTCCCATTCTGGTTTTGAAGAGTACTTTAAACTTTCATCTTCTGCATCTTGGATTTGTGCATATACATACCACACCAGCAGAAGTGTGAAATCTTAAACTTGGGACCAATGACATTTATCCAAATGCAACTAAAGCCAGATTATCATATATCAGATATATATCATATCAACAAAGTTAGGCTTTGAGATCACCTACTCTTGAGAGAGATCCATTGTCTCAAAGAGGAATGCAATAGTTACATCAGAGTTATTTTGGAATTGGTATTTTAAGCAAGTAAGTCATTTGCTTGTTGGTGAATAACAAGAAGTTACTAATGAAAAAAACCCAAACAGGTGCCTCCCATGATTACAACCAAGTTGGTTGCCAGTACTTATTTCCTCTAGATATACGTCATCATATCAATGCAGATCAAAATCAAAACCAATAAAACTTATCCACAAGTCAGGAGAACATGCAAGTACTCCTAAACCAAGTTCACCAGGTTCTAAAGGTTTGGCATAGCTCCAAAGGACCTGATGTCAAAAGCTCAGAACAGCTCCTTGTTTCTTCTCTTCCTCAGCCACAAAAAACTTGCACCCCAAAGTCCCTCATTCAGAGAATACTGACTGCCTTCCTCACTCTCATCTTTTCCTCAATTCAGTAACAAGTATTCTAGCAGCAGCAAATTAAATGCCTTTTACTTATTAATTCCTTGAAAATACTTAAGTGAGGACATTTTGACTTGTGGTTAGGCAATTGCAACTAGCCCGCTGTAGGAGAATCATGGAATCATGGAATGATTAGAGTTGGAACAGACCTTAAAGATCATCTAGTTCCAACCCCCCTGCCATGGCCAGGGACACCTCCCACTAAACCAGGTTACTCAAAGCCCCATCTAACCTGGCCTTGAACACCTCCAGGGATGGGGCATCCACAACATCTCTGGGCAACCTGTTCCCATGTCTCACCACCCTCATAGTAAAGAATTTCTTCCTTTCAGTTTAAAACTGTTACCCCTCGCTCTATCGCTACAATCCCTGATAAAGAGCCCCTCCCCATCTTTCCTGTAGGCCCCCTTTAGGTACTGGAAGGCCACTATAAAGTCTCCCCAGAGCCTGCTCTTCTCCAGGCTGAACAACCCCACCTCTCTCAGCATGCCTTAATAGGAGAGGGGCTCCAGCCCTCTGATCATCTTCGTGGCACCAGATGGGATACACCTGTCTCAACAGCAAAAAGGATCTTTGTGCAGGAGTTAGCAGGGCTCACTGAAAGAGCTTCAAACTAGATTTGAACAGGGAAAGGGAGAAAATCAGGCTCGCTTGAGATAAGCCTGGAGGCAGCACACCAGTGTTTGAGGGACAGTGTGCTAGTGAGGTCCTTCGGTCTGCCATCTCAGTGGCAGCAGAGGATGGAAATCCACACAGGAGCAAAGACTCAAGGGTTATTAATATGTTAGAAACCACAGAAGCACCTGAGAACAGTCACATAGGAATCAGGACTTCTGCCCAAAAAAAGATGGTGGGTTCAATAGCCTGACTGAAGTGCATCTACACCAATGCACGCAGCATGGGCAACAAATAGGAGGAGCTGGAAGCCATTGTGCAGCTGGAAAACTATGATGTAATTGCAATCACAGAAACACAGTGGGATGACTTGCAGAACTGGAGTGCTGCAATGGATGGTTATAAACCCTTCCGAAGGGACAGACAAGGAAGAAGAGTCAGTGAGGTAGCCCTGTACATTAGGGAGTGTTTTGACTGTCTAGAGCTTGATGATGGTGATTAAAGGGTCGAGTGTTTATGGGTAAGAATTAGGGGAAAGGCCAACAAGGCAGATATCATGACAGGAGCCTGTTATAGACCACCCAACTAGGATGAAGAGACAGATGAAATATTCTATAAGCAGCTGGGAGAAGTCTTACAATCGCTAACCCTTGTTCTCATAGGGGACTCACGCTTGCCAGATAATCTGCTGGAAATACAACACAGCAGAAACAGTCTAGGAGGTTCCTGGTGTGTGTGTGGAAGATAACTTCCTGACGCAGTTGATGAGTGAGACAACTAGGAAAGGCACCCCACTGGACCTGTTGTTTGTGAACAGAGAAGAACTTGCAGGTGATGTGATGGATGGAGGCCATCTTGGCCATAGTAATCGTGAAATGATAGTGTTTTCAATTCTTGGAGGACTAAGGAGCCGGGTTAGCAGAACTGCTACCTTGGACTACTGGAGGGTAGACTTTGGCCCGTTTAGGAGCTTCGCTGACAGAGTCCCTTGGGAGGCAGTCCTGAAGGGCAAAGGACTCTAGGAAGGCTGGACATTCTTCAAGAAGGAAATCTTAAAGATGCAGGAGCAGGCCCTCCCCATGTGCCAAAAGACATGCCGGCAGGGAAGACCAGCCTTGCTAAACAGAGAGCTTTGACTAGAACTCAGGGGAGGAAAAAAAGAGTTTATGACCTTTGGAAGAAGGGGCAGGCAACTCAGGAGGGCTACAAAGATGTCATGAGGTTATGCAGGGAGAAAATTAGAAAGGCCAAAGCCCAGCTAGAAATTAATCTGACTACTGCCATAAGAGACAATAAAAAATGTTTCTATAGGTACATTAACAACAAAAGGAGGGCTAAGGAGAATCTCCATCCTTTATTTTATGCCAGAGGAAACATAACGACAAAGGGTGAGGAAAAGGCTGAGGTACTTCATGCCTTCTTTGCCCTAGTCTTTAATAGTGAGACCGGTCGTTCTCAGGATACCCAGTCCTCTAAGCTGGAAGACAGGGACGGGCAATAGAATCAAGCCCCCATAATCTAAAGGGAAACAGTAAGCAACCTGCTACACCACTTAGACACATGAAAGTGCATGGAGACAGATGGGATGCACCCAAGGGTACTGAGGGAGCTGGCAGAACTGCTCACCAAGTCACTTTCCATCATTTTTCATCAGTCCTGGCTAACTGGGGAGGTCCCAGTTGATGGGAAGTTAGCCAATGTGACGCCCATCCACAAGAAGGGCCAGAAGGAGGATCCAG
>RSEF01000002.1:56605650-56640630 GCA_003993805.1 Himantopus leucocephalus
CGTGGTAGCGCCGGCAGGCCGCGCGCACGTGACGCCTCGCGGGGAGCCCGCGCCGCGGCCGAGGCCGGCGGGGCGCGTGCTACGGAGGGGGCGGGCGGGCGGCGCGCGCGGCGCCGTCGTTGCCGGCTCTCGCCGGGTTCGGCGGCCGGTGGGTACCCGCTCGGGGCGGCGCTGAGGGGCACCTTCCCTCCCTCCCCCCTTCAGCGACGAAGGGGCCGCCCCGCTTCCCCGCAGCGGCCCTCGGCGCCGCGCCGCGCCGCGCCCCTGGCAGCTACCATGGACAGGACCGCCGTGGCGAAGATGGGAGCGGTGGCCAGCGCCAGCGTGTGCGCCCTGGTCGGCGGGGTGGTGCTGGCCCAGTACATCTTCACCATGAAGAAGAAGACGGGCAGGAAGACCAAGATCATCGAGATGGTACGTGGTGAGAGGGCCGAGAGCTGGAGGGGAGCTGAGGCGGGGGGAGGGGGACACACGACGCAGAGGAGGCCGGCGCTCCTCCGCCCTTCTCCTTCTCCTCAGGCCGGCGTGTCCCTGGCGGGCCGGCTGCCCCACGGCCGCCCCGCTGGACGCGGGCGGATAGCCCTCCTTCCGCGAGGCGCGGGCGGTCCCACACAGGCCGCCCTCAAATACCAGCCCCTTGCCCAAAGCCCGCGACTCCCTCCGCCTTCACAGGCGGGTCCTGCAGACCCTGCGGCAGGCGGTTCGCCTGCCGGCTGGCACCAAAAGTTAAGATAGGTCTCCTCTCCAGGTGTGCGGGGCTCTCTGTGCCTTGTGCCCGCCCCTTGAGGCGAAGGGGCAGGGGAGGGGTGGTTGAGCCCAGTTTCTGATTGTAAGGACGGAATCCGGAGCGCAGGAGCAGCTGTTCCACCACAGCGCTGAAAGGTGACATCTCCGTCCTGTCCTGTCGGGCCCATATGTACCTAATGCGTAAAGCTGTAAGTCTTGGTGGTAATTTACAAGCCTGCTTGTAACGCCTTTAAAAGAAAAGGGGAGGGGGGGCGTGTTCAGCCCTCCGTTGAATCGAGGAAGCAATGCCTGTTCGCAGTTACTATAAAAGGAAGATGGGGCTCGCTCTCTGCTGCCCTTGTTAAACTTGTTATTTAGGCTAGTATTTAAATATCTGCTTATCAGTCACTGGGTGGTAAAAGGTTTTAGTTTAGGCAATATGCTGGTTACGTTGAAATCCTTCAGAATTTCAGAGTTTATGATTTGGACGCCGCTGTACTGAAGAAGTGAACTGAAATCATCAAGTCACTTAATGTTAGCCAGTGGATATTTTGTGATCTCCCCTGCAAAACCTTACTATACGCTCAGATTTATTTTTTTTTTTAATTATACGTGGAAACATAGATTTTACTGACAACTAGGATTCTGTATGTAAATTGTGAGCTAGCTAATTCCTCACTTGGGTGTGTGATGCAACACTTGCCAGTGGAAGTCATACAATGCAATCTGTGATAGTGTCGTTCCAGAGAATAATTCCACTATGTGTTTTTACTAATGATAAAGTCACCATACTTACTGTTGAAAAAGTATTTGAATGCTGTTTCTAGTCATCAGTCACGTCATTCAGCAGTTTGGAGGGGATTGTCTTGCTTTTTAGTTTCTGTGAGCCCGCTGACAGCAACAGCTTGTGGGAGAGCAGAAAGTTTGGATTGCCACTTTAAAGAGGTTTTAGATCTGTTTCTAAAAAAAAGGGGCTCTGGACTCTGTAGTCGGGTTTTACAAAACTCATTTGAAAACTTACAGTGGCATAACACTGGTTAACGATAATTTTTTATTTTTTTTTAATTCTAGTACTGTAATACTAGAACGTACTTTAGAGCTATGTGGACAATAAAGTAACATTTAAAAGCCTGACCATACAAACACTCAAAGGCAGATCCGATAGTTTCACCAACTTCTATTCACAATATCCCATTTGAGCTGTAGTTCAGAAAGTCCCTAGTAATTGGTAAAGATGTATTGGTATTAACTTTCTGTCCAATGTTTAAAAGGTGTTTTGGCTGGGAGGACTTTAACTTTTATCTTTGTTGCAAAGATTTTGCCTTTGGTAGGGAAAAAAATCATTAACGCCAATGTTAAATTGATTTCTGGTAAGTGAATTTCTTAAGTATGTACTTCAGATAATGTTTTCAGAGCTACGTTCTTGGACACAGATCTGTGAGCCTAAATAGATACCTCCAAAAATTCTGCTTTTTTGATTAGACCTTTTCTCAACTTTAAATTGCAAGGTAAAACTAAAGCTTTTTCAAAGTATGTCAGCCTTCTCATAGGGAAACATTTTACCTATTGGATGCAACACGTTAAAACTATCTGCTCACTTGGAGAGCTGCAAAGTAAAATTACTGAACAGAAAATTGGTTCTGTTTTACCTCAAACCAGGACACAACCAATATGCAAGTTGGCAGCTTCTCAAGCTAACAAACATCTTTAGTTTATCAGCTGCAAGTCATCTTTCTTCCTCAAGGTGTATTTTCAGTTGATAAGTGTAATCAGGCTGTGAAATTTCTTTGAAATAAGTGAAATAGTTATGTAAACTTCATACCAAGGAGTTTAGTATGTCAAATAAGGGCAAAAATGTGTTTAAGTGTTTGTTTTACTTGAATATGCTGCATTCTGGAGAACTTCCTGAAATAGTTTTATCCACCAATGTAGATTTGATTCAGCTTTTGTAATTTACAAGACACTGTATCTGTTTTAGTTTATCATATTAAAGTATTAATATTGTGTCCTTATTGACCATCTGAAGTTTGCAAATAGGGAGTTTCCCTTAGGTAAATGTAAACTGGTAAATGTAGACAGAGTTACTTCGGCTCCACTTCTGAAGTAACAGAGACGTTAATAGTAAATATATAGCCACTCACGTGAAGTTTTACGCTGTGTGTTAAGAAACAACTGTCTCCCAAAGCCTTCTGTGTTACTTTGCACAGCCAAATTGCCATTTCTGTGAAACTGTAAAAGTATTCCTACAGTCAGGTGAAGGTAAAAGTTAGCCGCAAGGTTGCTAACTTTAATTTAAAGAGGTTAATAATTAATTAGATTCTTAAAGTAACTTACTAGATAATGTTTGATATCTACTTTAAAAAGAGATTAAACATTATGGTAACACTCAATCTTTTGGGTTTTTCAGGCCCCAGACAAGTTTGCAATGAAGTTGTGGATTCTTATGTAGCGAATCAATTCTGCTGACAATAGACTTCAGCTTCTTGCTTACTCTTTGCGAAGCCTTTTAGAAACTCAGCAGAAAACAGATGTTCACAAACTAGAGTGAAAAAAGTTGCCTAAGTCTTTCGAAAACAGTAATCTGTAAGGAGTAGTCTATGCTAACTGAAATTTGGGGTTAATGTAAGAAAAACTGCTTAATGGAGTAACAGTATTTTTTGTTGTTTCTCTGTTTCATAAACGAAACTGTTAGAACCTTGGATTTTTTTATAGCAGCTTATTCTTCACTTTTTAGTTTTGGAGCTTTTTATTGTATTTATTTTATAAGGATGAAAAACGTTATAAAGCTGGTTGAAAACAGAATAGCAGAATACCTTAAATTGAGACTTACTCTCCCAGGTTTGTTTACCAGAAAACTGGGTAAACGCTTAGTGGCATTTGTCTATTTCTCCATTTTGTGCCTCAAGAGAGAGGATCTAATTACCCAAAAAACAGACTTTGTATCAAATTTCAACAACAGCAAATTAAAAATCAACCTACAAAAAGCAGTTCCTCATTTTACAGGAAACTTCAACCAGCCATTGTTAAATGTCTCTGGTCAGTTTCCTTTTTAATGTGTTGAGGGAGGAAAAGAAATGCATGTATTTTTGCAGTATTAGAATTTACCTGGAGAGAAATAAGAAAACGAGTAAGTGAGGTAACTGCTATCTATCTACTTCCCTAAAAAATAAAGGAACATATTCTATGCGTGTGACTGTCGTAGGGTTTGTGCGGGGAGATTTTTTTTATTATCATTATTTTCTTCTACTTTCCAATCTCTAGTGAGACTGGCTTCTTGTTTCACAGGGCTCCAGAGCATTTGTGCCACAGATGAAGGATACAGTGCTTTACAAGTGGCAGTAATCACATACCACTCCACTTCTTTAGTCTTGTCTTGTTGCTAGCAACCAGTTGTTGTAGTAACTGTGACGTTACTCTGGCATGAGACATTGATGACCTCCAAGTGGAGAATAAAGTAAAGGAGTACATAATATGTAGCATACGTATTCAAGAACCTAAATGGCTAGTATGTGAAACTCCTTCATACATACTTTTTCCTTTACAAAGACAAATAAGAGTTTGAGCCTGAGCAAACTGGAATCAATTAAAGGAGAATGGAAGGAACATGGACTCTCTCTAACAATACCACTGCAGGATATTGTCACTTTCTGGGTATTGGGGTGATAATATTTAAAATGTCGTGACCTTGAGAGCTATCCAGTGTTGTGATCCATGTGGGAATAATACTGATCCAAAAGAACAATGCTGTGATATGCACCTAAGTAGTGAAAAGTGAAAGAAGTCCTGAGACCTAATATTGTCCCTACCTATTGATGTGGACTGAGAGCCCTTACATTACTAGCAACTAGAGTATTAGAATAATTTTTAGAATATTGTTAAAATTTTAAAACCAAGTTGTATTTTATATGAGTACTGGAGATGTCGTATAACTCTTTCTATAAAACTTGGTTTTTGTTTAGACTGTATTCCTCAATAGAAAAATCCCATTGGGAGTGATAAACACCAGCATTACTAAAACAAGACTGTGTTCCCCACAGGCTTTTTGCATAGATAATCATAATATATAATAACCTAGAATGTGGCTTGTAAAGCAAGTTTACACAGGCCAGGAAAAACACTTTTAGTTCATGTTGATACAACTTAGACACTAGTAATAGATTGTTATTCTTGCTATTCTTTTGTATAAAGTCTTTCTCCGAGACAGAAAAGCAATCTTTCCATGAATCATTCTGCTCTGGAGTATGTTTACCTTTTCATAAATGCTTGGTATATGTTAAGTCATACTTTCAAGTGAGTTTTCTCCTATTTGTGATAACTCTTGATTATTGGTTAAGCTATAATGGTGTCTGTTCTATTAAACTCTTTTTACAGATTAAGACCAATAGCAAATACTGCAAGTATTAAACACGTTACCTTTAACTGTCAGACAATATAAGCAGTAAGAAGGTTTTTTAATTGTCTGAATACACATATCATTGCAAATTTGTTCATATTATGAATTAAAAATGCATAGCATTTCAACAGTCATCCTTAACAAGAACTATCAACTTTTATAAAAAAATACCTAAATTGGTTAATATAGTCATTGAAGAGACCCAGGGTATGGATTCATGCATTTATAGGCAGGAGAATACTAGCTGTAAATTCAATAGCAATTTTAAATGTACCTGTAAATGTAAAAATGTCACAATTTCAGTAATCTCGAAACTTAAAAATACCTGAACTTTTGAAGTTCTTTCCTTGAAAAAAGAATAGAATAGCTGCCTCTTAACTTTTATTTTCACTTGAATGAATTGTGTAATGCAAAATACATAATCTTTGTCTGCATTGGCTGGTTCCAATTCACATTAATAGCCTTCAAGCCGTCAGCCCCCTTTCTTCCCTCCATGTGTGCATACGCAAGCATGTTTTGGCAAGTGTAATACTGTAAGTCTTGGAGAGAGTTTAAGGAAAAATATTGGAAGAGAAGCACAGTGTTAGATTTTATTGCTATAATTTGTTGCATTTGTCAGATTGTAATTTATTTTCAAGATTTAAATTTTAGCTAGTTGGGCTGCAGCAGACAGTGTAGAGCAGCAGGTGGCACTAGTGTGAATATTGTAGCATTTTGCATAGTAGATCTCTGAAGATGGACATAAGTTATTTTTTAAGTAACCTGTCGTTTAAGAAATCTTGTCCCACAATGACTGGCATTTCTTGGCCACTACCTGACTCCAGGTCAGACACGTACAACTGAACTGCTCCTGCATGCAGAGGGCCTGGAGTAGGAGCTATGTCTCTGCTACCTGTCAGACGCTCAGCACTGAAATTTGGCTGATCCCATCACATGCTAAGAGCAACTGAGAGGCAGGAATAGCTCACAACTGTTCTTCCTGGCCTCCTTTCCTAACCAGTATGCAAAGAGATACATGGCCAGATAAGACTGGGCAAGAGTTGGGTAAGTATACTGTCATGGAGGATGTGGAAAATAAAAGTTAGGGCATGAAGTCTAACTTTTCCCCTGGCCTTCTTGCAGTCACGTGCTGCTGTGCAACAGTTGATATGTAGTGACTATTTCTTCATACAGCAGAGAGATCTTCGTATCGCAGTTATGTTGATCAGTTGCTGGATGTCAGCCGTTTTCTCTTACCCAAAAGTAATCAAGCAGAAATGGTCAGCTGCTGTAAAGCATCAGAGAACTTACAATGATTGCAGTAGGCAGATTTTTAGTCCCATGTCAATCATGCAGCAGCTTGACTGGCACTGTGCCATTAAGTTGGAATCTATGGCTGTTGTGTTGGTCACCTCCATCTTAGGTTATTTGTGGGGAGGTTCTGACTGTTAAGGAAAAAAAAAAAAATCAGTGCTTATTAAAAGTCCACTGGATTTTTCTAATTTGCCTAATCCTTATATCAATAGAGCATTTTACTTAAATGTTAAAAAAAACCTGAGGCATTTTTCAGTGCAAGTAGACATGCTTAAGGTTGCAGCACGCAGGTCAGAGAAGACACCAGGTTTAAATACTAAAAGTAACGATACTCTTTTTGTTCAGTAATGTCACAAGAGAGTACAGAACTGCACTGACTTAGATAATAATTACAAAAAAAATTTTTAATAACATTTCTGTAAATTATGTAAATAATGCCTATTGCTAGAAGGAAATGTGGCTTCTGCTTTCATATATGCCAACCTTTAAAAAAAAAGAGTTAATTTAATTTATAATTTTTTTTTTAATAGGGTGGGGCGAGGCCCAGAGTTGGACACTCAAGATTCGTTAAGTGTCTGAATATAGAATTTCAGGCTTCTTGAGCTGGTTTTGCCACCGAAGAAGATTCCTATTCAAATGTACTTGTTCTTACTTGTTTCCCCACTCATTAATTCTAGCTTCCTTCCTGCACCCTTATATCAAGAACTGTTTGTCTGCTTTGCAGATTGGATCACTGAAATAATCCAAGGTTATTAGAGCTTTTTTTTTTTACCAAAGAGTTTGTTTTACTCCACTTGAATGCTGACAGTGAATACCACTGAAACGTACCATTAAAACTGTTCGTTTAAAGCTTTCCCTCTATGTTGAAAACTTACTACTTATCAGACTAAAAGTGTAATTTTTACACCCAGCAGTTATTAAGTCAGCACTTATTATCCTGGATTGCATCTGCCTTTGCAACGTAAGTCAGTTATGGATAAGCTTCAATCTGGTCTACATGTTACCATGGAAAAATTGTATGTGAAACTGAAGGGGAGGAGTAAGTATGAAGCAGTAGCAGTACTGGTACATTAGCAGTAGTAGTACTATAGTACAAAGTACAAGTAGTGGTAATATTAGTACAAACTGCTTTTGAACATGTCCTATATCACTTCCAGAGGGCAAATACACAGAGATACAAGAAATAAGGAGCATCCAGTTCCATCTTTGAGTGGATCTAGCAGTCAGAAACACCCATAAAACAATGAGACAAGGAGGCAAAACAATCCATCACGCCTCAAGTCATCATGCTGCCTATTACCTTTAAAATAAGTGCGTGGTAGCTGTATTTCATGTTTAGACTTAATGGATTATTTTTTCAATAAGTTTAAAGAAGGGTCTGTACTCAAAGAGATCCTAACAGTTCAAAGCTTAATTAGTCTCAATGTGTAATTTTAATTGGAATATTGTATTAGCACTACATCCTTCCATCAGAATTGTGGTGTCTGGTAATGCATTGTAGATTAAACTTTGTCCTGCTGACTTTGCTTTCAAACTGAGTCCCGCAACTCCACCATTCAAGGGTCAGAGTTTATTTGATCTAGATACAGCATTCTTAGGCTTAGTGAAAAAAAATCTAAGCAGATGTTTTTTTTCTTGGAAGCAGATAGATAAGAGAAGAGGAGAATCAGCAGCAACTGCTTCAGTCCAGGCCTTGGGCTGACTGCGAATTCCATTCTAGACAGTGTTACATGGGAAGCTTCTGGGGAAACAAGCATTTCTTTTAAATCCTTTCAACTTATGTGCATATAGATATATACAGGGTATTTAATTATAAAAAGTATACATGCAAATGTACAGTTTGGGGAAAAAATAGTATAGGTCATCAAAACTGCGTTATTATGCAAGGTGAGCTTTTGCACACCTGATAGCTAATTAAGAATTTATAAATATACCACAGTATCTACATACTGCCAGTTCTTAGCATTCTATACTGTTTGCCTAGGTATTTTGAAGAAGGATTAGTTGTACCAACAACCTCACCTGTAAGCATTCTTTCAGTAAGCTTAGATTCTGTGTAATGAGAGGAAAGCAGATCTTTCAGATAGCCAGACTCCCAATATCTATCCTGTTACCATAGCAGTATTAAAGGAAAATGAGACTACCATTCAAATTCAAAAATTCTAATTTGTCAGAAATGAATTTTCTGTGTCTCTGCTCTCTGAAGAGGAACCGGTAGAAAAAAAAAAGGATGGGGTAAAAAATAAGATACTGGAAATTAAACTGAAGCACTATCATGAAGAGCAAATGATTCTCCTTATCGACACACTTTACAAACAGGGAGTGTTGACTTACCTTCCATGAAAGGTCTTGCCTGATAGAGATAGTATCATCTGTCTAGCAGTGGTCTATAGCAGAGGGCTAGGGAAAGCATAGGAGCGGAGCAAGTCATCATGATTTTTTTTCCAGAATGATTTCCCAGCCTCCAGCAGCTTGTATTTCAGAGACAGTGTCTGTAATTTAAGATGAGCTTTTTTCATGTTGTTATCCAGTACCTTTTAAGGCTATGTAAACTTAGAGTATCACCAGAAAGGAATTCCGCATCTTACTACTTTACTTAATTGTGTGACCTGTAGCTGACTCCTTTCATTTGTTTTGATTGTGCCTCCTGTTAATTTTAGTTGATGATCTCTACCTCTTACACTGGAAAACATAGTGAACAGTCTTTCCCTATTAACCTTTTCTATGACATACAGTCATTTCTTTTCCAGGCTGAATATATTTCTGTTATATTCAATTGTTCATTGTATGGAAGCTTTTCGTATCATGGCTCATCCTTACTGCCCTTCTCAGGGCCTTTTCCAGTTCTGCTCTGTCCCCTGTAAGGTAGGGAAAACAGAACTGCATTTGGTATTTAAGTTGCAAGTGCATAATGGATTTATAAAGATGGCTATCCAGAAAGCATTGGTAAGAATAAGCACCAGTGAAATAGAAGTATGAAAGCCAAGAAAAAAGGCTCAGTTTTCTTCTGCCCTGGATTGATCGAGTGTCACAACCTTGATTTCCTCTTTCAATTCTAGTGGTTTAGAAGCTATTTGTAAAATTTAAGCATTATATAACAACTTTTTAGTATTGACCTGAGGTTGCTTATATTTAGAATATTTTTATATTCTTTTTTTGGCAAGGGGAAGAGAGGAATGGTTAAGAAAAAAACTTCAGATTAAATTCTGGCTCAGGTAGGATGTCATTTATAGACCGCTATTTCCAAGATACGTGGTTAGTGACTGAAGATCACTTGATCATTTCCAGATACTCACTGATAACTAAACAATACGTAACTTTTTTTTTTTTTTTTACTTACCAGTTTCAAAGGTTAATTCTTTCCAAAGTGAGGGAGTGGAAGCAAAGCACAGAGATGAGGTGATTCCCTTAACATACAACTGAAGGCAACAGATGCCTGTCCTGAGCTGTATTCATTCAGTCCCAGAATCGTCAGAACTGGTTCTGTATGGTTTGTACCCAATATATTCTTCTCAGAAAGACAAAATTTTTGCCTGGAGTAATAACTGATGGGAAGACATCACATGAAATACTAGAAATTCAGGCCCTAGTTACTGCTAGTTCTTCATAGGCTTCTATAGAGGATTTGAAATATTGCATAAAGTATCGACTTCTATTGCCACAGTTGTTAAAGTTCTTTCTGAGTTTTGTAATGTGTAACAATACCTCTGTGTTTAATAAATGTGTCTTTGATTAATGTTGAAGTCCATCAAAACCTCTTACCCCTATGTTCTATTGCCTCCACTTCAAGATATCAAGTCAGCAATGTATTTGGCTTGCCTTCATTCCTATTTACTTGTAAGATACAAAAATGTCTGTTGATTTATCAGCAGCAGAGATCTCTGTTTTTAAAGTGTATTTGTAAGCACAACAGGAAGATGCATAAGGGACAATGATGCTGCAGTATCTTTTCTTCTCTCATCTGAACAATCAATTTCATATAGAATTGCAAGTCATGGCTTTCTACATGTTTCAAATTAATGCTAAAAACGCTATCCATTTTAGATTTCCAGAACTGCAGAAACTGTTTTTTTAAAAACAAACCCAAACACACAAACTCCCCTTCTAGTTCTGACCTCATAGACTTTCATAGAGTAACCACCTTGAGACATCATTAAACCAGAATAATTTATTTCACTGCATGACCTTAACATAAGCTAATAATTGTTCTTGTCCAGTTATCTTGCTGATTTAGAATGTGTCTTTATGTAGCCTTCTTTTTTTAATGAATGACAGTGGTTTTATCAAGATACCATTTTTCAGTGAGTACAACATCAAAGTGATTGTTTTATTAAACTCAACAAGAATAAATATTCAAGAAGTTTAGCTGTTCTTTATACATTTGAGTGGATATGTTAGTATTAATAACTTTATGTGTTCAATACACTCATAAATGGTTGACTATAGATGATCACCAGTTTTGTATTGTAAAGAAAGATTGAGCTCTGATAAGAGCTGGAAAATGTCTAGCAAAGACAGTTGCTAAATATGTCTTGTGATACAGTGTTTACCTCCTCTAATCTGTTCTGTGCATGCATTTATTTTGCCTTTTTAAAATATGATAGCTGAGTAGACAAAACAAATTCTCAGCTAAAATGGTACTGCTGAGTCTTAAAACCATACAGGTTAAGACCCTCACCACCTTAGCATGTGTCTTCTCTGGATTTATCACAATTTAATGAATTGTGTCTTCAATATATTCGTAGCACTTTTGCATAGCAAGTGCTGTTGAAGCTCTTTCTGTTTAAAGAATCTCTTACATTCATCATGAGTCATCTCTACCATACAAACACACACTTTCGTATACAAATAATATTTCTGTATTGCATCATACCAGCTATAAATGTGGCTAGCAATTTTTTACCCCACACTTGTACTAGAAAAATAAGTGGTATCTGAAATTGCTACAAGGCATCCTTCTAAACTTTTGTTTACCCCAGCTTCATCAAACTGAACATTTATCTTATTTTCTTTGTAATTGTGAATTACAAATATAAAAGCTATTGCTGGAACCAATACGCTGCTCAGTAACTCGGTTCACTAGGGAATGAATAGAAATCATGTTTGAATTAAATTCTTTTACATTGGTTCCTTTCTTCTGCTTGGTTTTGTACTTGAGTGCTAAGGTTCAGTTAGCTTTCCCTGTCTTGTGGAGATTATATCAAGTAGTCTGCTTTGGAAAATATGTACTAAGTAGACTTATTACAAAAGCAAAATTAGAAAACAAGTACAGTTCCTTAATGTTTAAATTTGATCCCTGCAATAAAACAAGGTATTGCTCAAGTTAAGTTGGGGAGTATGCTAAATATATGGGAATATATTCAAAGTTGTTCAGTTGTAGCAGGCTCAATAAACAAGAATAAATGGTATTAAGGTCATGAAACACTAGCTAATGTTTATATTGCAGACAGGATTCAGTCACCTCTAATTTTTGTAGCAAATATTCTCGTTCTAATGAACCGAATATGACCTCTTTCTTGATCTGTAAAAGCTAATGTCACTGTAGTTGAAGTAGTCAACTTTATACCGTAAAAAAAAAGTTCAGCTTACTTGCTTACATAACTTATCTGTGCTGTCTTCATTTCTTTCCAAAAATAGGTGCAACTTAGGGCAGAGGTGTGTAAGGACCGGTAGAACCAGTTTTTCTCTGCTTCAGACTAAAACTTCCAGTGCTTCATACTCTTTGAGAGCATCCTGAATCTCTGCAAACAAAGTTCACCTAACACACCACCATATAAAGTTGAACCTTTTCCTAGCCTTAGATGAATGGCAAATCATCTAATATTTTAAGCGTTGTTCTTTCTCTTTCCCTCTCTCTCTTTCTGCATAGAATATTCTGCAGTCGAGATCCGGCCCTCAGCCAAAGAGAGAAGGTTAAAATAGAACCTATCTGTTGAAATAGCTATACCGCTTTAGTTTGTGGTTCTTAAAATATATTTAAATATTCGGTATTGTGAGAGTAGAAATGGCATACTGGACTTTGTTTCTCTCTCTTTAAGAAAGAAGTGGTAATTTTAATTCATCTCTTACCAGAAGTTAAACAGCCTAAACAAAATGCTCAACTGACTAAAATCAGCAGTAACAGAACTTGGTCAGTAGTAGCTATTGTTAATTAATTAAAGTATTTGGCACAAAAGTTTCTTAAAGTTGCAAAGACAGTCTTTCTTGTTTTGGAGATGAGGAGTTTCATATACAGCATTTTCATTAAAGTGAAAGTAATTAGAGATACACTAGATGTTTTTCTAAGAATTAGGTGTTGGCTGTATTAATGTTTACAGAAATTTTGCTCACGTCATTTTCTAGCTCTTTAACTTGCACCGTAATCATTCACTTAAAATGCTTTCTAATTAGTCTGGTATACCAAAAATTAGCCTGTAAAAGTTGGAGTTAATTTCTGCAGCTCTTTTCTTCAATCTTAAATTGTATCTAAGGTTAAAAAAAAAACAAAACTTTTTTTTTCTTTCCCCAACTTTCATAAAGAGCAAGCTAATTTTTTTTTAAAAAAAAATTCTTGGTAGCATTAGAATTAATTTTCTCACTAAATCACATCTGAGAAGTACCAAAATAGCAACAGGCCGGCTCCACAACTGACACCATCCCAGTCTCACCCATGAGGTTCACAAGAACTCATTTATAAATATCAGTAGCATTGCCACATTTTAAATACATAAAATCTCAAAGACAGGTACTTTGCAAATGGAATGTATAAAGTGATGCCTTTACCTGAACTACATGATTCATCTAGCAAGCATATCTTACTTCATTGTTCATAAGACTTTTTAAAATTGGAAATCCAGCACTGACATAAGCTACAGCTTTTTGTTGTGCAAATGATTCATATTTATTCAAGATACTGCATTATACATAGCTTTCCCAAATATTATTATGGAGATATTATTAACCGAAAGCATGCTAACTGTATTAAAATACTCCAAAAGGCAATATTCCTAGTATGTTACCTATTACAACAGTATACAAATGCTATAACAAGTAGATTAATGGGAGCTATGAATCCTGGTAAATACCAATGCCAAGTAATTTTGATTTACTGTTCGGTTAAACCACAACAACTGTTTATAGTCTTTGCAGGGATTATGTTATATTTTGAACATACCTTTCAACCTGTTTTGCTGCTTCAGGGTACAGCAGACCTTAACATGTATATTTTGGGGGGATCTTGTTCAATTCTAGAGGATGAGCATTGATAAAAGTTGCAAGTTTAGTGTCAGCTGAAGTATTTACTAGTTGTTTCATTGGGTCAAAACACAGAGAGCACAAATGAAAAAAATGAAAGTGCTCTGTGTAGGTCAGAGTCTGAGGAATCTTGACAGAGTACATACTGGCCTACAGTTGGAATGCAGACACAAAACATATATGGATCCACTGTACCATTCAGAAAAAGCCTATCAATTTTTTAAAAGTAGAAAAACAGCACATGCTCCTTACAAGGAAGTTTTCATAACTAATGAATTTCTAGAGTCCTGATAATGGGGGGGGGGCAGTGATTATAGCGTTGGGGGTTTTGTATGTGCTATACTACTAACCTGCCTTCAATTCTGACAATTGCACTGGTCACATTCATGGCCACGTATGAATTGGTCTGATGTTTGTGGTTAGTTCTGGCAGCCTGAAATAGTGATCATAAACCTAAGGTTGAACATCAATTAGGGGATAGTGTAGGGAAGCTTGCACTGTTGCTATAGGAAGAGTTAACTTCACGTGACGCTTCCAAGCATTTACACAACTTCAAAGTGTAAATAAGATTAGACAATACTTCCTTCATTCTCTCACAGTAAAAAAGATTCCTTTTAAATCATCTTCTGTGTCACCTAGTTACTGTCTTCAATCAGGCAACATGCCTAATGACAAACTTCTGAAAGCATGTTGAGTCTCAAAAATCCTGACAAACAAGCCTCCTTGATTTCCTGTTTCAGTATCACATAGATAATTAAAGTCAAAGCAAAGATTAATTAAGTAATTGATTTGCTGCTTCTACACAAATAAATGTGTGCTCCCTTGTAAACGGTAATGAGACCGTGTCAATGAGCTGTAAGAAATTTGTGGCACTCTGCAACGGGAAATCCTAAAATACTTGGAAAGGGGTTGTAAAAGGGTTAAAAAGTAACAAAGTAGTAAACTTCTGCTTTGAAAAACAAGTGCCTTTCTCTGTTAGAGCAGTCCAAATTTGCCTGCTGCATCCATGAAAGCTGTTCATTCAGTGAAGGTCAAAGGTTTTGTTGTTGGTACACCAGCTGATCATCTGTAAGCCCATCAGGCTGTACTGCTGAGCATAACAAACTGCTGTGCATTGCTGGTGTGCGTCACAGGACCCTGGGGTTTTGCACGGGGATTAGTCAGGCTGTATTTGGAAACGCCCTCAACTGCACTTTGCGCTGCTATATTAGCGTTCCTCAAGCAAGAGGAATTTTCTTTTGCTTCTGCAGCTGCTCCTGCGAAACCCTCTGGTAAGTGTGCACAGCTTCTATCAACAGCACTGACAGTCTTCTGCCTGCATTTTTAAGTCAGGGTTATGAGCTGAGGCATTACTTACAGTTGTTTACTGTGACAAATTGTATTTTTAAGTGAAACATTTGATAGCACAGGATTGGCAACAGCACTGAAGGAATACATATATATTTACCAGTTTTTATTGAATAGGTTATTTCAACGTAAATGTTCCTCTACTTATAAATATGTATCAGAGTAGTCTTAAGTGTGGGTATTTTCAGAGTGACATAGCTATGTACCGTTCATGTCTGCTTTTATTTCTGTACAGCAGGAATAGCAAAATCACATAATATAGCAGACCAATTCTTAAAAGAATTTGGTTGGTTTTTGTTGGCAGCCTGTATGCAAGCCCTGCGTCTCTGGACTCTGCTTGCCACCTATGCTGTTGCAGTAGGACAAAATCAAGGACAGAAGAATCAGGAGTGCCCTAAGCTCAACGCACAGGTACTCTCCTTTAAAAGCACAAGAGGAAATGCTGTTGTCATGTTTTCTGTGAACACCCGCACCAGATTTTTTTGTAACTTTTTTTTTCCCCAAACTAAATATCAAAATCCAGCCCATTAAGTGTAACAGATGTAAATAATTTCACAAAGTAAAACAGCAAAAAATATTTTTAGTACGCATCCTATTCCATTTCTTAAAATAGCCTAGGTAGTGAAGCCACTTCCAGTTATTTCATATAACCTGTGCTGGGTATCCATTTTTGCAGCATATTATCAAGCAACTGTAAAGATACTCAATGTTCTGTTGTTTTGTTTCCATAATAACATTTGCCTATTTACTTTTTCGATAAGTAGTTCTAAGGCTATTTCTTGGCAAAACTACCAAAAGAGTAATTTGGTAATTACTAGTTACTAAGGATTTCTTACCCTATTTGAGTTTACATCATGTAAATATAAAACATACTATGGGTTTGGATTTGGTAATTATAAATTAATAAATATATGTCGTGAGCTCAGGTTATGCTAGCGGACAGCATGATCACTAGCACAGTTCTCCTGACTAGCTGCACATAATGGAGTGACTGATGTGTTTATACTTGTGTTCAGTAGCTTTTATGTTTCTGTCTAAAAGATAAGTCTACTAACAGCTGGGGCTGCTAAGAGAAACCTCTGTTGTGCTCATGGACCAAAATTCAAATTGTCTGAATTAAAGCCAAAACTTGGTTTATACATATACAAGCATATGAGCGCACGTAGCTGTATATACGCGTATATAGATGGAGGAGAAGGTACGCACACACTCCCATTCTGTGGTTTTTGTTACAACTCCCCCACTTCTTGCAACTCATGTTGCAAATAGCAGAAGTTACATGAAGAAGCTTGCATGCTTTTCAAAAGTTTTTTGTAAGCTTTGTTTTCTAGAGTAAGTAGATGAAAGTTCTGTAATAATATCAAAAAGAAAAAAGGAGTGGAAAATAAGATGTAAATGTAAACTAAGGAATGTGCCCCTTTTCTTTATAATTTCACCAAACTCTTGCTTTCTGCCACCAAGAACGCTGAAACCAATTTTATGTAGCTTGCCAGGGTATCAAATTTCACAGCTATCGCTGATGCCATGCCCTGCTTTTTTTGGTACATGTCCATAAGTAAGTATATGTGATAGCTAGTCTCAGACCTTGGAACTGAGCATTTGCAGTTCCCAAAATAAATGTCATTTGTTCTTCGTTTATACTCTTTTACCTGGAAGCTCTCACCACAGACTAGAAATAAAATTTACAAATAATTGAATCCTATCCATTTTATCACTTTGATTTGCGTTTTCCTTTTTCAGAAATAACACTAATAGTTCCCTCTCCTTACCAGCCCACCCTGGTGTGTCCTCTATATCAAAAGTTAATAGGTTTGAAACCTGGTCTAGTCTGAGGCCGATTTACCAACAAAGTAGAAAAAAAGAAATTGTGTGATAATTGAAATTCACATACTGTCAATAGTATTACAACTAGTTTGTATTTATTGTCTTATCACTTTTATGACATTGTGGCCATCTGAAATTTTGTGGAATATTTTTAATGTGTTTGTAAGCATGAGAACAGTCATTATTATTCAGAATTACTGACACCTCACAAAGTACTCAGTCATGGAGAATTACAGAGAAGTTCCCTCAAAATTTTATCCACCCATAATGCAGGGTGTTTTCTTAGCAGTGATTTTTGGGAGGCATCCATATTAGATTAGTCTTTGTAAAATAAGAAAACTTTGTATTTGCCAAGTAGTGTAGTCTTACCAGGGTATCAGTATAAAAATACTTCGCCCCATTTTTTTATGTCCTTGGTCAAAGCATTACTTAGCAGGCTTATGATGATAACCTCTTATATTTTACTTATTACTAGTAATATTTCAGGCTGTATATCTGGATTTGATTGTGAAATAACCCATATCTCCATGTAGTTAAGATAGCAAGTCATCCATCAGCTCATTCTTCCCAACTTAAAATTACAGATAGTGAAAACAAGGTCCCACAGTTGTCCTTTGTATGAAGTTTCTTTCTATTAGCTACTTTTCTGTTGGACATTATTTTTTAATTTTTTCCAATTTTTTTTTTACTCATACGGATTTACATTGTTGCTTTACTGGGTGGGAAGTAACTGCTCTACCTCCACCACTTAGTAAAGTTCAGTATCATCTTAACTCCAGAATATGACATTACGCCTTGTGCACACAATCAGTTACTAATTCCCTGGGATACCTGATTGGAAACGCCTACTATGGCATCTGTGAATTCACTTAGATACCTACCTTTCATTTTAGTGATTATCACCAACTCTTGTTTAATAATCCAACTGATGCAGCATGCACTTAGTTATACACTGTCTCACATACTAAGAAAACAATATATATAAGCAGCACCCAGATATAATGTAAAAGCAGCTCTGTTTGCACTCTTGCTACCCAATTGTGCATAAGAAACTTTATTTCAAAACTAGAATTCAATATGTTCTTTACAGTTAATACTTTTCCTCTTTATTTAACCCAGCTACACAGACGCATGTCTCATGTACTAAATAGACTTGTAATTTTCAGAACTGTCCTTGTAAATGACCCATTCTGTGGTTTGTAGGACTGGGGGATTTCCAAACCTGCGTGAATCCATTACTGTTCATTCATCAAGGTATGACTATAACATTGTTAGCTACAAAAGAATTTCCTACATCCTTATTCCAGTTACCTGCTGTCACAAACAAGCAGATCTTTTTTTCCTTTTCATAAATCAAATTAGCTCAACCTTTAAAATAATCTTTTTCAGTTTTGTTCTCCTTGCTTCGCTTTGAAGGTTCCTTAAAAATGTCAGAGACTAGAAACTTAAATGTATTTGTGGCCAGTGTATATGCCAACCCCAAATTACCTTTAGGAGTTGTCACCTTTTAACGTACGTTTTAAAAAGTATACCAGTCTCTGAGCTATTTAAGTAACATATAGATGTCCTTGGTAAAAGCAAGACTCTTCTCACACTTTTATAAAATAACAGAATAAATAGGGGCACTTAAGTGATTCAATATGATGTACTTTCAGATGTCACAATGAAATATGAATTCCTTTTCCTGCGCTTATATAGTTTTAGTCCTGTATGTAGAAGCTCCTTGCTCTGAAAAGCTTTCTTGCCTTTGTTAGTTGGTGTCGAGTATTTTATTTGGCTGTGTCTCCGTATGTGTTCTTCCCAGGCAACTGGTGCAACATAATTTTTGGCCTTTTGTATATACTGAGCTGACTCCTAGAACTCTGTTAAACAATTAATAGAAAGTCAAATTTTACCAAATTAACTAAACTTTTCTTATTAGCATTTTTTCACTCTTTGTTCTTTCATCTGTCTTATCAGTTCTTTCCATCTTGAATCTGCTTGTCCCCTTCAACTCTGAAGAATGGCAAATATGCAACAAAAAAACAACAGCTAGACCGGGCAGAAGGAGATAGTTTGCCAGAAAACTGGTGACTGCGTATTAGGGAGTTTCATTGACTTTTAATATAATAAAGCCCAAATAAAAGAATTGCTACTTAAGGTTCAGTTGTAAATATGAACACAAGGAACTAGTGATGGGGACAGTAGCTATTTTGACTAACCATATTTGTCTGAGGCTTTATCAGATGCCATATCCATAATGAAAACTTGTTTTTGCCTATGAAAGTGCCTGTGAGACTGAAATTGTCTGGGTTATACGTGCTGCAGAACACTTTTTCTCCCCCTAAATTAAAATACTCTTCAACTGACTTCAATTTTTGTGTAAAAATGAAAGATGTATTAGAAATAAATGAACCTTAAAAACTGATTTTGACTAGGAGTATAAGTTTACAACATCAAAGCAGGAAGCTTTCATCATACTCGAAATCTTAAGCAATGTCTTGTTTAACATCATCTACTGAAGTGTTTACTAAGGAGGTTTTCCTATGGGTGTTTCAAAACTTACGAAAGGCCTCAGTCTGAAATAGAACAGTAGTAAGCAATCCAACTTTCCTCATACAGTCTCTCCCTCTGATCACTCCATCTCCCCCAACATCTGTTCTGTTTAAATTAGTTATATTAGGAAGTCTGTTACTTAGTATCTAAGTAAACCAAATAATGTTTGAACTACTTCTTACAAAACGATGCATTTAGATTTCACCTTGTTTAATTTTTGCATTCCAAGTCTAAAAATACATAAATAATTTGCCTCCTGAAAGTCAAAGGAATTAGATAAGTCAATTTACAGTGAAAAAATTAGTGTCAAATTGCTTTATCTTTCATTATATAGGAAAAAATGCTGTATACCCACCAAACAAGTTGTAAGGTTACTTTGTTTACCAGCACTGTGTAACATACGGAAGAAATACTATAAGACACCTTTAAAGAGTTGCAGATTGTTAATGTTTAATTTTGTGAAGCTAGATCAGTTGACATATACTGCTGATAATTATGAATAAATACCTATAAATGCTTTGTAGATGTATTTCGCAAAAGATCAGGGAATTCTTTAATAGATATTTTTCAGGAATTTTTTTCTAACAGTGGTTAGCATTCTCAATGATTCCCAGTTTGGAATAGTTGGAAGCCAATCCTAACGTACCTTTGTTTGAATTTGCTGTGCTAATAAAAGTAACAAGGCACTGCAACCACATAGAGAACAACTATCTTGGTATAAGAGGTACCATTTTTCCAAAAAATGTCTTTGTCCTAGGATGGCAAAGGAAAACCTTAACTCTTCCAAACTGAGTGAAATGAATTCAGTTTTTTCTTTATAAGACTCATAAAGCAAAGTAGTAGTCAATACCCTGTCATGACTTAAGAATTTTTGGCAAGATATTCTGGGGTAGGTGAAACTTTTTGGATGGGTGGAAAACCTTGGAAAATTATCAGGGTTTTAGAATGACTTCTGTTTTCATTAGTGTCTTTGAGGATATCAGCCAAAAAGTAGCAGTAAGCATACTGGGGATTAAAATTATTTGTTATATTGAAAAATAGGAGCACTGATGTGGAAGAAAAGATACAATCCAGCAAGACTAGATGTAAAATTTAGCACTTTGTGCAACTACCTGTTTCTGCCTAGGAGTAATTTTTCATGAATATTTGGTCATTACCAACTGAATTTGAATCAGTATCACCATATTGTTGCTAAAAAGTCAGTGTATTCAAATGTATATGCAAAGATATTATCCGGAGACGTGGGACAGCCCTTCAGCTGAGGCCTGAAAAGAGCAGAGGAGAAAGGTTATACCTACAGTTACGGATGCTGTGTTTCAAGAACGGTATGGTTCAAATGGATGGGCCAGGACAACATCAAAAATTGCCAGAGGTTTAGAAAATTGTGCTCTGCAAAAGAATTAAAGAAATTGAGGTTCTTTACTGCAGGAAGAAAGGAAAAATATCTATGAGCATCTGTGAAAAAGAATAATTTCCTCCAAGTTGAATGACCTAAAATTACAGTAAGAAAGGTTAAATAGAGATTAAGCAAACATTTCTGAACAGAAAGATAGTTGAGCACTAAAATACGTGGTTGAGAAAAGTGAGGAATATGTGAGTGAAGGTTTTGAAGAAAGGGTTAGATGAGTATCTGCTGAGAATGATGTAGCTGTAATAGTTTGCTCCTACCTGAGGGCAGAGTGGACTAGAGCTGATATTTAAAGGTACTTCCAGCTCCTTCTTTTCCTTAAGACACGAGTGTCTTTTCCGTTACAAATGCTTGTGCTTGCAAGATTTGAAAATGTCATCTTTTTCTCAAAGGATGACTTAATTGCAGTTTGACTTCAAGTTGTTTTGTTACTAATAAACAAATGGCTTAGTAGCATCAAGAGCAGGAAGAAAGAGTGTTACGTGACTTATTAATAATTGGTGATATGAGAACTCTGGTTCCAGAAATGTGTCTGGAAATAGAAGCTGCTTTGTTTTTTGGTTTGGGTTTTTTTTTTATTTGCTCATTGCAGCAAAGATTACATGCTAGCTGTAAGAAAAGGAAAGCTGAATGATCAGAATGTGAAGAATGTAATTCCTAGCACTTCTTCATCTCTGACATTCTATACATAGAAAATAAAATTTACTACTCATAAATTACTCATAAATGCCTATGTGGACAGATGGCAAATGTCTAATGCCTTTGGTTTAGAAATAGTCCATACATGATTATAAAGGAAGGAAATACATAATAAATTTTGGAAAATTCTGTCCATGAGTAGTTCTTTTATCATTTCTGCAAGGTTGAAGAGAAACTTTTAGAGTAAGCAAAGGTTGGGGGGGTGGGGGGGGTGTTGTGTGGGGAGCGGGGTTGTGTGGTTTTGTTTTTTTTCTTTTTTACGGAACTCAGCATTTATCATAATATTCAAGAAATATTCCTCGTTGAAAAGGAGTATTGTGGTGTGATAGCACGTGTTATTTCAAAAGTGTGCAGTAAAATAGGTAATGGAAAATGGTTAATGGACTGGCTAGGGAGCAGGAATTACTATACAGCCTTGTTGTATTACAGTACTCAGTTGACACATGCGGCATTCTCAGCAAAACAACGGGTGTCTGAAATCAGCCTGTCTTCTTTATCTATGTTGAAACTTTAAGGGCATATTAATTGCACAAAGAGCTAGTTTTAAGATTCACCATGTCCCAGTGGCATACTTGAACCACAAGGTGATCCCATATGTCCTGCTTCTATATATCTCCTTTATTTCCTACAAATACAATTATCTTTTCTGTGAGTGTCCGCTTATTGAATAATTTGGTATTAGGAAAGGACATGAAAACAGATGTTGAAAGCAAACGGAACTGTATGTAGTCATCAGTTAATACATCCAGAGTATTTTCTGTTTCTTCTTACTCTTAACTTGCTTTCCTGTCCTGAGCATGTCTTGGTGTCACATGGAAATGCTTATAGATGCAGAACTTCCAATCTGATGGATAGCAGCTGTTAGCTAGTAAGTTTTCCTCTGTAAGTATATTTCTGTCTTTGTTCTTACTCTTCATAGATGCCAGAATTTCAGAAGAAGACTGTCCATATTAAGGACCCAGGGAGAGTAGAGGAGATTATTTGTGGCCTCATCAAAGGTGGAGCTGCCAAACTACAGGTAAAGGTAGTAGAAGGTGTAACCAGTTTGGAATGAAAGCAATCATATGATTGTTGCTCTATGCCAAAAAAATTAAGAATATATATACATATATATATAACAGAAGTCAAACTTCAAGAAATTTCCAAATCTTAGACATCTGTTAACTCTTTTAATAGCCCATGTTGATTCAACTGTAATTCAGCCAGACACTAGTTAAGTAAATGGTATAAACATATGAGCTCAGTAATTTCAGGAAATATTCTGACCAAAGGAATTAGAAAAACATTTTTGTTAGGAAAAAAGGTTATTCTTATGGGATATTCTGGCTTACCTTACAATTGTTCAATAAAATAGGGAGATTTCTGTGACACATGCTACTCAGCTGTAACTATTGTTGATCGTTGAGAATTTCTAGCCATTCTTTATTTTGTCCCTCTGTGTTGTAAGACAGTTTTGCTTTTTCTTTCCTTAAATAGATTATTACAGATTTTGATATGACATTAAGTAGATTTTCCTACAATGGAAAAAGATGTCCAACTTGTCATAGTGAGTACTTTTTTTTTTTTTTTAATATGGACTGGTTTGTTCACCCATTTTAGTTTTTCCTAGATTTTAATTTTCTATCCAATTTATTCCCTAATATGTGAGATATTATATTGACTTGTTACCTAACCTGTACATCCTAATGAAGAAGTATTCTAGTGACTGTCTATATGTGTATTTATGTATATATATTTTAATCACAGTCTGTGTGAATTAAAATCAGATAAGTTGTCATTCACAATTAAAACATTAAGTTCTGAACTATAAGATGTTAGTGGCTAGATATGGTAGGGTTGACTTTTTATTTTTTTTAAGAGCCCATAATAGTCCCAAAGCCTGCAAGAACCAGGTAGTAAACTCCTCAGAATTCTTGGCATTTTTATCCTGTAGTCTTTTAGAACAAAGAGAAACGATTTACTAATGAAGTGGGAATCCTAAAACACATAGGATGCCTCATGATGATTTCAGAAACAGTTAAATCTCAAGAAACAGATAAGAAAGCTTGTAATTGACCTTTTAATTCAGAGATGAAGGGAAGGACAGTAATACATCTTCATGCTTGTGAAGAAAAATGTGCCTTTCAGTGGTTGCTGGTAAGAAAAGTTCTGAGGAAACATAGTGGTATGACATCAAACATTGTCATCTATGCCATTTACAGTGTTGTAGAGCAAAGTAAAAGAAATATACTATCTTATTTAACGCTTTTTTTTGTTTCACCCTCCCCAGACATCATTGACAACTCTAAGCTCATCACAGAGGAATGTCGGAAAAAGGTAAACAGAAAACCTACTAGCTGTTGGTTTGTTGTACAGACAACTGTTATTATTCCCTGACTGTACTGTGTGTTGAATTACGCAGCATGACAAGACAAGGGATACTTTTCAAGCTCTCTGAGCTTTCTCACTGACTGCAAGACATCCCATCACTAATAGAAGTGAACAGAAATACGTGTATTGATAGTAGCATGTGGTTTGGTTTAACAGCATCCACTTTTTCTTCTTAGATATATTTACAAGCTAACTCTTTGTTCAAAGAGCATTTCAGATTCCATTTTATCTAAATAATGTAATCAGAATGGAGAAAGTTATTTTTATTGGTTAGAACAAATACCAAGTGTTATTTTATAAAAATACATTAAACATCTGGTGTTTTTTCCCCTTCAGTTATTGCAGCTGAAAGAAACCTATTATGCTATTGAAATTGATCCAGCTCTCACTATTGAAGAAAAATATCCATATATGGTGGAATGGTAAGAGACACTTCCCATCTTCAAATTGTACTAAGATTAGATTTAATAAGTTTTTAAAAGCAAATTAACAGCAGTACTTAGCTTTTAGCTAACACATTAACTGAATTAATCTCTCTGAGTGTTGTGCAACAACTGTTTGTGCTTTGCTGTTAACCTGAATGATCAGGAATTAACCATACAGGATGCCTTTCATCACGAGATTTAATGAAAGGTGAATCTTAATAAATAAAATTTTGACCCATTTTTCGTTTATATTCTAGGTACAATAAATCTCATGCACTACTCATTGAACAAGGCTTACAAAAAGATAAATTTGCAGAAATTGTGAGGGAATCTGATGTTATGCTGAAGTAAGTTCCTTTTGATTTGAACAATACTGTTTCAGAGCACTTTCTGTAGATTCTTACTGTGTGTTTTCAGGGGAAAAACAAACAAAAACATTCCTGAGAATGTAACACACTAATCTTGGAACATAGCGAGCTCTTCATGCCCCCACTTTATTCATATTTTGTAGCTAAATGCTTACAATGATCACACTAGAGATCTTAAAAAAAAAAAAAAAAAAAAAAGTTTGAGCCATCTTTACAAACTTCATTTCTGTAGATTTCCATCCTCTTGAAATCGCACTGGTGGCTCTTTTTTTGTAAGGGGATTGTAGAGTTCAACTTAGTTCCTTTGAAAAACATTCCCTAGAATAGTTTTATTTGAGATAAAAATGCAGTGGCCTGAGGAATATATTTCATATGTTCTGTTAAATATTGTTCTTCCTTCACGGCTAAAGGCAAGTTTAAAACCCAGCAAAATCCTCGTTTGAAGTGTGCTGTGGCTCCCACCTGTTTCAAGTTCTCCAAAATTGTCTGTATAATTTTGGACTACTGAAACAAGTTAAGACTTAATTTGTGGAAGTGTTTGTTTATCATACTGACTAAATTCTTATCTTTTGCAAAACAGACAAGCACACTGTCTCTGCCTGTTTGAAAGCCTAAGTCCACATGGATTGAATCTTCATTGACAGGCTAAAATTCCCTCAAAAATTTTCACCATAATTTATTAAAAACATTTAAAATTCTGCCGATCAATGCCTGTGTGGAGAAGGTGTATAGAGATAATATCTTGTTCCTGGAATACTGTACATAGTTTTGATTGGTTATTAAAAACTGAAAAGCTTTCGGGAAAGAGTTACAATAAATGTGTTCAGGATTTCAAAACAAGGCAAAATTTGTTTTATGGTAATAACCCTATAGAAAGTCAAATGTTTGAGAAAGGAAGACTGAAAGGAAATGTACAGCCTGATAGTAGCTAGAGAGAGTTCTAGTTTGCTTTTTCTGGGGTGTTTGGGGAGGGGGAACCAGTTTTAAGTCTTTAAAACACGATTAGATGTCGGGGCGGGAGGGGGAAATTATGCAGATCAAGACCAAACAGCTTGATGCAAGGGTTTCTTCCTAAAACTACGTATCTTGTGTTAGCTTGATGGTTCTTGCTAACCTGAAAAGGTGAGGCAAAGGAAATAAAGTGAAATGCTTGGGGAAAAATAATTTTCTTTTCCAAAGATGATATGAATGTCTTCTGAAAACTCTGACTTTTCTTGACTTTCTTTATTTGAGATTTGATTTGTGTTTACATCCTGTGTTACAGAGAAGGATATGAGAACTTCTTTGATAAGCTCAGTGAACATAATATTCCTGTGTTCATATTTTCTGCTGGGATTGGGGACATTCTTGAGGAAGTTATCCACCAGGCTGGGGTCTACCATTCTAATGTCAAAGTGGTTTCCAATTTCATGGATTTTGATGAAAATGTACGTATTAAGTAACACACACATTCTTATCAAACACGACCGTTTGTGGTATTTAATAGCTATTTATATATACTACAAGATGAACATTTTAATGCAACAGATGTAGCCATCTATCCTGCCATATAGAAAATTAGAATTGCATACTCAGCACTCTCCCAGGCAAAAAGCAAGCAGAGGATAACAGTTCAAACACTGTTAGTGTGGTGTGACTAAGATACCATTCATCTCCTTTAATGACAACCTCACACTCCGCCCAGTACAGTGCTACTCCTCCTCCAAGCAGGGAGAATCACTGTCTGTCTAGTCTAACCAATTCTATTACAATCATTACATTATTAAATAGTAATATATCTTGTTCATCATTAGACATTACATAGTTCAATGTTAGTTCAAGAGTAATATCACCTATTTCATTCTAGATTCTATCATGTCTATGTGATACTAGAAATAACTTCATTGGGCTTTTTTATAGGGAATATTGAAAGGATTTAAAGGAGAATTGATTCATGTTTACAACAAACATGATGGTGCCTTGAAGAATACAGAGTACTTCAAACAACTAAAAGACAACAGTAATATCATACTGCTGGGCGATTCCCAAGGAGACTTGAGTATGGCAGATGGAGTAGCAAATGTTGAACACATTCTTAAGATTGGCTATCTCAATGATAAAGTAAGTAGCCTTATAACCTTTCTAACTTACAGTATTGCAATCAAAGTTCAAAACAGGTTCATTATAGTAAGCTTCAGATATCACACCAAGTGTTTGGCCCATATTTGTTTTGAGATTTCAAACATTTTTGATGGATTTCTTGCCTCAAGTTTTTTTTCTAACCCATAAGCTACAAAAAAACAAACATAAATTGCTTTGATTTTTGTACTGAACTACTTCTGAAAAGGTATTTTGTTGAGAAGTAAAATTCAGAGGCTAGAGAAACTAATTCTTAAATTCCTGTGGCTCCTCCCCCTCCTTTCAATACTGGATTGATAATTGAGCAAAAATTATAATCTTCCAAATAAAAAAAAAAAGGGGCTGCCTAAATTTGGGTTTTTGTTGTTGGTTTTTCTTTTTTTTTTTGGAGGAGAGACAGAACTGATTGCTAAGTTATAATGCACATCCATTTGCATTCAGGAGAAAGAAAACTTTGGTTTTCTGTTTCTCTCTGCCTTTCAGGAAGCTGAGGAAGTAGTTAGTTTTTCTTTTAAGTATCTTTATGAGTGAGATCCTGGAATAAATGTGAGGTATTATATCCTGGAACACACACACACAGTTACGTCAGACTACTCCTACTCTGTCATCCTGTGGAATTTACTTACAGGAGCAATACATATTTGCATGGTTCATTCCCTGAATTTGGTGGAAAGACTGAGCAGTATTTTAATGACAAGAAGTCCTTCAATAAGTAATTCTAAAACTAATTCTAAAATTCTCTTTATCCCTTCTGCAATTAGGTAGACGAGCTTTTGGAAAAATATATGGACTCTTATGATATTGTCTTGGTGAAAGATGAATCCCTGGAAGTTGCCAACTCCATCCTACAGAAAATCCTGTAAATTGCAGTCTCAAGTCACTCCATTCCTTCCAGGAGGCAACTGGACAGAAGAGCACACATGTGCTATCTTAGATTGTTTATTACTCATTTACAGAACTGTTTAATTTAATTTAAGACTTTTATCTTCATTTTGGTATTTTGAAATATGTATGGTATCCATTGTCAACTAGAAGCTCCTTTTACTGCTCTTATGCTGTTCTTTATTGTCTCACACTCCTATTATAACCAGATTTAAATTGGATTTATAGATGTGATAAACTGCTGCTGATGGGATACTATGGTTCACTGTCTTTTAATCAGGCATTTCCAAGGAGCATTTTAGAAAATGTGGCTATTTTGTAAAATTGAAGATGTAAACGTTCTGTGAATAAGCAGTGTGCGCGTTTGTGTTGCCTTTTCTTCTTTCAAAGAAGATATTTCAGTCTCAGCTGTACTTTGAAGGATCTTACTCGTATGCTACAGACTTTCACGGAAGTTTTTCGTACATATATTTTTCTTCAGTAAAAATGCTTTATTCACCCAATTCAGGCAAAGTGTTTCTTGTTAATAGATTTTTGTATCATTACAAAATACTCTGTATCCTTACTGTTTCTTTATCCTCTGCAGAATGGGAAGAACATTTTAAGTTAGTATATCTGAGGTAAAGTTTCTCATCTTTGTACCAACAGATGGTTTCATAAGCTAATAGTACACAGCCAGAAATTCAGCCCCTTTTCAGATCTTATTTTGTGTACAACTCCACTTCTAGCCTGCTGTTTCACGTCAAAGCTAGCATGGCTCGTCTAAAATAATTTCTCTTGGAATTCTCAGTGAGCTGCTGCTCCGGGCACAGAAAATCAAAACAAAGTTAGATCTTAATCTTGGATTTTAAAAGCTGACTTAGCCATCTTGCAAAATCAGGTTTTCTCGCTACCAGCCCTATGCCTCAAAAGCACTTACGGATCACCTCTCCAGACTGGCTTTAGGTCACATTCCCACACTCCACACATTGTAAGTGCAAGTATCGGTACAGCATCTAGCTCTTCCAGCTTCATTACGCACGTCCTCTCTGTTTAAACACCTACTGAACCTTCAGAAAGTATTTCCCCTGCACTGAAGACATCACAGGACCTCTCAGCTTCATGTACAGAATGTTAAAGCTGAATATAGCCGCAGCTGTGGAAGCTTACTCTGATACGTTGCAGGAGAAGCTAAAGATGGTGTTGTGACCCTGCTCCTAAGAGGTCTGAGCGGTACTAGCTCTATTCATTAATAGAATAGAGGCAATCCTACAACTTCCCTAACATGCAATATAGTCGTCGTTCCCCTTTGCTTTCTTTTATACACAGCAGGAACTGTGCCAGCTTCCATTCCCTGAGGAATTGTAATGAAACATGGGAGAGCCTAGATCTTCATTCTCTCCCACCAGCAAGTAATACACATCTCAAGAAATGGTCTTTTTCTGTCCAACCTGTGGTCCGTTATCTAAATTCTGACCCGGTAGCACCAGTCATATTTTTTTCCAAATCGGCAGCCTTACATCTGTTACCACACCTACTGGAACTTTTCCAGGAAGGCAAGATAGGGGGCAGTTTCCTTACTCCACCTCTGCGTCCTCTGCAGTAAATAAACTGAAATTAAATCATCCCCGTATTTTGACTGCGTGGCGGAGGCTTGATGCACAATCTGAAGCAGTCCGAGCATCCTTCCATAATCACATTGCACATGGCGTGCCAGCAGGGAACTGCTGAGCACAGGGACCTTTCAGAAATTCCAGCTTGCATCTTAACAGGCAAAGACCCTTTGAGGGGTGATGTCCTCCTTGTATACCATCTACAACCATGTCATTCTGTCCTCCTGGCACAGGGGCGGCTAGATCCCCAGAAGCAGGAGCCTTAGAAGCCGTCTGTTTGAGCTGAAAAAACACTTAAACTGCAAGACAACTGAGGAGAGGATGGCATCTTGGCCGCCTTCCATTTGAGAGCCATGACTCAGGCAGCAGCAGAGTGGAAGAGCTGAAAGGGCCCTGGCGGTGCCAGTGACAGGAGGAGACAGGAGCAGCAGCTGCCTCAGCACCGTCCTGCCAAGAGCCTGTCAGCCCAAGCCAGGAGACTGGGGTGGGGGGGAGCTCAAAAGCAGTAGTGACAGCTGCTGACTCAGTGGCATCAAGAGAGCTGCTGTTCATCCTCTCTTTCACACACACGCACACAAAACCAAATGCCCAGAGGCAGCAGGTGTTGCAGTTGATGTGTGACTGACAGAGGCAAAGACTGACCAAGTGGGAGACACTGCACAGAACGGGTGGAAGGCGAGGACTTGCGGCAGCGGGGCTGGGCAGGGGAGATGCTGCAGCTCTAGGAGGTGCAGGGTGAGTAGCTCTGGGGTGGAAGGAGTCACATGGAAGGGCAGCAGGTTGGGGTGCAGCAGATCCCCTTGGAGCAGCCAGGGACAGAGCAGCTTTGTACAAGTCATTACAGAAGAGCAGGAGGATGTGTATTAGAACATGCCAACCAACCCTCATGGGACAGGGCAGGCTTGCAGGTATCCCGAACACCCAGCCAGGAGGGGTGGGAAGGATGTTCTTCAATGCACGAGGTACACACTTTCTCCCTTTCCTCTCCTGCTTGGATGTGCCGTTGAGCCAACCTTCATACCCGGTCCCTGCAGCCTCTCGCCCTGGCCCCCCAATTTGCCTGGGCCAGGGAGGAGGACGGGATGGTCGTATTGCACAACCGTAAGGGAGGCAGCAGCCATCTACACAGTCTTCTGCCAACAGTACGGTTTCAGCACGGCCGGCAAGATAAGCGCAGTGATGTAACCTGTGACTCCCCACTGGACATCAGCGTGAGCTGCCCCCTCAGCTGCACAGTCTGCACCACACTGGGCACGGCAAAGCTCTTAGGGAATGCTGCAGCGTTTCCAGGGGAGGTCAGCAGACACAATTTGACAGTCTACTTTTTGGGTTTTAGGCACGTACAGAATTTACATTAGCTGAGCTAACATCAAGTTTGGGAGGGGGTGTGTGTGTGTGTGTGTGTGTTGGTGGGTTTTGTGTTTTTTAAACTAGCAATCATGATGGATTTTTTGTCATAGCTGCCAAATAAAAGTCCAAAAGGCAAAGGCCTTCTGAAAAACACCAAGGTGTTTGGATGCACTGCTTACTCAACCAGTCTCCAGTTGCAAGGGGCTAATTACCAGGCATTACTCCCAAAGTTTACACTGGGACAAAATTTTCTGTTTACAGGCAGGTTACCTTTGGAATACAGATAACAGTTAAAATTTAGAGTATGTGAAAAGTGGCTGATAGCCCCAGCTCCACAGCACAAGATGTGTCAGCAACACACACTCTGGCACAAGATCGTTCTGGCTTCAAGCATAACGGATTTCCCTGGCTATCCCGGCACCAGTGAAAATTTGGGGGCAATTCTGCTTCTCTCTGTGTAGCGTTTCCAAGAAGCAGGACTGTCCCATGTTCTCATCCAGCTTGTCTCAGGATTTCGCATGAACTCATTGATCCTCCCCCCCAGAATTTTTCCTCAGCCTCCCCCAACCCTACAGGAAGCAAGCCGTCGCTCCTTCAGCGTGATGAGGATCTCATTGTTCAACCCACCCACAATAAAAGAAACATCCAAAAAACCCCAACCAAAACCATATAGAAAAGCCCATGCAGAGCAATACGGAAAAGGAGTAGGCAGTATCTTTAAATCCAGTTACCAAAACAGATCTCCAACTAGATCTTAATCCAAATTACTGGAATTAGTATCCAACCTGCTAGAGCCCAGGTGTATCAGAAGTGATCACTTGATGGTTTCCCAACTACATGGACACTTAAAAGCCTTTGCCTTGGTTGAGGATTTCAGACCAAACAACCATCTCTTGAGCATTTTATATGGAAGGGTTTCCAATCTCACCTCCAAGTAGACGGATAATGACTTGTCAGTCCACAGTGACAATAACTTAAAGAAAAGGATTCTTACCCTTCCACAAGGAGGCAGGTAAGTTAAGATCTCAGCACACTTCCTCCTGCTGTCTTTAAATCCTGTCAGTCTCAGATTTTGTGTTAAGGGGTCTGCCAGAGCAGTGAGCCTTCGCTGGGACAGAAGAGCCACTAAGCCGCCTTGCAGTCATCTGATGGAACTCATTTCCCGCACAAAGGGTATCTGCGTGCCAAATAATTTACTTCGTGAAGTGCCATACGTATAGCTTTCTAGAAAAAACAGTTACTTCCATGATCAACCTGAACCAGGAGATCCGATTTAAAAGCCCTACACAGTGCTCTACAGGTTATTGATACCCTTTCATCACCTCACTGCCAACCATAACTCTTGCTTATATGCGTAGTTAAGGGAAAATACAAGTTGCATTTTTAGATATCCTCCACTTTTTTATCACTGGTGTGTTGGCTAGAAATAAGAATGGCTACTATCAGTCACCTCTCCAAAAGCACGAACAAAATTAACGGCAAACAAAATTAACACCCCAGCTACAGGCGAAATCACTCTTCTCCAGCACGTCTAGCGCTTACAATTGCCATCCAGAGTTACGCATTCAGTTTTAGGAAAGAGATACAATTCACAGTATGTCTTTCTAAATCAAATTTCAAACTAGAAACATTTTGCAACCCTAAAAGTATATCTCATTTATGATTCAGTTTGGAAAGAAAGGTATCATGCATTTCCCAGACCATTTTCCCCCATAGCCAAAAAGAGTATTTCTAAAGTTAAAAGCAAGGATTAAGCAGCAAAGTTAAGTGGATTCGTTACTTTCCCCCCCCCCCCTCTACTCACAATATCTGTTCTGTCTGTAGCACATGTCCAAGGTCGAGTATTTGGGACCTTTATTTAGCTAAAAATGTTTCCTCCTTCAGAGTGGGTGTTGCAGCCAGCTCAAATGTCCTCTGTCAAACACACACAGTAACAGCCCTGAACTGAGCCAAAAACTTGCACTGAGTACTAGCTAAAGATGCCATTTTTAAGCTTAAAGGAAAATCTGAATATTTTTTTCACACAGAAAAAAAAAAGTAACATTCGAGTTCAACAACTGCAAAAAATGCAAACTTTGTGAGTTGTTTAATATACTTAAAACATACAGCAGAAAGTACCTCTGGTCAAATTAGGGCAGAAAAGTCACACAGAAAAAATATTTATAAATACCTGGATTTTTCTGGTTACGCACCCGTGTCCCTTTGCTCTTTCACTGAGCCTCTCACAACCCAGTAGGTAACAGCCAACCTTTCCTTTCATCAACCAGCTGCCTAACAGGAGTCAGCTGCCCAGCGCCGAGAAGAGCACCTGGCTGCTTCGTTAGAGGTGTAGCGGCACTCTGATTCCTGGAGAGTCCCTCCTTAGCTAAACCATCCATTTTCATCCAGCTATTAATGACCCTTAAAGAGTTATCACCTATTTTTCTAAGTGAGTTATCTCAGTTAAGTGTGTGAGAAAGTCTCTAAATAGGTATTTTCTGCATGAAAAAAATTATTTTACGCTTTGAGGTAGAAAATATTCCCCTTAGATCTATATCCACCTCAGGCCGCCCTCTCTAATAGGATGGTGTCATAGGGGGATATATTTATCACTGGAGGCTCAGGGGCTGCGTTGAGTTCTCCCAGTCCGTACCAGTACAATTCCCCTTCCCAGCCAGCTCCCTCAGTGCCCAGGCTCTGGTCTGGTGCGCTGGCAGGCAGGCTGCCCTCGCTCTTAAAGGGCTGCCACGCATTTTTGGATTTTATGCAGTTTAGCCTAACGTAGCCAGGTACTCCTGGCTGCTGTTGCCTTTCTCTGGGCAAGTAAACGACCAGTGTAAGTACAATTATTCTGCAGCAAGTTTTTCCCATTTGTTTTCTGCATCCCCCCAAAGTTGCATCCTCATTTCCAAAAGGGCAGCATCCAGACTTGAGGTGAAGGAGCAACAAAAACTTCCTTGTGACAGAAAAACATCGTTTAGATGGAGCACAAGCCATGTTCGCTAAGGCCTGAGGAGCAACGGAATGAGAATTTCAGACGTACTAACCCTAGCTGGAGGCGCTGGTGAAGTCATACCTGTTATCCCATCACTGACGTGAGCTTCCAAAAAAAATCCAGCACGGCGATCTTCGGGATTACCAACCGACTCTTTGCCCTGCACCTGCCCTGCAGTGTGGCTCTGCTGTGCTGCTTTACTCGGCCCTCTCCAGACCACCTCCTGGGAACCATCTGGAACGCTCCTCCGTGTCGAAAGACTTATTTGCTAAGATTTTCTCACATGAAACAATCCTGGATATCCAGAAGACACATCTGGTTTTTTGGGGTAGGTATGGGAAGAGAGTAAAGAGTTGTTCCCACACCGAGGACCACTTGTGGCAGCACTCAACTACAACTTGCTTCCAGCTCCTCATCTCAGCTCCGTGAGCGTGCGGAAGCAATGCATTCAAACCACAGCGACAAGTGAGCGACCTTCTTCCCAATGAAAGAAAGTTTTGTGCGACAGTCTTCTGAGAAAAGCAGCTTCCACAAGACGGGAACGCTTCTAAGGAGCTGTTCAGGTCATAAACATTTGGATTGCAAGTGCCATCCACTGACACCCACGGTATTTACATCTGGCGTAACGGGCCAGTATTTACAGCGATCCAAACCAGACCAGACTTTTCAGCATTTTACATGCATTAGATGTGGGTTTGGAGCTACAGATGAAGTGAAAACATCAAATCTCGGCTACAAAGCCCAGTGAGTTTGCTTTCGCCAGCCTGGGGAATGAAATGTTGTTTCCTATGTAAGATAATTTCATTCCATGAGAGCTTGGAGTTCCCAGCTGAGAGAACCATCACCCTCCCAGCTGTCACGGCCGATGGCAATACGGGATGGGTGATTTAGAGAATGGCTCTAAAGCCAAAGAATGACTTCACTTCACCTGTGTGAAGTACAAAAAAAAAATAATAAATCTTTTATTGTGGTCTATTATTTTCATTTTGAATCAAATAATTTTAGTTTAAAATATTTTTCCTGAGGATCAATAGCAATGTTGAACGTACGCAGGATAAGCCTCCTGCGTGCCAGAGATGAGAGCTGCATGAAGTTGTATTTGCTTCTCAAATTCTCAAAACCTCAAGTTCCCAACCCGTCAAAATGCCAGGGAAAAAAAAGAAACTTTAACAATAACAGTCGATCAACGTTTTATTTAACAAAAAGATCAGTTATCCAACATTTAATGGTATCAAACTCAAAAAAATATTTCACTGCACTTTCTAAAACAACTGTATTAAAATCCAATACAAAATGTTTTCACCCAACTGAAACACCAGTTTTTAAAAGGAGCATCTCCAGGAGCTTACAACCCACAGGTACAGATGAAGAAAAGCAAGAAACTAGACACAAAGCGTATAATGGTGTCCTGGTTTGAGGTAAAACCGGACCAATTTTGGTCAG
>RSEF01000002.1:56640730-56669616 GCA_003993805.1 Himantopus leucocephalus
CCACGTCCCCAGTGGCCGATTTGGCCTAAACCACGACAAATGGGAACACAACTCCCTTTCTACTTGTCTTTGACAGTGTCGCACTATACGTATTTGTGCTCTTTACACGTAGTGTACTGAGGGGGCATCAGACGGCCTTCCGGAAAAGTATGACTCTTTAGTGTATTTTCTATTAAAGAGCTTGCTACATTTATAGATCCAATGGGCGATTGTCTCGAGAGTTCACGTAATCTAAACGGCACTCCCCGGGCTGATTTTGTATCGAGGTGGAGGCCAGAACATTTGCAGGCACAAACAGATGGGTCCGTTTCTTGATTCTATCACTGTCTTTTTGTTTGTTGGCCACGCCAGACTGCTCTGCTGCATCAGCTCTACGTACTTACTCCTTAGTCTAACAATTCCCAAAATAGGAGGCAGAAGCCCAACACAAAATCAATTGTATCCAGTATTTATGACAGTATTTGGACCCCATAATACTAATATTTAAAGTCTAACAAAACTATAAATAAGGTCGCAACTAGAAAGGTTTGGGAATCACTGATCGGAACGCTGTTTCAACAGGCCAGCAAGAAGAGTCAAGGTTATTAAATACAATACAGAAGGCAGGAAACTTTTATTTCGCAAGGTAAAAACCCAACACATACATGGTTACAATTCTAGGCCTGTTTAATTTAATTCACAGCTTATGGAAATTTTGCAATGGCGTAACTATCATTTGCACGTTCTGCGATTTGCAGATCAGAGCTCCTGCTAGCAAATATTCGTATGAGTTTGTTCAGTTTCTGGAAAGAGTGCTCATGCCTTCTGAAAGGAACCGGGCTCCATGTCTGACAAATTTTACGGGTTATTTTCATGGGGAATATTTTCTGGTTTGTTCTCCTGCAGAAATATTTCTGATCCAGACAGGTTTTTCAAACTCTTTTAAAAGCGCTCGGTAAGTTTTCTGCCTGCCATCCATCCATCCAAGTGACTGTGTATTGTTCAATGATGACTTCTAATCTTCAACGTAAAAAGAGACCACGTGGTTGACAACACCACGTATGGCAGGCAGTACGCTCTTTATCCATTTATACATCCTATCTTGAGGCATTTAACACTTTTTCCAAATATACCTAACAATTCCAACTGAAAAATCTCTTCCTATTTTAACAGCCTGCCAGCACACAGGCACAGGCAGGCACAGGCAGACACAGGCTACCTGGCCGAGTGCTAACCTTTCAGAAACATGCTTGCCAAAACCTTCTTCCAGTACACGCGTTCAAACAGTAGGTCAGCTCAGGACTCTTCTTTTTTTTTTTTTCTCCTTAGCTTTACAGTTCGTCGTGTTCCTCTTTGGCCTCCTGGTCTTTCAACTTGAATTCTTCAGCAGTAACTTTACCATTTCCATCCCGGTCTTGATTGGTGAACATATTTTTAACAATCTTTTCAAAATCAAAACCAGGAGCTAGTTTTCCTTTGCCAGAATCAACTTGAGTTTGAATGTACTCTGAAAACTAGGTGGAGAGAAAGGAGGAGAAAGCAGCTCACAGTGAAACAGCCATTTAAAACTGAAGAGTATTTACAAAAGTAGCATTTATTTGTTGTTGACTATTTAGCATTTTACTGCTTATTATTAAGTGTATGGAAAAGTACACTGTTACTATCCTGTAAAGCTTACAACCTAAATAGGACTAGTTAGGACAGACACATGAGGTTAAATCACTCTTTGTGGAGCTCAACAGGGATTTCCTCACTTATTCCAGTGGGTCCTGGACTCATAACAAGAAAAGTTCTTTTTCATAATTTCAGGGGAAGATGAGTTGAACAGAGAGTGACATAGGAACAGATCTATATGGACAGAGGGGGTTTAATTTCGCACGCCAATACAAGAAGCTCACACTTAAAACAGGCATCAGCCTGCATCTTGCATGAAACAACACAAGAGAAAAAAGAATGAAACACAGAAAAGCGACTTCAAGTATCAGGATACCATGAGATTCGTTAAAGCAGCTTCAGGCATTATGCCTTCCACTTGACTGCATGATGGGGAAGGCTGCAAGGTTACAAGGTTAGCTTTCCCTAAAAATACTTTTCCTTTTACATATGATGAAGTTACTCAAGGTCATTAGACAACATCTGACAGAAGTCATACCGCTGGCTTTCCAAAAACAGAAAGCCACAATCAAACACATTTTTTCCAATTACTATTATCTCTGGCGCTACCTGTTAAATAAGCTTCAGCAATGAGAGCTATTTCTGACATTCATTTACACCTTTTAGGCCACGCATCCTCTCATATCTCCTTGGCTTCTCCTCCTTGCTAGGTGACCAGAAGGATGTGGATATCAACAGTCACATCCCACCTCACTCATTCTCTAGACTGATGAAAGCTCTTTTCTTCTCTGCAAAGGACAGAAGTGGAGGTAAACACAAGGGAGGAGATGGAGAAGGAAGGAAGTAAAAAAAGAGGTGGAAGAGGGAAAACAAGATTTTGGTTTTACCCCATTGGCTTGTTAAAATGCTGGAAGGCGTCTCATGCTGTTCCGTAGGTCCACAGCCTGCACCCTGAGAGCTGCAGGCAGCACTACTCCAACAAGCAAGGACAGAACACAGAATCATAGAGAAAGGCAACAAAGAAGACTGAAGAAGATAATAAAAAAAAACAGAACTCCTCAGTTAAGAGAAAATGCAGAAGAAAACCTCATGGAGGTTTGCATTACCAGGGATAGTATGGCAAAGGCAAGTGGATTTCAGTTAGGGCACCCAACGCCATTCTCACACTGCAGATTTTAAAAGCATGCACGGGGAAGGAGACTTGTTCACACAGCACCCACGGAAGAAGCAGCCACAGGCGCTGCCAGGCTCCAGAAGTGATTAGACAGTTCCTGGATGCCCTGCTGCAGGCCCAACTTTGGCTTGAGAATTCACCATTAACCTCCAATTAACAGACACTGTGAAGGCTGATACAGTGAAGGATGGTGAAATACTAACTCTGCCTCGTATACCCATGCCCTAAGTATCTGTTGTTGATCAAGGAGACCACCATAGTAAATGATCTTAAGTAGTTTGGCCATTCTTGTATTTCTTTTTGGTTCTATCTCTAATGCTAAATAATCATGTTTTAACTGACACGCTGTCTTCCTGTTAACTTGACAACAAACACCATGTCAGAAGAAGGAAGAGGAGAAGAGGAGAGACCCCATTCTTCAACATCTGCATTGATGGTGGTAGCACAAAACATCTTGATGAAGGTGGTAGGAGAAAACCACTGCAAGTGTTTTCATTGTTTCAGCTTACCTCCTCCAAAAGAACCTCTCCATCGTGATTCTGGTCTATTTCTTCAAAAAGATTGGGAGAGACTTCCCCATTCCATACAAACATGTACCCTTCAGGCAATCCAGACACCAGTTCCAGCAGTTCGATGTCGAAAACTAATACAGCACTACCAGGCACTTCTCCTTCTGTCACAACAAATGGCAAAGAGGGGTATTTATCCTCACTTGCGTTGAAGGGTGCATTTCCTTTTAAGCTGTAATTAAATTTCTCTTCCTGCTCCAGCAGCTGCTTCTCTACTGTGATCCCCAGGCCCCATGATTCCAAGCCCACCAAATCTTCCTGTTCACTTCAGCAGAGGTGATCAAAACATANTCATAAATAAACTTACAGCTTTTTTTTTTTTTTTTTACTTATAGAGGTAAAACTGCGGGAATTAATCAATTTTCCTGTATCTCGCCACTACACTGTGTATCAAGGTGCTACTGACAGACTCAACAGTGTTGCAATAGCTTGGGACGTTACCTCAATGAAACCATGGAAGTTTAATTTATTCTTCAAAAAGAAAACTGAGGTCACCTCTAACTTGTGCCCAGTAGCAAGCAAGCAATCTCTTCAGATATCTGGGTGTATACCAAAACACTAACACTCAATGCAATGTTTCAGACCACGTATATCGCATGCAATTTGCATGATGGCAGATGCCTATGACAGTTACCTTCGTAAGGTTTTTTAACACAGCCGACTTCTTATGTTATGAAGGAATTTTCAACTTATTATATAGAACTATATGATTTTAATAAAATAGTATAAAATGCTGCATATATAATACTCATCATTTTTGATGGCAGACAGCTAGAAGTGAAAATGCTTCTTTATTTCTTATCACAAATTAATTCTCCATTAAGTTCGGCACATGATGCCTAACAGTCTTTATAAAATACAAACTGTTCTGGAGCTATTCAAAGAACGTAGCAACTTACGCAACTGTTTCCATACATATCAGAATTTGTTGGTCTTGGTGATCTCTCGATAGACTCCTTTCCCCCACGTCTTTTAACTCAGAAGACCAGTAACAACCACAGACACGGGGAGATAAGACTTCTTGTCACTTCTATATTGTTCCTTTTATTATTGTTGTCCCTCTCATTACAAATTTATACGCCTCGATGCTCTACAACTGCTTTAATTGTATTGGTGTTGGGGTTTCAACAGCACCGATACACTGCTTCACATCTTGCATTTCAGTTTACATAGTTTCCGAATTTTGAGTTTTCTTTGAATTTTCTAATGTATTAGTGCTGAACGGTCCCCTTCAGTTTTGTTTCCTGAATAATATGCCACATGTCCAAGCGTGATCACCCAATTCCCTATCACGGAGAACAGTGTTTGCATCCCTCTGCAACACCAGAGTGCCTGGAGCTTTCCCTTTTGACAAAGCAGCATTACCGGGGGGCGTGTGTTCCCTTTTGTACTGGGATGGTCTTTCTATTGGCCACAGTAACAGTATGACTTAAAACGCAACACAGACAATTTGTTCATTTCATGGGAGAATGGAGAGGTTTGTCTAAAATAACGAAATGAAAAACCTCTAAAAAAATCCCATTGGAGCAGCTAAGAGACACTCACCTTATGTCCTCATGTAACAAAACAAGCACGCTTGTGTTTCAGTTACTCAAGAGATGCTAAGTGGATGTGCAGTAGGTTTCACTCACTTACCAACTCCATCTTCTCCGTAGCCAAGATGAGGTGGAATAACGACTGTTCGTCGCTCCCCGACACACATGTCTTGAAGGCCCATGTCCATCCCCACCACCACCTGTCCAGATCCCAGAACTATGTTGTAGGTCTTGCCAAGGCTGTGTCTGTAGAGGAAGGGAAGAAAAATTAAAAAAACCTCAACATAGAACAGAGATTTCTGTTGTTCAAAATTACCACAGAAACAGCAGTTTCTAGTTAGTCATTGCCAAAAATTAACTTTGTGCCCAATGCTCTGTTTTACAAAGCAGTTACCTGAAGTTGTTCTCAAGGTAGCAAGTTACAGCCAACATCAAACAGAAGTGTCCCCACTGCTGACAAGTCCTCTTGTACTAAAATCATAGGCTTCTTGAATGAAAACCAATTAAAATCATTAATCCTGCCAATTAAGCCCCCGAAGTATTTTATCTTGAAATAAGGGCTTTTGCCTTTCGCATATTTTCAACTAATGAAGTTGGACTTTTTACAAGACGTAAAAACTCCAGAGGTACATTTGTCCTAGAAGTACCAACCTATATGGATCTGGGTGCGTTCACATGGATCACCCATCCCTTTAATGAAATCAGTCACTATAATGTAATAGTCTCTTAACCAAGACAGCTTGGAAGTATACTACTACTGCTGCTCTTTAACCGTATTATATTTTGAATTATACCTTGCTGCTGGTGGCTTATTTCGAAAATTATAAATTATCGCGAGCTAAAACCCCAGAAGTTAAACACGTATTGTCATTCTAAAAGCACAGCATGCACTGTTAAGACTTTTTACTCTGTATGTGTCACAGCAGCAGGACCCTTTCTTCTGTCGGTCTCCTTTCTGTGGTTATTTGGCTTGGCTGTAGCACTGCAGGACATGCTTGTACAACAGAGTATTATTTGGAAAGAAAACAATTCAGTGACTAAAAGGTCAGCCTGAGAATTAGGAGTACAAGATTCATGATCTTTGATTCTCTATAAACTGCCTTGAATAAGACAGTCTCAACATCCCTTGGTTCCTGCTACAAAATGGGAATTGAGCATTCCTGCCATGTAAAAGTTGTTTTGAATCCAAACACGTTACTTGCATACATACTTGCCTACAGCATCACATCATGTGTTTCAACGTAAGCCAGCTTTTCAGCTCTGCGAGCTATTATGTACATTGTGAAAACTATGAGCTGCTCCCTATGTTAATTATAAGCTGTTTAAAAATAGCTTTTCCCGATTTTCCTTCCAAAAATAAAGTATTATTTAGATGACTTGTGCTGAAGGCAGAAACAAAGCCAGCAGAAGTATTCTTGTCGCTGCAGCGAACAGTGCAATGGGCTCACTTTAGTTCCGTAGGAGCCAGGCTGGAGTAATCTGCTTCCCTCATAAACCTACTGTCAACAGGAAGGAGGAAGAGGAACATTATAATCACAGTCACGATTGAGCCCTCTGATAGTTTCTCCATTCTGACGCTTACCACAACACGACAATACAGGAAAACTAGCACCCATGTGTGGTACAGGCATGACAGTGACCAGTTACTATATAACACATTTACTGCAAAACACCATTTACTAAAAGTCAAGCTAGCTTTAACAAGACGACATGGAGTACCCCACCAGATCTCTCTCAGGAGCACTGAATCAGCGCAGAATGCAAATCCTAGCCAAGAAACTGAATACACTTGGACAGTTTGTTCGTGGGACCCCTGTGTCATTTAGTATGACTGGCCCAGACACCCAAATTAGCCCATTTAAACAGATTGCATGGCAGTCAACCTGTGTCATCACTCCACCTGTAGTGTTTATGCTCGCCTCCAACACGCTCCTACATCCTCTTTGCTCCCACTTCTCTCATTATGCTATGATAGATTGTCTTTTTCTCTTCCTCCTCCTGTATATCTTAGACAGGCAGACTTCATAAGAAAAATACATTCTACACAAATACTCAATTTTTCACTTTAAAATTCTTTATTCCCTGCCAGCCCACTTTGCAGGCAATTCATTCTGTTTTCACGGCTGCTAGGGACATTTTCTTTATCAGGTGACACACTTACGTCGAGTCCAGCAAAGTACCATCCAGGAGCGAAGCATTGTAGTGATACTTCAAGTAATCTCCCTTCTTACTCAGTACGGTGCAGTTGGCAGGTTTGTAGTTGACAGTAATGCTGACCGAATCTGAGGGGTTGTGGAAGTCAACCACGTGGATGTCAAAGACCAGCACTGCAGATCCTGGAATCTTTCCTAAATAGGAAGTAAATCAGGCAAGTAGAGAAAGAAATGGAACACAAAGAGGCTTACGATGACCAGGTACTGCACCCTGTAGGAATATATATTCCCACTGTGTCTGCTACTGAGTCATTTTGCTCTTCTTGTTCAGAATTAAAGGATTATGTCTCCTCTGTATGCAACAGATGCAAGCTGCATCCAGTGGAGGAAAGAAAACCAGTGGAAAAGCACTAAACATGCACTCAGTTCAACAGTGAAGGAAAAAATTTCTATTACTCTGAATTTGAAAATTATGCAGAAATGAAGCAATAGCCATATATTTCCTGTGACCATCCTAAATGACCGATTCGTGTTTTGTGTATCAATTCATTATTAATCACCAAAATTCGCATAGGACTTCTCACGCTTCAAGGACTGCTGTTGTGTCTAAAAGGTTACATTTCCTTAAAATGTCCCGATAGCGAGCAACTTCTTCCCCTCTTCCCAGAATAACGTGCAATTGCATCACCAGGACTGACGGACACATCCAGACCCACTTGGAGAAGCCTAATTCCCAAATCAAGAGCATAGAATTTGCATTCCCAGACAAGAGGCTTTTCTTCCAACTCACTTTTTCCAAATAACATCCCAGGAGGTGCCTTTTGAAACACCAGCCATAAAACTGATTGGATAGAAGGATCATCATACTCAATCAATCTCTCACAGCAATCTTTTTAGGTAGCAGTGAGTTTTCCCAAAGGAATCTCAACCGTATATTATACATACACAGATACTTTGCTGTTGCATGCATCCACCGTTTACAGAGGCGGCTTAGGAGCCCAAAAAAACCTGTGGCTGTGGAAGGAACGGGGAAGAAAACTTAACACAACAAATTCCTTTAGCATACAGAGCTTGTCAAGACACACAGGAAGGAAGATCTACACGGCAGAGCTCCTGGCATCCCAGTACCAGTCTGCCTGAAACACTAATTATCCAAATGAGTTCAGGTCACCAAGTACCAGTCTGCAAGAAACACTAATTATCCAAATAATTTCAGGTCACCAATTACATGTGAGATTGTGCTGCATTTTTATTGTGCTGCCTATTTAGCTAATTAAAAATAATTTTGCAAATTCTGGGGTGTAATCCTGTCAGTCGCATGCCCACAAAATAATGCACTCATTCATAAGCCTTTCAAATGCCAAAAAAATGGGACTACACACAGATGCACTAAACAATAAAGGCAACTTCATTAATTATGGAAGACTTGAATGAAGAGTCAAGCTCACCTCTTCCTTCTTCTCCATATCCAAGATGAGGGGGGATTATTATTCTTCTTTTTTCACCAGTGCATACACCTAGCAAACCTTCATCCATTCCAGCAATCACATAACCTTTCCCGACATAGGTGTCATACGTACGATTTCGTGAATAGCTATGGAAAATTTTTGTATTTTAGCAGTGTCAGGTGTACTCGAGAAAACACAGAATCCTGCAATAGGTCTGCAACACAATTCTTAAACTGGTTAAGGTCAAACACACGGTCATTAACTAGCACCAGAGAGGCACAAAGCAATCACCACATTCAATGAATCTAGGCCAGCAAGTTTCATCAGTCAGTGATGCACGCATCATTTATTAACCAGTACTGGGACCCTGGCTAGGGAACAGCTTACTTGCAAATATGTCTCTACTATACCTTGAAAGAAAACCTGACTTACTTGTGTATTTTAGACTAAACAGAAAACATGTTTTGATAAATAACTGAAAAAAAATCGGTTTTCTCCTCTAAATTTTCCTCTGCTCTGACTCTACTTTAATAAGGGCTTATCAACCACATTAGTTTACATTCATTTTCATGAGACACCCTTCAGACTATCTCATTTTGCAACCACAGCTATGTAGTTCAACTATTACAAGGAGGAGGCGGAATAAATAGGTTCTCCTGGGATGCACTGCATGAAAATGAGTCATGACAACAAAACAGTATCAATACTATCCCTCCCTTCCAAACTATGTCAATCACTTATATTTAAGTTGAAGGATCTGCTCCCACACCTAATGACAGAGTAAAACAAGCCTACAACAACAAATGATGTTCATTACAAGGATGTGCCTGTCTTCTGAAGGCACAACCCAAGAAAGGGAAGGCAGAAAGGTTTTAATTCATCTTTACAAGGTAACTCTGGGAAAGAGCAAGACTAATATAAATCCTGATGTAATTCAGAGGTTTATTCAGCTGCTCTAAATCCAGACAGCCCCGGCTGAGCTGCCCTGGGGCAGTTCCGCAGCTGAATATTGCAGAGGAAAGAAATGGAGGAAAAGATTATTAGAGCTCTCGACTCTAGCCATTCCCAGTGCTTTTGGCATGCTCCCTGTACTAGTGAGATTTTTTTTCCTGGTCAACTCCACGCCTTTCAATACCTACTGTTAGCTGCCCTATTTCTTCATAGATACTTGTTAGATACTGGCTTTTCTTGTAAATTCTGCAGGAAGCCAGCACACAACGCTCCAACAAATAAGCCCTCTAACAACTCTCAGTGCTTTAGAATGATGTAGAGGCTGCTCTCTACAAAGCATTTATTACTATTTATTGACAACAACACTAATACAAATACTACAGCCATTTTCAAAAATTGTTTAATTAGTACAGAAAACACTCATTCACATCTCAAAAAAAAGAGAGATTCTGGGCAGGTGCACTGTGGATAAGCTTAAAGTTCTTAACTTACAAGTCAAGAACTGTAAATTAAGGTCTACAGTGAGGGCTGTTGATGCAGGTCTCCTGCTTTCTGTAGTTCCACCAGGCTGGGCAGTTGAATGGGGAGGTCAAGGTTGATTATGAACCTTACCGCACCTCAATTCATTTATATGAGATACAATTCCCTGACTCCTCCTCACGGGAAGAAGCACACATGGCATACTACTCAGCTAATGTTTGCAAACTGATCCTGATCTTCAGCTCACAGCCGTTGTAGAAATATGAAAAAAAAATTCATTGGCTTATTGTGTAAAACATTTCACAGTGGCTCATTTTCGACTTTTTAGCTATTTGTGCCACTTCTGAAAGCTGAACTGGGGAAGTAAAGTAGCAAAAAAAAAGTAGCATTAAAGAGCAAACAAAAGTGACAGGAAGCTACAAGGGTATTCATCATATAATTCTGTACGTGAGGCTCATATGCCCAGAGAACTTTGACTCTGAAGTGACAGCAATCCCTCTTTATCACAGAAACCCCATTGCTGCCTTTAGTCTTGAAAGACATTAGCCTCCAAAATGCAAACAGCTTTCAAGTACAAAGGGAAAGGCTGTCCTGAGATTAACCTCAAACTAGCCACTAGCTCACTGAATCACAGTTCTCGGGACATAAAATGGAAATCACATTTATTTTCTCTGTCTTCAGGAGCATTATCTATTTGGCAGATAAAGAGTAGGGGAAAAAAAAAGTCCTTAGGCATGCGTGTCTAAGGCATACATAGCTTCACCAGGTGGATCATCACCCCTAGATGGCGTCTGTGATACTGTCGTGATACAAAAGAGGTCTTTGTCTTCCTTCCCATACTGAAAGGTTTTCTCAGTTTTTTAAGAAGAGAAGACTCTAACTGCACCCACAAATTTCAAGAAGGAAGAAAAAGCAAAAGAATTGTACTTGGGTATATTATGGACAAGACAGACGAGCCAAACTGGAAACGGGATCTGTAGGGCTGAAAGGTTCGGTTACCTGGAATCAAACAATGTGCCATCCAAAAGCGTGCCGTTATAATGGTATCGAAGAAAGTCTCCTGTCTGGCTTCTCCGCTCGCAAGATTCAGGCACATGCTGGTTCTCAATAGTAATGCCATCTTTGGGGTTATGGAGATCTAGCAAAACCACATCAAAGACGAGAGAAGCTTGGCCAGGGATCTCCTTACCTACGAAAGTGTTAAGAGCAGAAAATCGGTAAGAAAGAGCAGGTGTTCTAGAAGGAGCTTAAACATGTTTGTTGAAGAAAAGTAACCCACTGTCAAATATCAGACACCTCCCCTCCCAAAATAAATTAGCATAATCTGCTTCTAGTCAGTCATTTTTTGTTTCATGTCTTTGTCACTTAATTCTCCAACTCAATTGTTTCATTCTGTTCCTGTTCTGATGGCACTGCCTCACCAAAATCAACAGCCTATTCAGCAACATCCATCTTAGTCAAGATATACCAGCTCCATCTGAGCTGCACAGTTTAGTCTACCAGTATTTCCATCGCACCTCATGAAAACGCATAAAACAACCATCAGAATACAAATTTGGTACATCCGCTCCTCCCATCCTGTTAATATCAAAGCAGGAGACCACATGACGGAAGTTGAAGAAGGGTAAACTGAGCATCTCAGTGAAAAAGTACCTTTCCATCAATACACAAATTATAGTACGAGTTACTTTAAATGAGAACCATTGAGCTCAAGATCTTAGCAAAATTTTAAAACATAACTCCACAAAGTTTTGTTATCCATGGAGATGGCTATCCCAGTTAACGGTAATGAAGTCACGGAAGGGGCACAAAACCTTGTACACTACAGAAACATTCTTAAACATCAGAGCAAACAAAGAATTTAAGGAAGCGTCCCAAACTATACCTAACTGCCCCCTCATTGAACATGGGGACCTCTATGTATGACCTGCAGTCTCATAGGGCAATTAAACTATCTTGCAGTTATTACTAGGACATTGGTTACAAAAAAAAAGGTACAAAACTGGAACTAAAAGTACATTTTTCTTTTTTCAAGTCTTATGCTCTCTGTGGCAGTCATTGAGAGAATTATGCAGCCATCCGATTTCCAGTTTTTGGAGCCACTAGATACTGATCACAGATTATATTCTCTGAATGAAATAAAATTTCAGTATATAAAGATTACAATTGTATCAACAATATGTCTGTTAAGCAATCTACTCGTTAAATTAAAAAAAAAAAATCTTTTCCTTTCTAATGAGTCCAATCCTGTATATAATACATTTTGAACCTCTCCTTCCATCACTTTGTTCCATCTGTTCTGAAATGGCTAATAATGCTGGCCATAAATTTAAAATACAGAAAGCACAAGTTTGTTTTATAATACGGATGACATTTGGAAGTCATTTAAAAGTGACACTTTTAAAAGAATAACTTTTACCATCTCCTTCTTCTCCATATGCCAGGAAAGGCGGTATTGTGATAATGCGCTTCTCTCCTACACACATTCCCAAGAGACCCTGGTCCATACCAGGAATCAGCCATCCAATTCCCACATAGGTATCATAAGTTCGCATCCGATTATGGCTAAAAAGGAGGAAAAAAAAATATAAACAAAAACAAACAAACACACAAACCACAACCCAATGCTAAGACAGCTACGGGAAAGAATATTAACCTTCAAAAGCCACACGCTACGCACAATATAACTCACAACTTGCTGCTCCAAAAATACTGTTCCTTGATTTACCAAGGGCTGGCTGGGTAGTGTTTTCCAGACTGCTTAGCTATTTTAGGAACCTAACAGAGGTTTTGAAAAGTGGCTCACAAGCATAATGGCAGCTGTTATTAAAGCATGATTTCCCACTGAACTTTAATGAAGTACACATGCTGTAAACTTAAAATCCCAGTATGAAAGTGTTAGCAGCTCAATTTCATCACGAACTCTGCTTAGTTTATAAAGCTTGTCTCTAACTTGAATAGCTATGCTGCAGTGGTTATAAAAACTATTAGCTGACTCCAATAAATAGTAATATAGATACAGGGAATGAAATTTTAAAAAAGAAAGTATCTGGGCTGGCAATGCTCATGCAGAAATAATGTACTGTTTTATTGGTTTGAGTCAGTACTGCTGTCCCATAATCCCTGAATAAATTGCTGACACTTACATGATGCTAGCTTTCATTTATTGTCTTTCTGGGCAATTAGCATTAATTGTTACACCAGTGCAGGGGGAGGAAGTGATGGTTTAAAGTGACATCAGATTAAAAGACACAAAGACACACAACCCAGCTGCGTACCTTGAATCAAACAGGGTCCCATCTAAGAACGTTCCATTGTAATGGTATCGTACAAAGTCAGACACCTGGACTGTCCGAGGACACTTCTCAGGTTTGAAGTAAGTCTGAACCTGCACTTCGTCCTCCGAATTCCAGAGATCGATCAGAAGCACATCAAAATGGAGCACAGCGTTGGGGGGTATCACACCAGCTGCAAAACCAAAACGGCATGACCAGTTTTATTTCCCTTTTTCTACAGGTCATCAGAGAAAAGGGAACCAATCTACACATTCCCTAAATAAAATCCATGATGTACAACTTACTCCTTTTTGTGCTTATATCTCCCTGTCCCCTTGTCGCTGTTGCAGCTACAAAAAGGAGGAAGGGGGGGGAGGAAATCTGGCAACATGAACTGTTATCAAATATGTCCATCAGGCAAACTGCTCTTAATTTAACATTTGTTGCCTCTGAGTCTGCAGAGCAAAGCTGCTTTTGGCACTGACAAGACCTCGTGCAGCACTGCAATGCCAAAACACAATAACTATTTAACAGCGAGGTAGGTATGAATAAATCGTTAGCGTTAGTAGCAATGTTCGTTTGCTGAAGGTCCACTACAGTCAACAGCTCTTCCTTCCGCAGGCAGGAGGAGCCTGGAGCGATTAGCCAGGCTACAGGCTTAACCCCTCAGCAGGGGGAGAACCTCTCCGAAGTTCACTACCGTTGCAATTCCTACCCTTCACTTCTGTGACTCCATTTTCTGTCTGCTCTGCTGAACCACTCGCACAACCAGCTAGTCACTGGCCCGGTGCTGTACTTACACACGCCTTCACTTCCGTAGGCGAGCTTGGGAGGAATTTTCACGAACCGCCGCTCGTTCACGCACATGCCGACCAGAGCTTTGTCCATCCCAGCAATAAGTTGACCTTTTCCCACAAACACGTTGAATGTGGATCCCCTGTCATAGCTAAAGGGGGAAAAGCGGGCAAAAATGTTAGCGGTTCATTTACCCACCATTCCACTACTGAGAGTTAAAACCGTACCTTGTCTCCCCTCCTTCTGTTCACTTTCTATCTGATATGCATTCTAGCAGTGCACTATGTATACTGCAGGCTCCCGAAGCCCATAACTACAAATGGCTAATTTACACACTAATACTATAAGCAGCACTGTAAAATTACGGACAAGAAAGAAAAATTAAACACTATTACAAGATATGAAAGGATGGCTGCTCCCACAGTAGGACCTCAGCCTGTTGATTTCGGTGACTAACACCACAAAAATACTACACAAGATCGATGCGTTTTATGACGTGAGACATCACAGCTGGGTATTCCCTGTGGGAGAAGAGGAAAGGGAAAAAGATGCCTTTTCAAGCAACAGCTGTGGGATTTGCCAATTGGTTATTTATTTCCCCCAATTAGTTACTTGTTTTCCTCTCCACAATCTCAGGTCTCATTGCATTCAGATTTAAATAGCAAAAAATAGAGACATCCTTTAAACATCAAGTGTGCCAGATCAATAATCAAGACAGCCAGCTAATTGATCTTCCACTGTGATAATACACAAACATTTGCAAGGTAAAAGAAACGATGCTTAAATGATAGTGAAGTTATCCAGAGAGCACGGAGAGCAGGAGTGTTACCACAGCAGAATACTAACATTAGCTTACGTGGTTAGTCTGACCACCTTAAATCCACACAATGACTCCACTTTGCCTGAAATACTATTTTATTTTCTTTTAAGCAATGTATAAACATACAGCAGGAAGCATTTCAAAAGCTTCGTTCCTATTTTTAAGCTTTTACTGCTTCCATTTTCTCAAATTCCTTTTATAATTTAAAGGATTTTTTTTTCCAGATAAAAGGCAGCACTGGCAAAAATAATTAAAAAGAAAAAAATTGCCTCTTTGCCTGCTAAAATGTTCTGGAAAGCAGCCAGTAGCTAGATATCTCTAGGGAAATGATGTCAAACTTTCCTTCGAAGACTATACACATCACTTCCACAACATACTGAGCCTCCTAACAGTCCCAGAGCCTCGAAGCCTTCAAATATTTTACCGAGTGATCTCTCCGTTTGCTCCATCTTTTTTTTTTTCTGGCAAACATTTCCCTTAAAATAGACAACCCTCTATACAGAGCATTCACTTTCAGTTGCACTAATATTCCTACTCCCAAGCAGGGATGGAAAACATTTCAATTAGCTCCTGACAAATTCCGTTATACACACAAAACCGTAATTAAGATGTTAAGACTAACAACATAATAGGTTCTAAGAAACCCCCAAAAGTGGTATTTTGTAGTGATTAACAAAGCTTGGCAATACATCTGGGACGGATTTAAAACACAAGAGCTTTTTTTTTTTACCAAAAATAAATCTACAATCAAGAAAACATTGACGCTAAGCAGACAAATGAACAAAGCAGTGAACATATCATGCAGCTTTGCAGGACTGACTCTGCAGATTCCTTAAAACTAAGCAAAATTAGTGTCTATTAGAGGAATTTACCAAATTCACAGCAGATGACTAGGCAATTAAATTCAGACTTAAAAATGCAAATCATTTTATGGCCATGGAAATAAAAATGCAAATACTGATGGGGAAAAAAAAAAGAATAAACAGGCTCATTAGTTAATTTATGTGACACAGTCATGATTACTAAGACTGTCAACAGCCTGTTAACAAGAAAAACTGTATTACTACCTTCTACTTGGACATACAGAAAAATAATTTTAAACCTCAAGAACATTTTCAGCAGCTAAAGAAGAAAGAAAGTAAAACTGCCCTTAGTTCAATGCCTCCAGTATTTTCTAGACCGCTTTCGTAGTAGTGTTCGACTAAACTGATGCTGGTAAGCACTTTCATAAACTTAAAAAAAAAAAAAACCACAACAGGTAGCAACTCTTGACAGGTTAAAAAATGAGCATTCTAATAGGCTAATTTAAATACAAACTGACTATCTTTAACTTATATGCAGTGAACACTAAAGATTTTATGACACATCATCCAAAATATTTCTTAAATTAATCTACGGAACATAAAAACCTCCTAATTTTCCATTGTCTAACATGACAGAGCACTGACATCAACCTTAAAAAAAAAGACCACTGTTAGCGAATAAGAAAAACGTTTGTCCACATGAGCTGCCATCTAGAAAAAAAACACAAGATGAACAAACCTGACTTTTTACACCCTTTTGAAATGAAGACGGCCATGCAAATACTCAATTTAGATTAGACTATCATCATTACAATTTATTTACCGGTATTTAGAGGACCCAAAGAGATAAATGCTGTACAGTTCTGCACAGCCTGTCCCTGCCCCAAATAATTCAGAGCCAAATTCCAACTTGGAATTAAATGAGAGCCAACACCTGAGAAGCCCCTGAATCTGCCCTGTCTCAGTGCAGAAATTTGCTGCCTACAACGCAGCGTACACACAAGCCCTGGTACGTATCTGTAGAAATCAGAAACACATTTCTGAACACATGGGCTGGTTTTCCGATTGTCGCATACTTGTAAAATGAGCAGCGAGGGTGCTGCCTTTGTGCGTCCTCACATCTGCAGCTAAGGCTTACTTTCCGAGACTGTCAGTTGCCAATGAATCCGCTGTCCTTGCTATGCTTTTTTTTTTTTTTCTTCACAGAAACCGCACCAATGCCAGCTGAACCGCCAGCTACCACATCCCACCCTTTATCCGGCGAAGCACCGGCAAAGTGGCACTACTGGCACACTGAAGTACAGTCAGCTCCAGAGGAAGAGCCGAGCTGAGTTTTGAAAGACAGTTATTTCCCTAAGGCTACAGATTTTCCTTGAAGCACAAGGAAGATTACCAGGATTACTGAAAATACATTTTTGTTTTTTCTTGCCGAGTAATAGTTTGATCAGTGGCAATGAATGAAGCAAGAAAAAACAAATAAGCTGTCAGCAGCCTCAGCATCCTTCACAATCTCCTGATCCCACTGTTTAGGCTCCCTGATCCCAAAATAACAGCAGGAAAGCAGCCAGGCGCTTCCCTGTACATAGGTCACATTTATTCAAGGGTAACTTATCCAAAAATTTCTATGCAAGCACAGCCTGACAGTTCACACATTTCTGAGAAAGATAACGCTTCAGAAAGGTTTACATTCACGTAGGTTTGAGCCTGGAGAAGACATAGGAAACACACAGAAAGAAACGGGCAGGAAATCACTAAATACTGTGACGGACTGCGATACCATCTACGCTCCTGTTTACCAGACTAACCCAACATCCTCACGGTCTTCTCTCTTGGAGCAGAAAGCTCCCAGGCAGCGCCTCGGAGAAGCAGCTGGAAGAAGGCGGTGTGGATCCATCAGGGCACGCAAACTACCGCAAACTGGACCCAGCCACCGCAGAGGTCTCATCCCTGGTCCCCAGCAGTCACACCTTTGCCCTGTCACGCTTCAAAGACATCTTCCCATGGCGGCCTGTGGTCTTGCTGGTACGGCGCTGCCCAGCTTGCCACCAGCCCGCTTACGACTGGTCACCCCGAAGTGACTCACGGGCCAGGACAGGTCGCAGCCAGGAGGAGCAGCGGGAGACCTGAACTGGACCTCAACTGCAGCCTCCACCTCCGAACACCCACAAACACAGCCTCGGGGCGATGGGGGGAGGGGGGGTGGGTGAAGGCACCCCGTTCTCTCCCCCCCCAAAGCGCACCCTCAACACGAACCCGAGGGGGGCGCACCCCAGGCGGGGAGGTGGGGTCGGGGGGAGGCTCCACGCCAAACCCCGCGGCGGGGGCGAGCCAGACCTGGAGTCGAAGCGGGTGCCGTCGGGGAAGGCGCCGAGGTAGTGGTAGCGCACGAAGTCTCCGGGGCGGACGGCCCGCGGGCAACTCTCGGGCACGAAGCGCCGCTCGACGCGGAGGTCGGTCCCGTCGGCGGGGGGTTCGGCGGCCGCCGGCACCGGCGGCGCCTGACAGGCCGCCCAGCTCACCAGCAGCGCCGGCAGCAGCAGCAGCGCCCCGCAGCCCGGGCCCCGCCGCCGCACGGCCGCCGGCCCCGCCATGGAGGGCCGCGAACGGGGCAGCCGCAAGGCGCACACTAGGCGGCGAGCGGAGGGAGGGAGGGAGGGAGGGAGGGAAGGAAGGGAGATGGTCCGCCCGCCCCCGCCCCGCTCCCGCTGCTCCTCCCGCCGCTGCAAACGTGGATGAAGCGCTGCCAGGCGGGACGGGGGAGGAGCGGCCTCGGTGGTGGCTCCCCCTCCCCAGCCCCGCCGCGGGGCTGCGCGGAGCGGAGCAGCGCCGCCACACACACACCACACCACCCCACCCCACCCCCCCCATGTCTGTCCGTCCGTCCCTCCCCGGGCTGGCGGGGGGGGCGGCGGTGCGACGTGGCGCTGCCCCCGGTCCGCCTTCGCGGCTGCAGGCGGGGCGGGCGGCGGGCGGTCGCCGGGCGGGGCTGAGCCTCCTCACACAGGTTTAAAATCCCATCGCAAATCACAGAATCGTCGAGGTTGGAAGGGGCCTTTAAGATCGTCGAGTCCAACCACCAACCTAACACTGCCAAGTCCACCCCTACACCATGTCCCTCAGCACCACGTCTACCCGGCTTTTAAATGCCTCCAGGGATGGGGACTCCACCACTTCCCTGGGCAGCCTGGTCCAACGCTTGATAACCCTTTCGGTGAAGAAATTTTTCCTAATATGCAATCTAAACCTCCCCTAGTGCAACTTGAAGCTGTGTCCTATGTTCCGTTTTAGATCGAAACTCCAAAGAGACGCATCTGTGGCAGCATCGACTGCTTGACGCGCACCAGTGCTGTCACAGGTATTTGCAACACCCTGCCAGGGAAACTTTGGAAATGACACAGAAAAAAAAATGGCCTGACAAGCACCCAGTAAGACGCCAGCGTCCGGGAGGAATCACCATGCCAGTCGGCCAGCTCTCCCCTTTTCCTCTCCCTTTCATCTTGCACACGGTGGCGAGGAAGAACTTGGATTTCTTCTCCGTTATTCTGTCTGGTTTCAGTGAAGAAGCAGGGAAAAGCTAAGTATCTGCATGTGAAGCATCAAACCCCGAGCACGAGGAAATTAAATAATACAGTGTTTTTGAAAAGCAATGAATTTTATGGCAGCAGGTTTGGGGCAACCGGTTGGAAATGCAGGCACACCTAGGAATGTAATTTACTTAAGAAACACAGATGATCAGATTTTGTTATTGATAAATTATTCAAGAAGCACAACTCACACTCGGGTGGGCTAACTGTGAAGAGAAACCACTAAAACCAGGGCAGCTGCCGTGCCTGAGCATCGCAGTTGGGGACGACGACCGCTCAGGGGCCCAGCTCCCCACTCTTTGTGCATCCGCCACCCAGCTGCATCGCCCCAGCAACAGAAGGGATGCAGCCAAATCAAATGTTTTTAAAGTGCTTTCGAAAATGCTCTCCTGTAATATTGACGTATTGCTAGGAAATGGCTGCCACTCGATGACCTAACCGGTGAAAAAAGTTACAAACTCAGACAGCTATTTAAAGATAACCAGATTTGCCGTTACAAATCACATCCTCCTTCCAACAACAGTCACGCCGCGTGTTCCTAATCAGCCCTGCAAAGTGTCCGCTAAACAGGCCGTGTAAATTGTCTGGCAGTTGCCTAGACTTAAATAGCTTGTTTAGATGTTGGTTTGTATGGACACACTTTATTTTCCTAAGGAGATCTCATAGTTCACCATCGGAGTATGTTGATACAACCAACATAAAGATAAAGCTTACGCTGCATTTGGCACTTCTTTTTGCCAGGCAGTGACACAGTCTTTATTTATGTCCATTTATTTAAGTGGTTCTGTGTTTTCAAAACAATTCCTTGGATTCTTTGCTATTTATGCAGTTTTGTCCTCATCACTTGTCACCTCTGTCAATAACAGTTCTCCGCTTCTGATTTAATTACCATTGCCTCAAGACTGCTGTAAGTGTTACCAGTTTTATTAGCTCCTAAAAGAGCCACGTGTCCGTTCTGCGTTACCAAACCTGCGTGTTTCAGGACTCTGCTCCGTTCGCCCTGCAGCTGATGCACCATCTGCATCTCCGTAAGCGCACACAGAGATCAAGATAGTTGTCAGCCAGGGAGGTGCGGTTGCTTTCTGTCCTCCTAGTTTTGTTCCGGGAGCACAAAGGTAGCGGAATGCAAAAGCTGTCCGGTATTTTCCTGAGAGATGTCGTTTTTAACATTTTGCTATTTTTTTCAAAGCATACACACGCTCTCCAAATTCTTATTTATATGTCAGCATGTTTGAACACTAACCCAGCTTCCCCGGAAGCGTTTTGGGGGTGCCGATCGCTATTAGATTGCTTGTTCTTCAGTCAGTCGGAGACACAGCAATGGCTAATACATTGTGAGCAGAGGGATAAGCACAGACATGCCTAAAGCTCCTAGAGAAGCTGGTCCTGGAGGGACCAGACTTAAAAACACGGTACAGCTAAGGTCTGTTCTGCCTCTGAAAGCCTAGCTTTCAGGAATGTCACAGGTCAGACATTAAATGAGGATTAAGGAGCTGGGATTCGTGCCGTTGCATCTCCTTTTGGAGGATGCTATGTGCCTCATGTAACGTTCAGGGGGCTGTGGTTCTCCTAGCTCAGGGCTACGCCGTATCAAACTGAAATATATCTCAAGGACTTGATGCTGTTCCCAAATCTTTTGAAGGGCAAGGAAGTAAAATGCCAGCTCTCGTTCTCTATATGTGTATCACAGCAGCGTTACTATTGGAGCTCGTCAAACAGAGGAAAAATTCAAGAGCTCAAGTGCCAAGAAGGTAGATAGGAAAATTCCTTCATACACTGCTGGTACAAATCACATCTCAGAAGCACTGAAGAAAGCCGAGGAGCATGCTGATGAGTCATTTCACGTAACGATTAATTTATGGTAACATGGGAAAAGGAACTAAAGCCTCAGCTTGAGTCTGAGGTAGGCAAGATACCACTCCTGTGTAACCTGAGATGCTGTTCTGATGCTTGGAATGTGCTTGAAGCCAAGTGCCAGGCAGTCATGAGATGGTGGGCCTAATGCAAATTAAAACGTTTGCAACCCATTCGGTCACATAAACATAGGAGAGGTTGTGACTAGTGAAATATTCTGCTGAGTAGCCGTTGGACTTAACCAGTACTTAACCACTAACTGTTCTCAATGACCCATCATATAGCTAAGATTACAGGCCTGAAGATTCAGTCCCTGGGTGCCTGAAGTATGCATTGTGTTTTGATATGGAAGTTTTCTAAAAAGGTAGCATACTGAGACAGAAAAATATAGAGTGGATTTACAATGTTTTATAAATACCCTATCAATTATAGATCAAGAAAAACAGAGGTAGTGCTTTATTTCTTAGAAAGAATATGTCAAATGCTGCAGCTTGCAGATACCTTGAAATTATGGCAGGCAAATTTAGAGAGAACTCAGACACTAGAAGTAAAAAGGTGAGAGCAATGGGAAACACAGCTTGAACTGATATAAAATCCAGTTTAAAAAAAAACCAAAACAATCTGCTTTTAATCAGTAGGTAATATTCAGAAAGATCACAGTGTAATGCTGGGTTTGGCTGTATAATCTACAGGGGGATTGTGTGGAGGGCCTCTGAATTATTTTTATCTTCTGCAGTTTTCCACAGCTGTGCACCTCGGTACGTACTCTCTTTCAGACTCCTAAGAATCTCTTTAGAGAATAGTTCTGGGTTACAACTAATGTGAAAGAACCATAGCGCTCTCTCTGCTGAGCTGAATTTCAAGGAAGGAAAATAAAAACCCCAATTATAACTCAACGCTAATTTCTCCATCTAAAGACCTGTAAAGTTCATGGAGATCTTCACATACTTTGAAACAACCACAGAAGCACAGTGTATCAACACTAGTTTTAAGTCTTAACTATGGCTAAACTATATCCATAAAATATTCTCAGTAAGTCCTGGTTTTAGTAAACAGCATTTTGAACAAATACAGTTTTTATTTCGTGCAGCTACATGATAAATACAGAGAACCTGCAACCTGAAATAGCTCTTTGTACCCAAAACATTTTAATATAAATTCTGTCAGTTACACATAATGTAATTATGTGTCATTTACTGTCAATGGTGTGACTCATGAGGGACTGACAGGACCCTAAATGTCTTTGGTGACCAGAGTGATCCAGGTGACTTGGGCTTCTTCCTTGGGCCATAAGAAATACTGTGACACAGAGCTCTTTACTCTTCACAGAGAGACACGCTGGATTGATCAGCCACCTCCACAGGCTAACATGAAGATTTGATTCTGATTTATTACCGGTAGTGGTTTAGCAGTGAACACAAAAGTGCACAGGGCATGAGAGAAATGGACACATTTTAAATTGCTGATACTGTAGGTAAATTTCACTTACTCCAATTCATCTTCAGTTTATCTCTACTCCACCCACTACAGACGTTCTAGTGAAAGTCAAATAGCAGGTAAGGCTGTGAATCAGTACCCTCTTCCAGACCCCTCAGTGCCAGGAGAAAGTCTTACTTGCGCCCAAGTCCTCAGTGACTCCCCTGTGGGAGCTTGCAGCAGAATGAGATACACCAAGAGAGCTGTCTTAATTAGTGCTTATCAGCCTGTCATTCCAAATGTGCCACGCTAAATTATTATCCAAGTGACTTAGCAAATCTGGCTCATTTTGATGGACACGGGTTAGACAGCGCTTGCAAAAGCCCACCGCCAGCAGAGATGAATGAGGCAGTAGCTCCCAACAGCCAAACACAAGGACAGATTGCAGTTGACTACTGTCTTCGACCAATACTGCTGCTGTTGGTCAGGCAAACAGCTGCCAAAAGCATAAGCACACTTTCGAGGCATCAGTCATGCCTCCTCTTGTGTTTGCATTGCAACTGTTGTAGTCTGCACACTACTAGAAGCAAGCAAATAATTGTAGCAAGGCAAATCAGGGCCAAACCACGTTCTAATTACACTAGAGCAATGGTGTTGGCCTCGGTGTAGATGTGCCAGTGTAAAACTGGAGAAAAGCTACCCTATGCAGCCAGTTTTTCTTACCATTACTCGCAACTGTATGTTTAAATGCTACTGATTTCCATTCAGTGCTCATACATTTACCAGGAAATATATATGTGCATGTGTTAAATATGAAAATGCCATTACCCTAATTTCACAAAAAGGAAAGAGTTTTCAGACCTAAATACCCTTGAAAATAGAGACCACACAGGTTAAAAGTCACTTTTTCAGAAAAGCTGAAATTTCACCATAAGTATCAGTTACCAGATTTTCAGAAAAGTTCATCTATGGAGGGGCTAAAATTTAAAAAATCTGCTCATAAGTGACGTACCTAATGTAACACAAATAGCTGGAGACAAAATGGGAAATGTGTTGGATAACAAATTATTAAAACTCATGTGAACTAAAGGATATTCTAAATATATTGCAGGTACCCACAAAGTCAGAGAATGGTTTTGAAATAGTGCAGTGCTTATACTAAGCTCATACTGAGCTGCAGAAATACTTGGATATTCCTAACAAAGGATACATGTGGTTAAGCCACAGGTTTTCAGTCTGTGGATTTCTCTGGGATCGTGCAGAAGTGGTAAAGAAGCCTGCTGTACAAATTCCCAATGAGTGGGGGTTTGCATCTGCAACGCAAACGATCCAGGCGANACACCGGAAAAAAAAAAAAAAAGGCAAAAACCCAATGAGCTAAACTTCAGCCTTCTGCTATACAAAGTTTGGAAAACAGTGAGTCTCATTGAGCTTTCATATGCAGCATGCACTATCTCAAAACTGTGTTGCTCAGTCTGTGCAGAAGTTAGTGGCTCCTGCAACAAGGATCCCACTGGTTTTCTTAAATGCATTAAAACCAAATACAATCCAAATATTGCTGATAGTTTGCCTATAGAAAGGGTCCTCACTGAGTCAAAAGTAAGGGCATAAGCATTACACATTTATTTGAAGACTAAAAAGCTTTTCAAGAAGCAGCACAAGACACTAAGGTCTGAAAAGCAAATGGTCACGATTGGGTAACTAATTAATCACGCCTAAGTTTTATCATGCCTGATCTGTACTCTGTCTGCTAGAACTGTTAGGGCTCTATAATTAAAAATAATAATGTTTTGTTCCAACATTCTTTTAAACAAAGCTGCCTTAATAAAGTCGGTTCATAAAATAGGTGTGGACTACGACTCCCGCCCAGAAAGACAGAACCCTTTTATCCAAGCCCCAGTCTACCCTCCACCCCCACATCCACTCATCCCCTGCCTATAGCATTTTGCCTATAAAATGCCTTCTGGAAGCTGTATGTGTTGGGAGGAGAAGAGGAAACAGTTCCTCTGCAAACAACTTGGCACAAAATAAACTATGCAAACTTTGCTGAAATGTAAGAGTATCTGTTCTACCAGAAGTAAAACCAGCTTGCATTTTGAAATGAGCACACCACTTGCCTGTCTTGGGTAAAATGGTTATTTACAGAGGTGATCCGAAAAGAGGCAAGTCAGGTCAGTCACTTCTCTGCATACCAGCACTGTATAGCTGCCAGTGGCCACTGCCTAAGCAAACTGGAAAGAGGACACCATGTTATTTTTCCCCTCTTTCATTAATATTCATCTGTGAATCCCCTGGGAACTGCCCGCAGTGCATAGGTGTTACAGAAGAGTGCTCACTGGTTCTTATTAGTGTATGTAAGCATTAAAGCAGGTGCTTATCAGGGGTCCAGTGGAAGAGGATCGCTGCAATAATCTCCACTAGTTAGTAAGCATTTAGTGACTCTTGCATGAATTTTTATTTATTTTTTGCATCTCGAAAGGGGAGAGTCGCGTATTTAGACATCGACTCCACACTTCACTTCTACTAGAGATTTCAACATTGTTTTGGAAACAGGTTCACACGGATTCATGGGATGTTAATTGCATTTCTGAACTTGTTTTTAACAGAGAAGAGTCCATCTGTGGAGCAACTGCAGGGTTTTACTCCAATAAACTCTTTCAGACATCTGATCTGTGTGCTACAGGATGAGTTTAGGCCCAGGCTTAAAAAATTGGGTGCTTTCACATCATCCAACCACCTTATTAGGTGTTTGTGTAGAGTTGGTAAGATCATACTGAGTGCTGGGCACGTTCTGATCCCATTCCTGTTTTGGTGGGCTGTTGCAACACAGGTCACAGTCTTCATTGTCTGCCTTCTCCACCAGTTGTTGCAGCCAAGTTTTATCTATCTGTCCTGATATTTAGGGTCTGGACCAAACATCCCATGCAATCTATGTGGGCTAAAGAAACATAAAGCCAAGAATTAAAGTCTTAGCAAATGAAAGAGTTATTATGAATCTGGTTACCATCACGCTAAAACATATAGTCCAAATTAGCCAATTATTGCAGCTCATTCAGTATCAATATAATTAAAACTACTATACACAAACAATATTATCTGTGCCTTTCTTTGGTATCACACTCACCCTTCCACTGGGCTCAAAAGTCAGTAACACTGGTCTTCTTTAGAAAAAGCAAAGTTCGGTTATAGTAAGCTGTCAGCATCCCAAGTTCTTTGCTATGACTACATTGCTAGTATTTATGATTTCTTCTTCCTCTCTGCCAGGAGGAGAATGATGTTCTGCATTTCTTCTTCCTCACTCTAGGTCTGCTTGGGGACATTTTTATATGTTTGCTAACAGTCTGTTAACTTGTTCTTTCTTTGTTGGCTCACAGTTCAGTGTTATATCTCAGTTTACTACACATTATAGGTTTTACCTATATCGCAGACTTGTTCTTTGTTCTATTTGTTAACTCACAAAATCGATTGACTCAACTGCTAAGGCTTTGTTTTCTCTAGTGACCTGTGCTTGACAGTCTGTTGTTCGTAACTACAGTCCTGAGGCCTCTGTTATTGCCCTGTGTTTGAATTTTCAAGGCCTCCACTGTTATCTTGTATTTTGGGAGGCCCAAAACACGCTGTTTTTTTCCCCACAGCCTTCAAGCTGTAGTTTCCAGATAATTTAACTAATGTTTTATTAACACAGCCCAGCCACCTGTAGCCAACATCTACTTGTTTTGGCAATATCACTGGTACATTATTAAAATTACTTTATAACTGGGCAGAACACCTCTCATTTCTTAGTTTTATTCAAGCAGGACCAAAAAGCACTGCACAGGGCTGGCAGGAAAATGCCCTATTAGAGGATGCTAAATTGATTTTTTTTTACACACTTCACAAGTGACATATAGAAGCATAGGCCATGCACAAATCTGCCTAGATACAGATTGGACTAGGAAAGAATGTGTTTTCTATATCTGTAATGATATATCTATTCTTCCATTTCTATATCTATATAACTATAGATGACAGTAACCTTCAAGCAAAAGTAACTATGAGGGAGTGTTTCTGGATGTCATTCATAGCAAAACTAGCATAATGGAACAAAAAAATAGAGGCTCCTAGCCCACCGTTGGAAAACATTATTTTTGTGTGTTTGGCGTGAGTTTCAACAGTCCGATATCAGAATTCCTTTCTCATTCCTGTGAGAGACACTCCTGGGCCAACTTGCTTAACTAACGCTTGCTTCATTGCTGTACCACTGCTACGCTAGTCTTTCTCGATTACCCTCTTGAGGGGGGCAGGGAAAGAAGAAGGTCTAGAACTGTGAGTTTCCATTCATTTCTTTTCAGTTACCTAGAAAGAAGCTCTTGGTAGCTTGACATATGGGAAGTATGTTAAGCATAAAGACCTGCGAACTTTGGATAGTTTTGAAAAAAAACTACGGTTAAGTGGGAACAGCTGTTTTGCATGGAACTAACAGACCAGCTATTTTAACAAGAGAAAGTCATCTTCCTGTTTAATAGAGGTGGCAAGCAGAACCAAGAATCTTTGCCTTAAACTTTTTAGATTGTATTTTTCATCACTTTATTTCTGTAGTTTCTGTGACCCATTAATAAACACTGGAGCCTTTTTAGGCAACTGAACCAGAGTTCCACTGGAAAGTTGGCAACTCGGAGGGGACATACCAAGGGCAGATGCTGGCACTGAAGATGAATTTGCCTATTTTACTTGATACGCTGGGCATCGTTTAAATAGGAACTGTTTTATCAGTCACTATATTATGGAAGTAAAATTCAGGAAAGGAATCTGCTTTTGCAAGGGAAAAGTTCTTGCAAATTGATCACTGATTTAAGAACATAGCCAAAGCTCAGAAGGAGGAATTTCCTGCAGCTACGAAAGAAAAACCTGGCTGCAGGCAAAGAATCTAGCCTTGATCCCTACTAAGTCGGTAGCAAAACTTCTGCCAACTTTGATGACAGTAAGACTATAGCCATTAGGGGTTAAGCAGCAGTATATATATAGATTTAATACATGAGGAACATCCAATCTGGAATAATTATCATCCCTCTAATAAAGGGTTCAAATTGCAGCAATCCTGACTCAACCTCTCATCTGTCAAAAACAGATAAACAGAGAATTACGGATTTCATTGCATCTGGCTGTTTCTTATGAAACCAAAGTCCTGCCCACTCAGCTTGGGCATGAGCAATGCCACAAAGGATGGTATGTTTTGTAAGAAGTTGGGAGACTGTCCAAGGGTTGTCAGCCAAAATCTCCCTTCCCTACTATTGTTATATAATGTGCTGTTAGCATCTGAGTTCTACTATTCACACAATTTCCAAATGTGCTCAGTCCTTACGCGGGCAAAGTGTCTTGAAAGCTACATGAAGCTTTGCCTCCGTAATGACATATTTGGGGCCTTCTATTAGCAGAAGAGACACCATGTCAGTGTATAACTGAAGATATAGTGCTATATCAATAGCGTACTGCAGAAATACACCCCCATCAGAGTCTCACTCTTGAAAAAATGTCAATGGCACTTACTGCAAAATGGCTGGGACTACGTAACAGTTATTTGTATTTATTTATAAAGATCAGAAAGAAAAGGGCAAAAACTTGGGGAAAATGTAAGTTATTGAGCGGTTTCATGTCTCTAAAGTCTTAACTGACTTAAAATAATGAAGAAAGATCAAAGATAGACTATTTTCACCAAACGTTGGCTTGAAGAGATGGTAAGTGTTACACTTCTGACGGAATGGGTGACTTTACCACTACAAACTCCGAGTGATCAATATGGCAGTATCTCCACAGAAGGATGGAGGGAGTTCATCCATTCAATCAACTACTGGAGGCTCGGAGGACAGAATTTACAGTAAGGAAGGCAATCATTCCTGTTGTAAGTATCAGCTTATCTGTCTTCGGGATAGTTCCAATAAAAGACTTGAGCGCTTAAAATGGGATGTAGCCTTACGAAGGGACTTCAAACTAAAGCTGCAGTTCAAATAACTTTGCTCAACTGCTGTCCAACTCTAATTTCCAAAGATGCTTCCTTGCTTAGCTGTAAAGCTTTCCTGCAAGTGCACATTTTTGAATACCCTAGGTAGCAACCTAGTCTTGACAGAAACAAAAAATTCAATGCTTAGTTCACACCTGCGCTTAGTTGGGATCCAAAACTTTCATGTTTTTCTGCCCAATTTTTTTAAAGTATTGATTTTGTATCTTGCAGTAAGAAGTACAGTTCCCAGTGTTGGGATGAGCGCCCCTTTTAGTGCACTCACAGTCAAATTCAGATGCACTTGCCTTTCTGACCCCATGAACCTCAAATTCTTTTCTCTACTACTTCCAAAGAGTGGAATACAAATGGCAGGTGGCCCCCACTAACATAGCCATCAGGCTGATTGTCGTAGTTTGGGCCAAATCGGCCACTGGGGACGTGGGGGACCCCAGATGGGAC
>RSEF01000002.1:56669716-56692061 GCA_003993805.1 Himantopus leucocephalus
TAATGGGTAAAGCGGGCCGCGGGCCCGCCGTGTCGCTGGGAGCCGGGCCCGGGCGGTGCCTCCCCGGCCGCCCCGAAAGGCGCCGGTGGGGTCAGAGCGGCGCCGCGCTCCCCGCGGGGGAAGGCTGCCCGGGGCGGGGGGGAGGGGAATGGATCTCCTCCAGGTTCCTAGAAGTCGGGGAGTTGCAGTGTAGTTGCCCGGCTGGTTTCCACCGGAGTGGATTAAAAAAAATATATAATTAAAAGGTTTGAGAGCTGCCTGATGGCTCCATCCGTAGCCCGCGGTGCTGTGAGAGGTTTATGCTGTTTCACTGAAAGGGGTTTAATGGAATAAAAAGATCAGAAGGTTCACCAACGACACCAAGCTGTGTGGAGCGGTCGACACGCTGGAGAGGAGGGATGCCATCCAGAGGGACCTGGACAGGCTGGAGAGGTGGACCCATGCAAACCTCATGAAGTTCAACAAGGCCAAGTGCGAGGTCCTGCACATGGGGCAGGTCAATCCCAGGCACAAATACAGGCTGGGCGGATGATGGATTGAGAGCGGCCCTGAGGAGAAGGACTTGGGGGTGTTGGTGGATGAGAAGCTCAACATGAGCCAGCAGACTGCTCTTGCAGTCCAGAAGGCCAACCATATCCTGGGCTGCATCAAAAACAGCGTAGCCAGCAGGTCGAGGGAGGTGATTCTGCCTCTTTACGCTGCTCTCATGAGACCCCACTTGGAGTTCTGTATCCAGCTCTGGAGTCCTCAACGTAAGAAGGACACGGACCTGTTGGAACAAAGATGATCAGAGGTCTGGAGCACCTCTTCTATGAAGACAGGCTGAGAGAGTTGGGGTTGTTCAGCCTGGAGAAGAGCAGGCTCCGGGGAGACTTTATAGCAACTTTCTAGTATCTGAAGGGGGCCTACAAGAAAGCTGGAGAGGGACTTTTTACAAGGGCATGTAGTGATAGGACAAGGGGTAGTGGTTTCAAACTAGAAGAGGGTAGATTTAGAATAGATACTAGAAGAATTTTTTCACTCTGAGGGTGATGAGGCACTGGAACAGGTTGCTCAGAGAAGCTGTGGCTGTACCAACCCTGGAAGTGTTCAAGGCCAGGTTGGATGGGGCTTTGAGCAACCTGGTCTAGTGGGAGGTGTCCCTGCCCAGGGCAGGGGCGTTGGAACTAGATGATGTTAAGGTCCCTTCCAACCTAAACGATTCTATGATTCACAAGAACGCAATTTTTTTTCTTTCCAAGTGAAAAGTAAAAATCTGTTACGAAATGCACTAAACAGAACTCATATTGTTGTAAAGATCATTTCATAGTGTCTTGGCATTTAACTCCTGAGCACACGCACTTTTCTCACTTGCTGTGCTCTACGTAGCACCTGCTCGCTCTTTGGATTTTAATAAATTTTATATCTACTATTAAATCCAGAGAAATGCTGCAGGACAGATGGTACTTCAGTCAGTAAGGTTCTGTCTTTAGGTTTAATACACAGAGAGAAGAAGGTGAAATTATTATTATTATATACTAAGTTTGGCTGTCAAAGCTAGATGTAAGGAATGGTCTGGCTTGGCATTTTCAGCTGGGTACATCTATGATGGAGCAATGCTGGAGTAAAGAAATTTGTGTCAGTGAGATCTTGGGGAGGGGTGCTACAGAAAAAGAGGAGAGAATTGTGCATTTATGGTGACTGAAGCCGAACTGGATGCACCACACATGCCTGTAAAGCAGTGCGATGAAAGTAGATGTTCCCCCACAAGAATATGAATCTGAAGGATGGTTGCAAGAGACGCATGTGGTGATATGACAAGCACTGTCTCTCAGTCTGCTTGCATCCAGGTATGTGTTCTGCTATAGTTCTTGGTGGTTATTGATAGTCAAATTTGAGGGACAATGTGAGGTGGAGGTTTTAACTCTATACCATTGAAATACTGTATTTGCTCAATTTATTTGTCTGTGCTAAGCTGCAGAGTAACAATATTTCTATTGTTTTTCAGCTATGAGAAACCTCCCCCGGGGCTAATTAAGGTTGGTAAATATATTGCAGTAAATTTTTAGGATTATCAGGGATTTTCACACAACCTGTCTTTTAGCTGTTTATCTTAAGTGTCTATGTTACCTATATAAATTACAGAGAGAAGTTTTCCAGAGGAAAACTCGGAGCTCCGAATCAGATAGGATGATGCCAGTTCTTTCATCACCTCTTAGCACAAAAACTTAATGCAGTATTATATTTGACAATTTAATAGTGAAGCTAGAGGGGAGTCATTTATGGCAAAGCAGATCTTCAGTTTGCATGACATCTTTTCAGGATTCTTCTCCATTGCTTATGCTCTAATGTGTGTGTAAAAATACTTTCCTTTCATAATGATCATTGCTTTTTCCAAATTTATATACCTGTGCCATCATCTAGTGCTTTTAACCTAAAAAATACTGCTCTGCGTTGTAAAAGCTGGTTTTAATTGTTCTGTCTTGTTAGCGGGAAAAGGAAAAGTCTGTGCTTGTCTGTTAATTTTTCATTTATATTATTTATTTAAATAAATTGCTAAAATAAATGGGAAGGCATGGAATTAATATGGCAATAAAGTTCAGACTGGAAAATTCAAGGGTGAGGGAAAAAGAAAATTATTTAATGCTGTTAAAAGGGTCAGGTATTTTGGATCCTTTATGTATTACAAGAAGAAGAAATGTTGCAGGGGAAATAGGCTGCATGTTAAGTGAAGGCCTGCACACTTGGAGTATTAATTTTTACAAAGTTAAAAAAAAAGTTATTTTATTGTCCTTATTTTTTTCCCTAGGAGAATGAAACAAAACCAGAAGACTGCATACCTGATGTTCCAGGCAATGAAAGTGCACGAGAATTCCTGGCCCATGCCCCGACAAAAGGGCTTTGGATGCCTTTGGGAAAAGAAGTCAAAGTCATGCAGTGTAAGGCTGAAATTATTCCAGATGTCATTGGACCTTCATATACCCATCCGTTTACTCTGGGGGAGGGCAGAATGTCTGGTGGACAAATGACAAGGTCCAGGTAGATTTGCATCATATTGATATAAAAGCAACCAGTACCTTGAAAGCTGTAATAAAATGCATAAAATTCATTTTATGGATGTTACATTTATCAACATAATATGTACATGTATTTATTTGTTTCAACAAAATGAAAATATTTTCCATAAATATGGTTTTTCTTCCTTCTGATCTGGCTCAGAGATGCAATTTACTGCTGCTTCTATTTTTTAAAGGTTGGAGGTGTAAACGTTATGGACACAGAACAGGAGATAAAGAATGCCCATTCTTTATTAAAGGCAATCAGAAATTGGAACAATTTAGAGTAGTGAGTACAAATCCTGTGGTATTATTGCTTGTATTTTTTAATATTGATGATAATGCATATTGCATAACCTTGCAAGTGAAGAGAAGCCTGTTATTAAGGACTTTTCCTCTGTCTCTAGTATAATATAGATGCCGAAAATCTCCTAATAAAGAAAAGCTACAGATGTGGTTGGATGTTTGACTACTTTGCAGAAAATCTACTCTTCGAGAGGAAAATTAGTAATTTTTACGTTTAAATTGGAAATCTTCGAGAACCTGTTTCAACCATTGTATTCATTTTTTGTGATTAAAATGTCAACGTAACAAAAAATGTTTAGTCAAGCTTGAGCTGCCCACATTACAGCCGCTTCAAGCCTTCCAGTGTCACTGTGAACAACCACATCATGAAGCCTGTTGTCTAGGTCTGTAATCCAGTCATTGTCTACAAGTCTGATCTCTTGCTACACGAGGCTGCATCTCAGTTCTGCAGATTCTTTCTGCATGACCTCGTTAACTTTTCCTGTTGCTCTGCATTGTTCAACTATATTTCAAGCTCTCGTCACTTTGTTTCTTATGTCCTCATTTCTATCCTTGAAAAATGCAATCTGGACTTACTCTGTCCAACCAGAATGCTACTGCAAAGAGTATTTTTAACCTGATCCCATGACCAGATTGCCTCTGTTCTTCATTTTTCCTCAGGCTTCTTGTCTGTTGCATCAAACCCTTGCTGTATGTCCAAGGCCCTTCATGGTGCATTTCCAACATCTTTCATTTGCTACTGACATTTTAATTCCCACCTTTGGTCAGCATCTGATACCTCCTCTCTGTTGAACTTGTTTGCTGAATCTTCCAACAGAAATGATCACCCCATCTTTTTGCTGCATTCTTGCACGGCATGAACTCCCCTTAAATAGCTGCAGAGTTTGTTTGCTATCTTCTTTCACAACAATCTTTTGCTGCAATACCCATTTAAATTAAAAGTAACTGATTTAAGAACCAATAGTGGTATCACGTAGCATGTTAGGACAACTCTTAACTTCATTATCCATTTGTCTTATATTCCTTGCTCCTGTATTCCTGTTTGTTTGTATCCATATTTTTAAAATATGCTATAAGGGCATAGCTCATTATTCTGAACGTCACGTTCTTTCTATGTCTAGCTATTCCTATGGTATACGTATGGGGTTCTCTTAGTTAACTGTGATTGGAGAGGGAGAGAGGTAGCATACCTGAGGAGAGTCCCCTTCAATGGTGATGTAACTAGATAAGCTTTTCCTAAAGTAAAAAAAAAAACAGTTCAGATTAACGATGTTATGTCTGAGAGTATACTTATGAATTCAGAACTCGCTAAATGTATTTCATCTTTTGATAAAAGCCTCTTGCATTGGGTTTATTTTTTTAAAAAATAAAACAGTCAGTGGTAAATACTTTTCTTTACCAACATTGGATTTTCTGTTTTCCACTTTAAAGGCACATGAAGATCCAATGTATGATATAATAAGGGAAAATAAACGTCATGAAAAAGAAATGAGGTAAGTGTGTTTCTGTAGTAAACTTTTCAATTTGGTTTTCATTTTGATAATGTGATACTAATGTATAGATGACATTTAAATATAAGCTACCCTTAACCAACTCAGAATATGTTTTTTAATGGCAGTTTCTTTGTTTTGGGAGGCACTAATGCATTTCTACTTGCTCAGTAATCACTCAGTATTGCTTCCAGCCTCTTTAATTCTATTATCTTCTATATTTTTTCCCAAAACAAAGTTCAAAGAGGAGTCATATTCATTTATTCCATAATATTCAGGTACTTGAGTTTAGTTTTGGTAGGCCTAAGAAGTAGTTTGATTTTTTTTTTTCTTCTTTGACTGACTTCACTGAGTTGTTTTCTAAAATTTGGTACATCGAAGTGCCTTCAATAGACATGAAGGGGTGGATTTAGAAAGCTAGTTCTAGGCACCTGATGTTGTTCCTTGTGTGAGGTCATTATTCAATATACATATATTCAGTATATAAAGCAGCAGAGTTCTTTAATGCTTTCTTGAACTGCATCAACGAGGTAACTGAACAAACTATAGGTAACCCATGGAGTAGTACCGCTGCTGCGAGTGTGTTGCTTTTTTTTTTTTTTTTANGAGAGGATACTGAAGACAACAATAAAATAAGCAAATAGTTTGTTCCCATTTTCCAGTAATCCATGAAAATTTAAAGGAAGAGTGCCTGTCAAAAATACCTCTGCATCTAAAGTAGAGTCTACTCTGTCAGCTTCACTGACATCATCTCTGTATCAGCAGGGCAATGAATTTCATAATATCATAATCCCATACGCATCTGTGTGTATGGATAAGCATAGAACTTCTTATGGTGGTCTAGTGATAGCTGTTGCCTCATAATTTTGTGCACATAAATACTGGCCAGTATCCCATGGGATAGAAAGTCCTTGAGAGCAGACCGTCTGCTTGTCTCAAAAGAGGTTGCTTGTGCCAGTCTGTGAACACTGTAACGGGAGTGTAATTCAGCAAAAGAGGAAGTGTTCCCCTGTCCTTTGCATGCAGCTTTCATTTCTCAAGCTAGGAAGGAAACATTGCAGCTAGAATAAATTATTACAGGTAGAGGAGAGCTAGAAAGGATTCTTATTCACATTTTTTAAACTCAGGATACAGCAACTGAAGCAGCTCCTGGAGGACTCTACCTCAGAAGATGACAGTGATGAGGATGATGAAGATGGTAGCAGCTCCACTTCCTCAGAATGTAGAGATAAACACAAGAAAAAAAAGAGAAAGAAGGAAAAGAAGAAAAAAGAAAAGAAGAAGAAGAAGAAAAGAAAGCATAAATCATCTAAATCTAATGAGAAGTCGGAATCTGACTGACAGCAGTCACCTGCTGCGTGCTGATTGACCTCTACTTGTGAACTGCAAGGAAAGATCCAAAGAATGAGGAAGAAACCACCAGAAAGGGCTTTATTAAACTCGGAACATACAGGTGGATACATACAGCATCCTACGCTGGCTGTCCTCTTCTGCCCCTCTGCAGTGCTGCAGCCAGAAGGAAGAGAGCTGCATTAAACAACACTCAGTCAACCATATCTTTACACTGTAAAACCTGTGCTAATGGTCATCCGTCTTGGTCGAGTTGGGCCTCTGTGTTGCCGCACATGACTATCAGCAGAAAGCTGTGACTACCAAGGTATCGCCAACAAATCTGCAGAATTCAGCAGAGTGTCTATCGAAGTGTCTTTTCTCCATGAAGTTATTTTGTTATATACAAAGCCTCATTGTAATGGGACTGCAGTTTGCACCGTGCAGAGCACTGACAGTTCACTTACAGTGCTTATAATGAGCAGGTTGTACTGTATTTTTTTTCTCTGCATACTGCCTATGTGCTGAAGTTCATTGTACTTATCCTAGTACTGGCAGCTAGGGAAATAAAGAGCACTGCTGAAGGGGAGGGAAAAAGTTAATCAAGGGGATTTACTTTAGGACAAAATTGCAGTGTCAGCAATTGATTTTTTTTGTGTAGCAAAATCTCAACATCATCGCCATTAATACGCACAGTTCTGCAATACCTAAAGTGTTCTCCAAACCATAGGAGTGGGAGCCAAGTGTAATGATGTTAGATGTTCAACGTTACTGTAAAGAGGTAGTGGTTTTAGTTATTTAAAAGGGGGTTTTCATGTCAGAAATGAAAAACATTAATGTCTACGTATATTCCAGTATCAGTTGTTTTGATACACTTGAGGATTTTTTTTCCTTTTAAAAAGGCTTGGGGAAATAAATTCCAACTTACTTTTTATGTTTACTAGAATTATTTTATATAGTAGTATTTTATGCATCATCCCAGAAGAATGATTTTCAACTATATGCATGTAAGCCACAGAACAGTAGTAAAGAACTTGTAAGCAGGAAGAAGGGAAAGTTTTCTGTACTTAATTGACCTTGTGGGACTGACCACGCTTTCCTTTTGAGTAATCTTGCAGACTTGAGTAGGATTGAGAGAGCTAAACTGCACTAGAGTAAGCGTCTCTTTTTGGAACCTCAAGGTACAGTGGTACAAAGCTGTGATTTGAGGATCTAGATGATGTATATTGGTACTCTGCAAAAGGAGAAAGAAAAATAGATTTGCTTTGAAAGGACTAGGAAGGACTTATGTAGAACTTAGTCTCTGTGCTTATGCTTATATTGGAAAAAAACCCCAACCCATGATGAAGTTGTAACAGTAGTAGAGTGAACATGAACAGTGAAATCAAGGAACCACAGACTAAAATGCATTTAAGATTGTTTTCTTTTTTCTCCTGAGAGCTTTGGAAAAGAGGACAGGGGAAACTACATTAAAATGCATTTTCTTCCTCCTACATGTCTAAGAGTCATTTAGTAAAAAAAAACAAACCAACCCCATTTCTTGCCAGTCATTCATGATATGTTCTGGTGAAAAACAAGGTAGCCAAGGCCTACTTACAAAAAGATTCTTGATCTTTTTCCCAGAGCTTGAATGCACAGTTGTGTTTTATCTTCCAGTATTACTTAGCAAATCTCCCTGTGGTGGGATTTACTGGTGGCTCCTGATAGTTCCCTGCATCAGCAGCACCATCAACAAATTCAAAGCTTCTGGCTCTTTCACCAGAAAAAGATTTAACAGCTGAAATAGCATGAGGAGATTTATAATGGCCTATACTGCCACATTTGGTGCAGAGAAAATCCTTGCATGTATAGCATTGGTGATCGTTAGATACTGGAAGCCACAGCGAGCATTCACCTGATGCATTCCAAGAGAATTCTCACTGAAGTTTGTCTAGAGCAGTGCAAACCGAATGGTCTCTTCAGTTACTTTAGCTTTTGTCACTTTAAGAGTCTTCTGAAGTTTAGTTCAATAAAAACAAATTCAGTTTTTCCTTAGTCTGTTATCCTATTTCTTGTTCATGGGTCTTCATTTTACATACCAGGGTTTACTATTTGAACAATCAAAAAAATACTGTACGAGACCATTCTGTAACTTATATCAATGCAATGTAAAAGTTTCTTTTGAGATATCAAATCACTGTTTAACCCAGTTTCTTTTTCTGCTCATGGTCAATAGCAGATGCCTACACAACAGAGCAGTGCAAAATCCAGTGGCAGTGGTTCTGTTATTTCACCAAAGCACTGTCTTGGCCTCTACTGCTTGTAGCGCAGGTACTTTGAATCATAGATTATATTTTAGTAGCCTTGGATGTGTTTTTTTTTCTTTTACATCCAGTTACTTCTTGTACACTTTGTGGTTTGCTTCAGCAAGGAACTTTAGAGATTAATCGATAATTAGTGAAGAAACTTCATTTGCTTTCAAACTGCTCCCTACTAGTTTCATTTCATACACCCTAGTTCTTGTAAAGGAAGGCATCTGAACAACTGATTCCTATTCATTTTCCCCCATTATTACCAGTTTTATAGATCTCTATCATATCCCACATATAAAGATTTTAGTAGTTCTCTAATGAAACTCATAAAAGTAGGGCCAATTTCAAAATTAAAGCAAACAGTTTCAATAGAGTAAGATTTTGAGTAGTGCTGAGTGGCAGCTGTTGCTAGAGTGCTAAGAAGCACTCATTTCATCATTTAGCATTTTAAACAGTGCCAAAGCTGGCATTTGAGAGTCTTTCTCTAAACTCTTTGTCTAAAAGACTCTAGGTCTTTTAGAAACACATAGACTAGAGATAAATACTAACACCCATTGATACTAATGGAAAATGATTCTATGTAGAATTAATTCCAGAAAGCAGGATAGAAAGCTATAGTCTTGAAAGACTGATGAGCCTTATTATTTTGAAATCTTAACCATTGAACTATTTATGTTTTCGTTCAAAGAACTTTTTTTTTCCCTAGCCATCCTTGCCTTCTTTGTAGACGTGTATTTCCATGTGAAAGTTCTGTTGGAGCCTAAGTGGTAGTAATACTGTAATGGTATAGTCCCGTAAGTGTGAAATGCAGCTACAACACACCTCACAGGCAATACAGCTTAACAGTTCTTCAGCTCCCAGGTCTGTTCATCTTAATACTCCGAACCATACTTCTCAGAAAGATTACCTCAGCAAAGCCACCAACATCTGTCTTATTTCTTTGGCCATGAAATTAGTTGGGGTTTATAGTCTTGTTAACTGAGCTGGCCGGTGGCAGTGAGTCAGGGGGAAATCTGAGGTCTCTTAAACAGCGCGTTTGCTTTTCCTTGGTATGCCTGCAGTTAGATTGCAATGAGTGGTTTTTGCCATTGGCTCCTGTCTTCCATTGTTTTATTTTAATAGAAAGACCTGTAATTAATCTTTTCCAACATAGGGCAGAAACCAGGACATTGTGAAATGGAAAGCTTTATGCCACGCAGATGCTACCAAATTGAAAAATTAAAATACAGAATTCAAACCTGGCAAGCCAATGTAACCCACTGGCTCCACTTCAGGGATTACACCACACCCACTTTGCAAGAGAGGTTTTAGTTCGCTACAAAAGATGATTTAGAAATTCTGAGTCACAGACAGTAAGTCTGTCCAAACAAAGCTCCCAGTGTGGCAGTCTCAGAGGCCTCTAAGGTTCATTACTGGTGTGCCAAGCAGCAAATAGATTCTTCAGCTGCCCTAGATGCTGCAAGGAAGCATGCGAAAACTTCAAAGGCAATGCAGTGCTGCTACAGTTACAAGCTCATAATGCTGCCAGCACTGCACTTACTCATCACTGGGCAATTCAGCTTCAGTGGTAACAAAAGCTGACACGTATGTACATCTGTAACACATTAAATCTCAAATACCACTGTGGGTAGTTACCTGGCTGAATAAGAAGAGCCTGGACTTTAACTTCAAGCCTTTTAAAATGCAGTTTGTACTTCACAACCTTTCTACATTAACTTGTAAGCCAGTTGACTTAAGATGCAGTCCACAAATCATCCATGCTTCCATGAATCACTTCCATGAGTGAAGAAAAAGCCAAGTAGAAGACTTAGCTTTAACGTTACAGGACATCACACATAACACTACCCAAGAAGTATTTCTTAAGCACTAGAGCATTCATGCGTACTACTTTAAGCATCGGTGTGGATCCATAGCATGGGTACAATACAAGATTTTAAGCAATTAGTTTAAAATAGCATGTTTTCAGACAAAGAGCTGTCTAAACACTCCTACTGCTACTCCCTCACATATTCTTGGGAGCTAGCATCATCAGGCCCTAAATCGCTTCTTGTGACTGGGTAAAAAGCATACTGACTAGTGTAAGACCTGTGAGAGGATGACTAGCATGTTCTTGGGAGTACCTGTGAAATATTAGCCATTCCCAAAAATCTCCCCCAAAAGAGTGCCTTCTAACTGTGACATCATGAATATTCCTTTCTCAGACAAGCAGCAAAAGGCAGTTAAGTCTGTCAGCAGAATTGGCTTAGTATTCAGTCCCAAAGCTACACTCAAGCTCGGGAAAAAGTAGTCAATCCTTCCCTAAGAGGTCTCAGTTATAGTTGAGGATTACTCTTAGGTCACTTACAGTCTTCAAGTTGAAGAGATTTTACCGCTCATTCTCCCCATCAGCATGAAGTCTATCCCCCTCTAAAAGCAGCACATTCCTGTATTAGATATCCAAGAGCAACAGTCCTATGTTTTCCAGAGTATTAAAGAGCTCCATGCTTGAAGTAATTCCCTCCCTTATTTTATTCTTTGAGGTTTTGATGCAATAGAGGGTTTGTGCAGCACAAAAGCCAAATAAGAATTTGCATTCCTTATTTTCTTGTAGTGCTTAGGGTAGAGAGGGAATAAAAAGTTGGCATCACAGTGTTAAAATGGATCCCTAACAGCTTGAGGTAAAGGCTATAATTACAGTAGCTCTGTAATTATAGCCTACAATAGCACAAGCAAGTGCTATTAAAAATAATAGAAAGATCAAGGATCAATTGGGTAGGGAAACCTCAGTACTCCTCACTGAGGGAAAACAGCATAACCTCAGTTACAGCTCAGACTAGTAACAGGTAGGCACAAAACTTGAGTGCCCTCACAGGAAATGCTGCTTTTATCCCTGTAGGTTACTCTAGAGCACAGAATAAGAACACTGGGAGAGGAGGCAGAAGACAAGTCCTGTCTGTCCATTCCCTCCTCCCCCCTCCTTTAATAAAGAAAAACTGTTTTGGATTTGGGTAGGGTTTTGTTGTTTTGGGGGTTGGGGTTTTTTTGTTTGTTTTTTACAATTTCCCTTTTTCACTCACACTATCACTTTATTTGGGACTAATCCAAGAATGGCAGTGTCATGTTTATTTTTCTCACATGGTGATACTAGCTTTCATAGACATGAAAGAGATCACACATTTTTTACCTAGCCACCTCATCTATTTCCATTATTCATAAAATAGCTTAACAGAGACCTAGTTTTATCATCTTAGTTCTATAAAGAGAATTTTCTGTCATGGTTGCCAAGGTCAATATCAACAGTCATAGAAGTCATCAGTAAGAAGTCAGGGAACAGGGCACCCCACTGTTGTAAAAAACTTCTGTTTCATCTTCACAGTCCATCCCTCCAGCCTAAGGTCTCCATAGACAACCCATAAAAGTCTCCACAGAGAAAGAAAGGGAGGAGGGAGAAGCATCACATCAACTCAGTGCTTCAGTTTTAGTCCTCAATCGGGTATTTAAAAAGAAAGTAATATCTGAGGAACTACCTTGAAATTGCAAGTCAGTACTTGACTTGATACAGCTTTAACTATATTCCTTTACACTCTGACAAAAACAAATCCAGCCATAAGTCCAGCTGGTGGAAGAAAGTCTTGTACCTATGTCCACATCATATAGACAAACTGACTATGAGATGTGATGACTCTGACAGGTTTCACAATCCTGCAGAGCTAAGAACAGGGACAGCAGTAAGTGGTATGTTATAATGGTATTGACACACATACATCCCTATTGAACTTTTTTGCTTCCATGTATAGAAGGAATATGAGAAGTCTCAAAGTGCAATTCTATTAAATTTATTATTTAAATAGTGGATATACTAGTTGTAAAAAGGTGACTTTAGTGTTAAATACTTAATTCCATCTTAATAGTGTCCTCAGTCTTTACAGTGCTACTTCTTAGCCTTTAAGAGCGCACAGCAACTTACAAAATACACAAGAGAATAATAACTGAGTTTTGGATTTATGCAAACCTCTGGTAACATTTTTTTCCCCCTCCTGCCCCAATATTTGCAGTTATCTTCTCTTATAGAGGGACTTCCTCATGCCACACCCTAAAGAAAAAAAAAAAGAAAAAGTGATTAAGATACGCGTTCTCCTTCCACATAATGTGTGTTAATTTGATTCTAAAGAAAGACTCGACATCAGTGATTGCCTTTTCCTATTGCAGGACAGGACACTGATGGTTGATATTAGAACTGTGTACTCAACATCCCAGCAAGAATAAGTTCTACAGGAATGGACTGCAGAATATCCCAGTATAACAGATCAATAAGAGTTCCATATCAAACTCATAGCATAATTTCAATGTGCTCTTGTAACTACATTGTTGAATGCATCAAAGAAACACCAGCTATTTCTGGGTCAAATATGAATAGTATTTTGGGATCATGCAAGTCTGCTGGATGCTTTTACTAAAAAGGATCAGCAATTAAACCTTTAACACTGATGTTTAAATAATCCAACTTCAGGACTGATGCAAATTTTGACTAATAAGATGCTTCAGTCTGTTTGTTTCTGACCTTGCAAATAAATGGAATTTTAATCCTGTTTAGTACATGAGAAAGAAAGTCTTTAACAATGAATACTGAAGTTAGCTTTATTACACCAGATTTTTTTTTTTTTTTCCCAGAAACAACTCTGATCTTTTAGGTAGCTTCTTGTACGTACTGACACTTTTCAGTTTAACACCTTTTCACACTCTCCCACAAATGCACAAAAGCATATTTGTTATTACACCCATTTAATGCAGTTTTCCCCTCCATTGTTTTTCCTATCTTCCTTCAAAGTATCAAGAAGTTCCTACTCCATAAGTTCTTAAGAATTATCTATGTGTATCTGTGTTGTATCAAATTACAGGCTGAGACAGACCTGTAGCTTAAACAAAAGGGTATACTGCAGTGACACAGGACCCAACATTTTAAGAAGTTAAGAGTTTGAAGAGCATCTAGGCTAAAATAGTGGGGTTTGGTGTTTGTTTTTGTTGGGGGGGTATTATTTTTCCCCTCTCCCCTTCCTTTTAAATAAAGGGAAGGAAACTAACCTTGTCAAAGCTACAATGGTATTCAAGGCAAGGTTCAAAGCTTAGCTTGCCTTTTTTTTTTTTTTAAATCTTGTCTGCATACATAGCATTTGCCATTATTTCACAGGCTAGCCAATATCCTTGCAGTTCAAACCGAGAACCATTGGTCCCTGAGACAATAACGAAAAAAGTGCTTTTAACAGTCATTTTTGTAGCTTGTCACTGTATACCAACCTTTCCGTAAGCTGCTTTTAGGCATCTCCCACACCTCTACTTCTTCCACCTCACGTCTTCTGTCCCTGCGTTTTGAAGGTGGCTTGCCTATTCTTTTCTTCTTTGGTTTAACCAAAAGTGGGCACCCTAAATAGCAAGATACAACTGGTGTTATTTCTCCAAATCATAGTCATAACAAATTTAAGCTTGACTTTCCCCAACTGGCCTGTAGTGTTCCTCTTTCTCCCTTCCCTCTATGTGCCAATTCTAGTGGCAGATAAAACTGACACTACTTATGTCAAGCAACAGTCTTATATGCCTGCAACATTTAATCACTGTCTAACCATAATCCTGGATGCATTGTACTTTGGGTCATAACTTGGATAGGTATTAATGTGGCAAAAAAGGACCCAGTGAGAGTTGGATAATTCTGCTCCAGTTCACTTTAGTGTTCAAGACTAGTTGATAGCTGTCCAAGTGACCCAACTCACCCATTGTCTTTAAAAAAACTCAGTTCTTCAGACCTGTTAAATTAAGCAGCACAGGTACGCAGTTCAAGAAGTCAAATTTAACACATGATACTACTGCTAGAGCAACATATCTTGTTTAGCCAAACCCCCTTACTTGCAGGGCACTTTAAATTTAAAGATTAATTTGAAGAAACCAGTCCTAAGATAAGCAATATTTAAAAAAGGATGTAATTTTACTAGCACTTCTGAGGCATCCATTGGCATGAACAGCATTCAGAAGAAACCAATTCCTGCTTCCTAATACTGAATGTGATAGCTTCTTCAAACTACATAGGCTGGAAAAGGAGGAAGAGAAAGCAGGGAATAACACAAAGCCCAAGCATCCTCAGTATGCTGCACCATCTATGACTTAGAAGATATAGAAGGGACATGCTGAAAGTTAATGGTAACAAAATTATTTTAGACCTGTTTTATTATTTTTATGAATTGTTGTAAGGAGCTAAGAACTATGCTGCTAAAGTAAAGTGTTTTCAACTTTTATAGAGCAGGCTAGCATCAAAAAAACCCCCACAACATTTTGAAGAACTCTATGGACAGGAATGATAGAAAGCCTCCAATGCAGGAGGCAAATCCCAAACCCCAACATGTTCAAGCAGGAAAGCAATGCAGAGAGAACTCGAAGGAACACACTCTAAAGAATAGTCTGCTGGGCTGTTGATACAGGAAACCTGATGTATATTATCACTGAACTGAAGAGAAGCAAGTAACCAGTCTGTTCTGAAGATAACTTCACACTCCATTATTTGATAGCCTGATCCTGTGATATTTGAAAGTATGTGACTAGGAGAGTAGCAATACTTAGACTACAGCAAATTCTACAGTTGTTCTAACAGCACTTACACTAAGAAAAACCCTTGAAGAGCATCTAGACAGAGCTGAACTCCAAGTAGACGTTAATTGTAAAGAAAGACCATTCTGCTTTGGGAGGAAAGAAAAAAAACCTTTAACTTTGTTAGAACAACTTTGATTTGTTCATCTTCTCATTAACCACGTCAAGATGATTTGCAGTCAGACATCCTTTAGCAGTAGCGGGGCAACTGTTGGTCCACGCTAGTTTCTCTGAACATTGGCCTATGTAGCTACATAGGCCATGTGTGATAGCTATCACACATGACTTCCTGTATGTTCTACTCAACAAGATTAGGAACTACCACTGCACATGCACTTAAGGGAAGCATTATCTGAATTAATACTATAGGGTTAATACTACAGTTTATGGCAGTAGCAACTTTGCACAAATCAGGGCTTTGCTTGGCCACGTAAAAGCATCAAATGCTTTTATTTCCTATGGTACCTTTAAAAAAAAAAAAGAGTAGCCATAATGCATCCTTATTCACATGTTTGAGTAGGATATAAATATACCCCAAGATGTACTGACTCACAGGCGTTTCATCAATATCAGGGCAGTGCGAATTAGTTTTATTATCTTCAAATCTTATTCAAAGATCATAAGCTTGCTGTTTTGTATCATATCCTTTTGAATGTTCCTTTAGAACCGAAACACATTGAGGAAATAAGTTGTACCTTGTTCTTTGCTCTTGGCTGAGGGTGAGAGACTACCATGTGTTTGGCTGCTAAATTTGGGTTTAGCACCACTTCTGATCCAATACTCTTCAGGTGGTATCCCCACGTTCTCCCTTAACAGCCTTCCTAATAAAGAAAGTTGATTTAAAGTCAGTATTTAGTTTTGCTAAATAGTTAATATACTGTTTAGTTAATATACTATTTGATCCACAAGTCAGAATGCAAAGCTAGCTACTGAATCTAATTGTAAGTCTATTAAAATAAAAACATAGTTTTCTGGAGAACACACTTGACAAAAATTACAAGCTGCTTTAAGTCTACAGATTTTGTACAAAGAAAATAAACTTTAAGAACACCAAGCCTGTTGTCAGAAGTAGGTCACATTATTTTAGATGCCTTTCACAATACAAGACTGTACTAAACAGCAGACACTTACTGAAGTACCCATGTAACCAGTTATGAACCCTGACTGATAACTCTGCTTATTCTCAGTTCAGATGAATCCAATTTCTACGAATATCTACCTTTGATTAAAGATGATATTCTTTTACTGATCAAATTTTATACAGTTTCACACTGATTTTATGAAATAAAGCAAAGCTTTTGTTGCTAACAGTAAGAGAGCAGCAGCTACAATTAAAAAAATTAATGGTTTGACTCCTCTTCTGCAGAGCAGTTACATAGGGTATGGCCACCAGATTATAAGAAACTTAATCCTGTTTAATCCACCTACCATGGGTCTGTGATAGGAGAGTCAGAATGTTTGTAAGAATTTAAATGCTGAGTTTCCAAGATGTTGTTAAACAACGGTAAACATGTAGTTCAAATAACTTTAAGCTTTTCAAACACAGAAGTTGCCACTAATGTCAGAAAGTTAAGTATATCAAATCTAACTCAAAGGAGAGTTTCTGCAAAATTCTCTGCTGGTTGTGAAGATGCAGAGTCCTCATGCAATAGGTAAAAAATTGCAGCAAATCCCCTCTGCCTCAAAAAAAAAAAAAAATATTTTGCAGTACTTTTGGCTCTAAGCCAAACATGAAGCTACAACATTTTCCAATATTCCCACTGGTTCAAACTACAATTTGCAACTGCAATTAGGTGTTCTTTTGTGTTCTATTAAACAGCACTTCATCCTCAATTAGCTTACCTCCCAAGAATTTCCATAACATTCGCTGGTGTTCAAGTCCTTCTCTTCTTGCCATAGGCCTCTTTCTTCCATAATACCCACAGTCACTGTATACAACTTCATCTTGGTCTTTCTCCTTTGGCTTGTAAACTACACCAATGTTTTCACCAATCCCACTCCTAGTTTTTATTTTCTCTTGAGCAGGCCAGCTAATTAATTGAGCCGGTATAGCATTTTTGGGTGGTTTCCAAAGCACTCTCTGGCCAACTTGGTAGAAACTTCCTCTACTAGGTGTCAAGATTCCATAAGGAGTGGCTTCTTGAAAGAAATACTCAATTTCATCCATATCATCATCCTCCTCCTCCTCCTCCTCATCCTCTCCACCTTCCTCCTCCTCTTCTTCCCTCATAGAGTATTCTTCGGAGTCCTCAACTTCTGACAAACTCTTAACTGTTTTTTTCTTGAGAGAATTGATTTTTTTCCGACTAGAAGATCTAGGAAAGGCTCCCAGCTTTCTGCCTTTACCGGAAGCCTCCTTGATCTTCATGGTTGAAGAGTTTTTGACATCTTGATCATTCAAGCTGTTCATCTGCTCCCTTTCTACCACTTCATCTTCATTCAGAGACCCACCACTTTTAATTTTCTCTTTCTCTAAGCCCTCTGGACTTTTCTGGAAAGTATACATGCTTTTCTGAAGCACATAGTCAGGGACAAAATAAGACACTGGGGCATTATCAATTGATGAGCCTTCCTCTCTAGAGGACATGTCATCAGAAGAAAGACTGAGTACACTTTGACGTTTCTGTTGTGGCAAACAAACATCGTAGTTGTAATTTGTGTCCATACTAGCCAGCCAACTGTTAGAGGGAATGTACTTCTCAATTGATTCGTCACACCAAATACTTTTATCTGTTTGACTTTCATTGGTTGTGCTGTGGCTTAGATTCAGCTTTTTCTGCTGAAAACTCAAGTCACTCATTACCTCCATACTAGATGGAAATAGTCCTGCTTGTTGAATAAAGCTGGGCTCTTCCTGAGAAGTTCTTGAGCTTGTAGATTTTTTAGAGCTAGATTTCTTAGCTACTATCACATCCTGTCTTACCACTGGTTGATCTATGCTAACAGATCTTGCCAGCTCTGCAATTTGCACTGCCATCGTTTCCCCTGGGGGGGATTTTGCCTGTTGACTCATATTTGCCTGCTTTTCTGCATCCAGCTTCACTTCATTATTTTGGACTTCCTTTTCTTGCACAGTTTCAACAACTTGTTTTGAGGAGAGAACAGCTTTTCTCTCATCTAAGTAAGCTCCTGGCACCATTTTCTCCCCTTCATGAGGGCCATATATCCTTCCTTCACACGAACTAACAGAAAATAAGTCACGCTGCACTATATTTTCTGGGACTGGTTTACCACTTGCCACATCATACAAAGGGATAGTTTCTTTAAAGGACTTCCACAGTTGAATAGCTGGAGAGCCATTTCCATATTCTATCCTCACTTCTTCCTTCTCAAAGGCATAGCTTCCAGTAGGAAGATTTCTATACTGTGTAGAGCTAGAAGGACTCTTGCTATGAAACTCTCTGTCTACTACAATGGAAGATCCAGATGAATCTTGTTTCTCTGAAACACTTTCAGTCTCTGTACCTATACCAGAAGAAACACAGGCCATATTTCCTGCATCACAACCTTTCGTTTCTATATGGATATCTTGATGCTTTTTTGGCTTGTTTTCAGGCTGTCTAGGATCAGTCTGTGTTTCTTTTGTCTCCATTTTTTTCCCAGAGGTACTATAATGTCTAAATCTTGTTGCATGATAAAACATAGGGGAAGGTGGGGGAGCATTAAAATACGGCCTTCTATTAATTCTTGCATGCATTGGATGCTGTGGAACAAAAAATCCAGGGTACTCATGGAGCGCAACAGAATAAAATGGAAAATATGGATTTCCACTTCGGAAGCCTAGACATTGGGGATAAAAAAAAAGTAAAGGCAAATATATCTTCTTTGCAAAATAGTCATTCTGATTAATAATTGCTTGCATACACAGGAACAGCTACAAGTTCAGACACATGGGTAAGTAAAATGCTCTATCTGTCAATGTTTGGAAGCAAATCTGATGCAGAAACCCAGGGAGTGTTTCTTATTATGGAACAGCTTATCTGGACAGCTGCTCTTTAACCACAGCTCGATTTTATTCCTTGGAACGTACACCAATTAGCTTTCCATATTTTTTTTTCCTATTTTATGGACTATGCTATAGCATTGTCTTCAAAAGAGACAGCCCCAGATAGAAGTTAACATAGATATACCATTTACAAGATATATTTAACAATATTGTTTCTGTGTGGATTTTTAATTTTATATTTATCCATACATGGAATTCACATATAAGCACATATTAATCATTAGGCACATTCTAGAGCTCTTTATCTGTAGGATAACCATTACTTAATATCTAGTTTAGTTTCCATTCTCCAGAAATGGATGCTTTCCAGCACACAAGCTACACATTTAACTAACACTTCATAAATCATATCTTTGACAACTAAAACGTTACATTAATTCTACCTTAAACTCCCAACCAGCATGTTAACACAGATACACACTTGTCTCCTCCACTCTAGCAGTAATTTACTAAGCAAAGCTACCACAGACACCTCTCACTTGCCTTACCTGGAGCAGGTACACAGTATGGATTGTATGCATGACTGAGGTACCATGGATTTGGAAAAGGCTGTTGTGCTGTTGGCTGTGCATAAAAAAAGGGTCTTGTGTGGTTTGTGGAATATGATCCACTTTCTGAAGTTGAGGCAGTATTCATTTTTTTTTAAACACTGAAAGAGATAAAACATCAGGATTAACCACTTCAAAACCCATGTGACTTAATGATTTTTATGCTTTGTCAGAATTCAGTAGACATTCCTCTCCCAGCCCAATGAAACCAGATCTTTCCAGAAGACTACTATCTTCCAAACAAAAGTAGAAAGCTGACATTACTATCGAGGCCAAAGATTTTAGTTCTCCTTTGCTAAGCAAGCTTTTACACAGAGGTCTCAATATTAGTACTTCAAGCCAATCTTATAAGACATTTTAAAGCCACAGGACCAGTAGCTTTAATGTAGTCTTATATGCACACATTCACATAAGTAGTATTCCAGCTAGCTAAAAACTAGCCTTCAGTCATGTAGCCTTGAGCAAGAGGCCTTAAAAAAAAAGGCAATAGAAGGCTTCACAAAGAAAACATTTCCTAATACCAGCACATATGCTATATTTAAGATCCCAATTAGACATTTATTAATTCAGGATTTTTACTCTATAATATACTTAAGAACAATAATAGCTAACATAAATAAACAAAATATTTCAGTAATACTATGCTTCCTATGCTTAAACTAAATGATAAGTAACAAAAAAACCACCCAAATGCTCATGCATGAGTTCACATTCAAACCCATACAGAATTCACAAGACAGCACTTCCTCCCACACTTATGTATTTCCTCAGTTAACGAAGTTCAGTCTATTCCAACCAATGCAAGTGATACAGCCCTGTCACACATAGCTTATAAATAAGAATAATAGAAATCAGAGAACTCAGAAGATCTAGCAACAAGAATAAAAAGACAGCAGTTCAACTGCTTAGAGAACTTAAACACTTCAGAGTCACAAGAAAAAAAAACATTCAAGACCTGTTACAAACTAGCACTGAGTTCAGCCTAAAGCTTCAGAAGCTTTGAGGAACACTGGAGCCCTCTTCAGTTTTCATCTATAACAGCCTGGCTAGCTCTTGCAAGCATCAAAAAGCCTACAAACTCCCCTTGCTCTTCTAGGCCAAACCTTCCAGAATTACTTTGACCTTTGAGAGAGGGTGATGGAGGAAAGAAAAAAAGAAGAAAAAAAAAAATGAAAAAGAAGCCCTAACAAAAACTAAGCTCTTCCTGCCCCATTAGAGCCCCTCAAAACTAAGGTCCATGCTGCTGCTGCTGCTTACAGCCCAGCAAGAAACTGACCAACTCCTCTGCTCACCCTCTTTATGGCAGGCAGCTGCTACTTGTCCCCTCCCCCTTCCACCTGAGGCTCATTTAACAGTGACATGGGGACCTTTTTCCATCAATGAGTGGGAGGCAGAATCAAAACACAAGGATGCAAACAGTAGTAAAAGCCTTCGGCTGCTATATAGAAAGTTAGCAGTCTCATCTTGCAGACGTTTAAGCTGCATCCCTAAGTGAATCCAGTATTTCCCTTTTGTAATGTTGGAACTTATGTTAAAAAAAAAAAAAGGGGGAGGGCAATATTGCCAATCTTCTGCTTAAAACTACTGTTAAAGTCATTTTTTGTAGGAAAAAAAATAGTCAGATAACGCAAGGCAAAGTTTACATTTGTTTCTAAAGTTTACCAGTTATTCAGTACGCGGTAAAGGGAGCAATGCCCTTCCCATCCTAATAGTGAACTGACAAACATAATGCTCTTTCCATGTGAACGAGGGAAGTGCTTATTCCGGTACGGTGTACTCTACCACGTATAACAGCAATTTATGAAACATGAGGTTGTAATTTGGCTCTGCCCTGGGTCCTTACAGGGGCATGAGAATCTGAGCGGCCACTTCATGACTTCCAAGATCTCCGAATGACAGAGCACTGGTGTTGGGAGAGGCGGCAAGAGAAGGACGCACAAATGCACTATGCAAGTAGGTGAGTGACTAGAGGAAAACAGAGTGGCCTGGTTGCCTAGAGGCTCTTTATATTTCTAGGTTGGGAAATTCCTGTAATTTCTGGGGTTTTTTTGTTTTGTAACGTTCAGATTAAACTTGTCCTTTGCACTAAGATAGAAATTATAAAACACCTGGGAAGGATTACTGATCTCATTGCTCACAGACTTCCCAAGTCAAAGCTTTTCCTTTGCAACGACGGCAGCTCTTGCACTTTGTGTGCAGCTCACTTGTGTGATTTGTTTGGGATGTTTTAAATCCTACGTTCATCAGATTAAGCTTTTGCCTTTTTTTTTTTCCAGTTAAATTCCCAGCCGTTCTCTTGGAAGATGGACCCAAAGGCAAATTAAAAAAAAAATTAAAAAATTAAGAAACATCTCCCCAGCCTTTAAAAAGTTGCCTGTCCTCAGGATTTTCCTTTCCCTTGGACCAGGGCTTCAGTGCTCAGACTCCTCCCGCCTCCCTTTCCCCCTTTGTTGCTGCCCTCCCGCGGGGCAGGCTGCAGGCCCCACCGGCCTCAGGCGGCGTTTGCTGACGGGGCGCCCAAACCTCGCCGCTGAGGCTCCCGCCGGTGGCCGAAGGCCGCGTGGTACCCCCGCCCCCAAGGAGGGTCCCGGGGGAGAGAAGGAGGCGCCGGGAAGAAGAGCGGGACCGGGCCCGGCTGAGCCGCGCCCGCCGCCGGACCGTTGGGCCCTCAGGCGGCCGCGGCCGCCTGAGGGGGGCGCTGTCCTCCGCCCCCCCCCCCCCCCCCCCC
>RSEF01000002.1:56692071-56727338 GCA_003993805.1 Himantopus leucocephalus
CCCCCCCCCCCCCCCGCCACGGCCGCGCGGGGGCGTAGGCGGGGGAAGCTCGCGGGAGAGGAAGAGGAAACGGGGGCGGGCCGAGGCGCGCGGCTCTCGCCCCGCCCCGCTCTGAGCATGCGCAGGGGCGGGCGCGGCAGCGCGCGGCGCGTCCCAACGGCCGCCGCGCGGCGGTGGTGGTGCTGTGAGTGTGCGGACGGAGGGGGGTGGGGGGGTTGGAGAGTGAGGAGGCGGAGGGCAGCGCGCCTGCGCGCCTAGTGGCCGCCGCCTCCTCCGCAGCCCGGGTGAGACCGGATCCTCCTCCTCCTCCTCCTCCGCTTCCCCGGCCCCTTCGCCCCTGCCCGCCCGCGCTTGGGACGCTGAGGCAGAAGAGGAAGCGGCGGTTGGAGGTTTGTCTGGGGGGATGGTGGCGGCGGCGGCGGCTCTCCCGCGCTCGCGTCCCGCCGGCCGCCCTCGTCTGGCGCGGCCGTTGGGCCGTTTCCCGTTTCCTCGCTGCCGGCAGCGGCCCGCGGGGCCGGAGCGGGGGTAGGCCGCCCCTCGCCGCGAGGGGTCCGGGGCTCTGGCGGCGGGCGGCGCTCCCGCGGCGGGGAGGCCGGCGCGGGGCTCTGCGGCAGTCTGCCGCTCCCCCCCCCCCCCCNCCTCGCCTCCCCCGCCGACCCGGCCTGGGCGCGGCTCCCGCCCGCCCCCTCCGCGACCTGCGGCCGCTCCCGCCCAGCAGCCGCAGCTCCGGGCCCGCTGGACACCGGCGGAGACCCGCGGCGGAGGCGCCCCGAGGAAGAAGGCGAGGTGGCTGCCGGGGGCCGTCTCCGCGCCCTTGGCCAGGGCCGGCTTCTGGCGCGGCGGAGCTCGGGAGAGCCGGGAGGAGAGGGAAGCGCGGCGGGATCTTGGGCGTGCGACCGGCGGGGCCGTCCCCGACCCCCGGAGTGCGGCGGTAGTCGCGGAGCAGGAAGGTGCCCCCTATCCTAAAGGCTGGTGGGGGGCTTCTTAGGGAAGTAGGAAAGGAATTAAAGCAATGGAGGGACGGGACGGGACGGCCCACCTGGGTGTCAGGAAGAGGGGGAAAAAAAAAATCGTTCTCTCTCCAGTACCGTGTCGCTGCGCCCCACAAGCAGGAGGGGACGGTAAACTTAGGCCCGTAATGGGGTGGGCAGTAGGGCTTCCAGCGCTCAGTGCTTCTTTTCAGCTGAGCAGGATAGGATGTTTGCAACTTCGGTGTTGTTTTTAGAGATGCTTGAAGGGACAGACACGATGAAGTCGTCTAGCAGAATAGCACTGTAGTGGCATTGCTGTTTCTTGTAATTGTCCATCTTTTCTTGCCGATATGTCTAGTTGTATGTGTATATATATTATTACTACCTACAGTGACCAAGGGATTTGTCGAGTATTATTTCTGTTATGAACGGGATACATACCTGCTGCTTTTGAAATAACTTTTAAGCATGATTTAGAAATAGATTTGTGTTGTAGTTAGCATCTGCAGTTTTAGAGGTTTCCTTACAAAGCCACAGCTTCGTTTTCCACATTACTTTGTGATCTTCGTGGACCTGAAAAGGCTGTGTGCTGTTGTGAGCTCACCTAGGGCTGTATCTACGTTAATTTTGTTAAGAGAATGTATTTAGGAGATCATTAAAATACATGATCAACTTAGTTCAGTTTCTCATAAATATACTAGGAGAAATAGGTAATTTTTAATACTTAATATACGGAGGTGTGTAAATCATGTAATCTCATGATCTGAGTATAGGTGTCACACCTCGTCTCTATAATTATTTTTGTGTGTGGAGTAACAGGGTCCTGTTATACGCAGTGCTGTGTAACCAGCATCTTGCAGGAATGGACCAAAGTGGAAGAGAGGATGTTGCTGTTTATTTAGTCATTTTTTACTATGTTTTGGACAGGTGGTTGGGTTTTTTTTTGCAGGCTTTTTTGTTTTGGTCATGTGATTATGAAACAGACCAAAATTGGTGCAAATCCTAAAAAGTCTCTTCCTTAATTTAGTGGCTCTTGCATTTTGAGAATAATTTTTATATGCATGAATAAGCTATCCATTATTAGACTCGTAACCTTTCAGGAACTAACTTCTGGTTAGTGAAGGCACAATAATTATTAATCTAATTTCTTGATGTAGAAATGCTTGAATTTATTGTAGTTGAACATCGTTGTATCTCAGTGAATATTTAAGGGAGTGATGTGTACTTGTGAACTGGAATTTAAGTTGTTAAATAAAACAGGCCAGCTTCATTAACATACTAGTGTTCAGAGGGAAAAAAAACCCACTTTTCTTTACATACATGATATATGGCTGGATCTTACTGGAGACATCCGTGGCCCACTTTTTTTCCAAAGGTTAATTTTCCAAAACAGGTCAAGTCTTTCCACAAAACAGAAACGCCCTTGGGGATGGAAACTACCCATGCTCAGCGTAGAAGGCCAGTTGCCAGGTTAAGTTGTTGGTTTATCTTGTGCTAATTTTATTTCTGAGCAGGTATTTCCTTTAGTGTATGACTTCCTTTAGGAGCAGAAAAACAGGAAAGAAACTGGTAATGAGGAGTGCATTGTGACCAAACATATTGTTAGCATGGAGTCTGACACTTCTAGTCTCTCACTTCTGCGTAGTTTCAGAAAGCTCATCTACCCCTCTAAGTTGTAACTCATCTCCCAAGCATAGTATGTATGGAAAATAGTAGTAGTTTCCAAGTGAACAGTAATTTTCAAGATTATAATATTGTAGGAATAAATCAGTCCTTGTTTTTGTGAATTTCATGTTGTTACCTTATTAGAATCTCCTTGATGTCCTCGGGTTTCTGGACTGCAGTGCTATCAAAGACACCTTTGATGGCTTTAGAAGAGAGGAAAACTTCCAAGTCTGGAACTGCTTCATCAATTACCTATTTCTTTTTTTGCTGCCAAGCATGCAAATTTGATACATTACTCAAGAATCTAGAGCTTCCAACTGCTTTTTCTTCTTTCTTTCTTTGCTATCTTTGAGATCTGTTGGCTAAGTGTATTGATTTAAATAATTGATTTTAATCGTTTTTAGTACTTGCATTCCCCCTTGCCATTAGTTGGTATAATCATTTTGAAACATGTTGTTTTGTAACTCGGCATATCCTTACTAGTAACTAAGTATTAAAGTGCCTGAGCTTGGTCCGTCCATTGCTAGCTGGTAGGATTGGGTATCTCTGCACACATGAATGCTTGTGCAGTTTGGTTTACGGTTGTTCAGTTCTTAATTTTGACGTTTTATTATGTTAAAAATAGTGAATGACTCACTTCTTTAGATGTGTTTTTACTTGTGATTTGTGTGAAGCTGCCCTTGGATGAAAATAGGAATTTGATTAAAAGTGCACAAAAGTAGTATTTAAAGCTTTATTTTAATTAATTAAAACAAGATTAAATAAGTTGAATGTCCAGGGAAATAAGTTTTGGTTGTTGTTGTTTTCTTTTTCTTGCAAACATACCAGTTTATTGAAGTGTGAATTGTAGTTAGTGAAGTTAGAATTCAAGAGATATTTAGATGGCTGAAGATGCAGATTAGAACCTGTGACGCTTCCATAGATCTTCAAGTGTTTCCCAGAATTCTGTTGGAAGTTAGGCATCTAATCTGGCAGACTTCTTAACGGGAATTTCAGAAGAACTTACTTCTTTTTCTAGCATCAAAGTATTGAAGTTAAAAAAACAGAAAAAGATTGCATGTCTGTATATCTGTTTTGCCCTTCTTATAATTTGGAAAAAATAAAGCAAGTTTTGTTTTGAATTTGTCCACTTGAAGAGTATTATAGCTATATATCTTACTCCTTTCCCTACTAATTAAATTGGAAGTAGTCATTATTCCATGTTATACATGGAAGTATAGTGTTAACACTTCCACCTGTGTAGTGCAGTATGTATCTCTGTTTATCAGTCTTTGACCTCGGAAGATAAACATATTCAAGGAAGGCAATTAATAGCCTGTCCCTTAACTCATTAACATTTGATGACTAATTTTTGTAGCAGTCTCATTCAGATTTGAAGTACATGAACAAGTGTTAAAAGCCACCTCATTAAAAATCACTTAAGCTAAAAGGAGTAATTACTTAAAACCAAACCCTCTTATCAATCTGTTACTTGATGTTGCTCTCCAGCTTGATAGGGAGTTACTTTAGATCACTTGGTAATAATTGGGCTTAGTTTGCAATCCAGTACCGCTGTGGCCTTCCAGCAGCTACCTACCAGTCCAGTTTTAGATAGCTGACTTCTTAGAAGTTACCCAGAACAAAACAGTCATTCCAGTGACATTGTTGAAGGGGAAAGTCTTATTCATAGAACTTGTATTGAAGGATTATTTTTATTCTGTCAGTTTCCATTCAAGATATTAAGCTAACTTCAGCCATAGATCTTTTAATCCATAAATCAGAAATGTCCACTGCTGTGTAGTTACTAGAACTACAGGAGACTAGTTATCTGTAGACACCTTTTCAAGTTCATAGTTTTTCAATTACATCTAAGAGCTGTATGCCAGCCAAGCACGGTGCAGTGAGAGAGGCGTTAAGGTGGGTCTGGGGAGAACTCAGCCTCCTACGGTTCTTCTGTGGCAGGTATGTGGCTTTGGACAAGCTGATTCTTATTTCAGCGCCTCAGTTTTTCAGGCTCTAAAGTGAGGAGAGTATCTCCTTTAAAATTGTCTTGAAGTTTTCAGAGAGGTGTGAGAGGTGTAGGTAGTCTTGGATGACTTTTCAGGCACAAAATGATGTTCCTACACCACTTATCCTAATGTTTTGAACAGATTCACTTCTTTTGGGCGAATGACAATAGAAATTATGGTAATTTTAGACCAGAAATTCAGGGGTCCTTGATGTATTTATTGTTCTCCTGAGGAGTATTTAGTATGGCTCTACTAGAAGGGGATGGGATGCGACTCCTGACTTTGACAAATATGAAATTTTGTTCTGTAGGGAATGGTTATCATTGGTTGAAAAACACACAGTATGGATGTGGAAAGCAGGAGTCATGTACATAGCACATTCCTACCACGTGCGCCTCCCTGGACCGCATCTGGGAAATGAGATGGCTTCAGATCAGCTGTAAACCAAGGACTCCAGCTTTGTAAATTTACAGTTCAGAGGTGGTTCGCATCACATAAATGTTCTGCAACAAGACTCCTGTCATCTCCTCAATCTTTTCTGCTACTGAGGGTCATACTCAAATGTTCCAGCTATTTATAGTAATTAATTTCACAGTTTCAACTTGTCTTCTGTTGAACAGGTCTGCTTGTTCAGTTATTGACTGTCATCCGCATGCTGCCAAAAATGTCTTTAATCTTACAAGCAGGTGTATATCAATTTCTCCATGGCATCCTTGACTGGTTCTGTTACCTAATGACTAAACCAGTGCACATTAGTTTTGCCTTTTTTTTCCCCTCTTTCTGAAATTTTCCTCATTTATATTATTTAAAATTACATCAGAATAGGAAGTTGTATCAATGACTTCTTTTGCTAAAGCTTAGTACTGCTGATGTTTTGCCCAAACAGAGCTTAATCCACTGGCTTGTATTGTTCTTGAAACTTTACTCCTAAGCCAGAAAAAAACAATGCTGTAGAGAGACCCGGGATACCAGTAGAGCCATGAGCTATTTATTTCTGTGGCCCTAACACACTTAGGAAGTCTGCGTGTCTCTGTAGCCATTTAAAGTTCAGTGCAAAATCTGTCAATGGATCAGGTTGCATGTTAAGCTGTTATCAGATAACCAGGATAGTGGTCAGTGATGCAGAGATAGGAGGCATACTAATTTGGTGAAAAGAAGCTGTGACTTGAAGCAGAAGGTCATTGCTTTAGGTGAGCAGTATCTTTGTATATCTTTGATATACCTGTGGTTTAGTGACTGACAGCATCTGAAACTTGAAGGTCTGAAGTCAAGACTTATGCTAATATCTGCTGTTATAGCAGATAGTAGTCTCCCCTTCTTCCTCCCCCAAATATTAACACCTTCTCTATTTTTCTTAATTAACTGGCTTCACCTGAACAGTGAACATTGTGTTTGACTATTTTGACTGTTTTCCAGTTTAACAACCAGTGAAAACTAAGAGTTTGAGATTCTTGTTTGTGTATATTTCTTCACTGAAAAAGATCAGTGACATTAAATTAGTAGTAATTAAAGTGGCATTAATTAAGCATATCTGTTTCAAGTGAGTGAATGTTAAAAGACAGCTGTCTTTGAATTGTATTACAGGCAGGGCTCTTGAAATTAGCAGATCTTTGATATGGCTGGCAGGTATTTCTACAGCCTTCATCTTACACTACATCCTGTATTTTTGTATGGAATTTAAAGTATGTTGTTTCAAGTAAGGTATTTCTGCATTCACCGTTCATCATGAACTATACTGCTAGCGATGTCTTAGACATTAGACAAATATGTGTCTGGTTATTCCTTGATTTTGGAATGCAAAAGAACAGTGCAAGATTAAATAATTTTGGAAGTCTTTGATAGATGTGGTATGCTGGTGTCCTTTATGATGGTGCTTTTATTGTCACAACTATTCCATTCTTAATTATGTTTCTGTGTTCACATGGAAGATAAGATAAAACCTGACCCCATTTTTAAGAGAAGGAGAAATGTCCAAACAAGAAGACAGGCTTTGATAGCCTTTGGTTCTTGCTTTGTAACCACTCCAAGTGTTTCGACCCCTGCTATTCCAGCATCCCTTTGCTCCTATTATCTTATTATTTTTGTTTTCTCCTGTCTGCAGCGGTCACGCTTACCTGGCTGTATGGAAATTACTCAGAAGGAAAAAACCAGAATGTGAAATGTTAGTATATGTAGCCCTTCTGCACAGAGAAGATGAATCAAATAAGCATCGGGAATATAGGTGGTTAGGTTTTTTTTAATCCTTAGCTCTGGTTCTGCTTGTTCTCTAGTAGAATGCCAAAGGTGAAATAAATGGGTTGGTGATGATGTTGAGAGTTTAGTTGGACAATGATGGAATGTTGAAGAAACTGTATTTGTATTTTTAGTGGTCTGGTATTGATAAGCTTTAAGTAGATAAAAGCAGAGAAGCAGGAAAAAGTAGCTGTTTAGTACGGAAATGAAAAAAATGTGGCTATGTTATCAATGGTTGAAGGAAATGCACAGGTGTACTCAGTGGGAAAACTGGGTAATTCTTGGAAGAGGAAAAAAGTCTTTCTGAACCTCATTTTAACTCTCCAGCCTTAGAAGCTGTGTTGACAACATAAGTTATCTTAATTCATGAGTCTAGGTCTTGATGACAATTAATGTACAAACTCTTCTGCTTTTCATTTCTCTATGATACTTTTGTTCAATTTTTTCTCAACAAGAGTTTTTGTGCAAGTAATTAAGTACTAATTTAGAAATGAGTTTGTTAGACAGTTACCTTTAAGAGGTAACTACAAAAGGTTTTTAAAAAACTGCTCATGTGTAAATTAATTTTGTTTTCCTGCTTTCAGTTACTCAAGTGCAGCCACTGATCACGAGATGTTACCACGAAATCTACCTCAGACTTCGCTTTTGTTCATTCATTTGCTGCATCATAGATCTCAAAAGGAGCTCTGCAGACACTCCTGAAAGCCTCTGAACAAATTGTGACATCAAGTCAAAGCATGATGACCTAATAGTAGGTCAAAGTTGGAAACATTGTTTCGGCAGTCCAAGATAACATTGCCGTTTTATATCAGTATCCCTTCTGAAGGCTACAGATCACCTGCTGTTTCTTCCCTGGTTACTTCAGAAACATTCAACTGACCTTTCTCTGGCAAAAAGATCTTGACTTTTCTCTCTGGTCCTGGAAATATTAATGGAATACAGTCATGTCTACCCAGGACGAGAGGCAGATAAATACTGAGTATGCTGTATCCTTGCTGGAGCAGTTAAAATTCTTTTATGAACAGCAGTTGCTAACTGACATAGTGTTGATTGTTGAGGGCACTGAATTTCCCTGCCATAAGATGGTTCTTGCAACGTGCAGCTCGTATTTCAGGTAAGTATTCAAAGCAGGATCTGTTAATTCTAGAAAATCTATGATACCTGTTTTTGAGTGTAATATTTTTTAATTGATTAACAATTAATGTGTTGCAGAGAGTCTTAAAAGATCCATGAAGTAAGTAAAAAACCTAAATACCACTACTTGCCAATACCAAAAGAGTAAAATAAATTTTCCAGCATCTTGTGACTTACTCTGGATAGGTATGCTGGATTTCACAATAAGTGGGGGCAAAAAAAAAAATTACACTTGTGATGGCTTGTTTTCTTTAGGGAGTTAATTGAGTCTGAATAGCTAGTAAATTTCTTATTTTCTATACTTAACTCTTTAAATATTTAATCTTTTTTTATTTCTCAAGGTAGTGTAACAAGGGATTATTGAGACTTGGCTATGGGATTTCCATTGTCATGTTTATTAGCTGTAGTTTCTTAGCAGAAGTCTCTGCTAAAAGTACGGATTGCTGTGCATGTTCATGGCTGTGTTTTTGGAATCATTTGGTTTTCTCTACTCAGCAAAGAAGCCAGAAACTCTTCTCTTGCCTGAGAGTCTTGCTGCAATGCAACAGGTTTTTTTTCTGTCTGGGTGGTTTTTGGTTTTGTATTGGTTCCCCCCATCCCCCATTGAGATGTTACAATTTTTAATTCAGTAGCTCCTGCTTCCCAGGTGTCCTGTTTTTTGTCTTTTTTATCAATAAGATACGTCAAGTGCTACTACTTTTTGCAGATACCTTTATATTACATCTTAGAAAATGAGGCACTGTGAATTGTCTGCAGTGATTAATCATTTTTTGTTGGCAACACTGTATAATTAATCTGCTTGCCTGGAAGGAATTTTGAAGCTTGAAGCTAGTCTTGGTGACATCCATGCATGTTTTACCTTCCTGATGCATTGTGGAGGGATTATAAGTTTTCTTTCCCATTTAATCAAGGGAAGGTTTGCAAAATTGTTTTCTTGTTGAGATGGGCTTGCTATACAGAACACTTCTAAAATGTTTTCTGTATTTTGTCTGCTTTCTTGTATAGAATATAGAAGATAACTTCTATTGTAGGGAACTAATTGAGGATTAATTTACTACTTTCACATAATTTTTGTAGCTGCTGGGTTTTGTGTTAATTTTTTCATCTCAGATGAGTCTGGTACAATTTTTAGCAACAACTATTGTGTGATCACTAGATAATGATTATTGTCATTGGCCTTCTGCAGATGACATAGTTCCAGTAGTCTATAAAATAACAGCCACTGGAAATGTGGCCAGATCTAATGTGGGTGGCTAATCATAAGGTTGGAAAGCTGTCACGAGTCCACGCAGTGTGTTGCATTAGAATATGTAGTCAGATCTCTTATTGCTATGTGTTTGTTTATTATTTATGGAATGAGGTTTTGGCACTGGTTAAAAGAAGTATCAAGCCTGTAGTTTTGTCATGTTCTGTTTTTCTTCTGTAGTTGGTTTACAAAGAGATGCTCAGCTTCCTAAATTTAGCTTTATTATGAAAAATTGATAGCCCTGAAGGAGGCTGTGGGGAGACAGGGAAGAACAGAAAAGCATCTCTTTGCGTGATCCAGCCGTTGTGTACGACTGCAGCCAGCTCACCTTCCATCTTTGTGCTTGAACACCATGCTGTGGCCTAAAAAGTCCTAAACAAATATAAGGAGGCTTGAGCTGAATTTTCAATACAACCATAAATGCCAAACCTGAATTAATATAAAACTCTTAAAATCAATGTTCCCCATTTAAGAAAATTGGCAAGTACCTGAAATACTAGAATCCAGTTAGTTCTTCACTGTGTTGCAATTAAAAAATCAGAATGGGCAATAAGTATATAAAGCATTATGGAAACAATAACGCTTTTTTAAATTGCCTTTCTACTTTTTCAAAAAAGATCTAATGGAAATACTTTTTGTTGGGTTTTTTTTTCAGACCAAGTGTGATAGTTTTTTCTGTAATTGATTTTTTTGTCTACAGACTTGAAGTTTACTGCACATCATTATGAATGGTATATAAGAAATACTTTATGGAGGGCTAATCCTTGCTCCATTTTCTGAGCTAACTTTCTCCTTCTCCCAGAGGAGCGTGCTTTTTGACATGACTTAGCTCAGTCCATTGCATAAATTTGCTGCTTTTGTTTTAGAATCTATCTGTATATGTTTCAACAGTAATTTCTGGAGGCTGTTTCTTCCCTCTTATGACCTGACATAGAAAAAGTTTGACATTTCGTCATTAAAATTCTAAAATCACTATAGAGTTCTCTGCTGATTAGCACAAAAGAGTTTGCATAAATATAAAATATTTCTACAGAAGGCACTGATGGTATGTTTGAATGATCTGTAAATGCTTTATCTTAAATACTAGATGGTAGCCTAAGGTACATACTAAACACCTGTATTGTTCACCTTTTGAAGTGCAATCACTGAAGGTTTACAGGTGATAAGTGACTAGGATTCCTGTACTTAATGTTGATCCTTGTCTTAATACATGTATTTCTCTTCAGAGCCATGTTCATGAGTGGGCTAAGTGAAAGTAAACAAACACACGTACACCTGAGGAATGTGGATGCAGCCACTTTACAAATTATCATAACTTACGCATACACGGGTAACTTGGCAATAAGCGACAGCACGGTAGAACAGCTTTATGAAACTGCCTGCTTCTTACAGGTAGGAATGTTTTATTTTGAGTATGAAATAACTGCTTCTGATCTCTGAACCATTTTTTTCTTTATCTTTTTAAATAGTCTTCTCTGTTTAGTCACTTCAGAATACTTGTTGAGTTTGCTCAGTCTAGACAGCAGTTGCTTGCCAGGTATGTTTCATGTACCCATTCCTCCTTGCTTTATGGACCCTGTGGAGGGATGGAAGTAAAGCAGTGCACTTCTAATATTTAGATAATTAGTTTGTCAGGCAGACATAATCATGTGATGTACTTGATCTGTATGAATCAGCTGAGTAAGTAACTGCTGTATTTTTGTGTACATACAGTATTCCAGGCCTAAACTCTGGTGTTCAACGCTAAATGCAGGTACCTTTTACCTGCTGCTGGTATGTGAAGGAATAGATTGTATGCAGTAACACTTTGTGTGTTTCTTTGCATTACAGGTAGATGATGTATTACAACGGTGTAGAGAATACTTAATCAAAAAAATTAATGCAGAAAATTGTGTGCGCCTGTTAAGTTTTGCTGATCTCTTCAGCTGTGAAGAGTTAAAACAGAGTGCTAAAAGAATGGTAGAGCACAAGTTCACAGCTGTGTACCACCAGGAGGCTTTCATGCAACTGTCACATGATCTACTGATAGATATTTTAAGCAGCGACAATTTAAATGTGGAAAAGGAGGAGACAGTTCGTGAAGCTGCTATGTTATGGCTGGAGTACAACACAGAATCACGATCACAGTATTTGTCCTCTGTTCTTAGCCAAATCCGTATCGACGCACTTTCAGAAGTGACGCAGAGAGCCTGGTTTCAAGGCTTGCCACCTAATGATAAATCAGTGGTGGTACAAGGACTGTACAAATCGATGCCCAAGTTTTTCAAACCCAGACTTGGTATGACGAAAGAGGAGATGATGATATTCATTGAAGCTGCTGCTGAAAACCCTGGTAGTCTTTATTCTTCTGTCTGTTATAGCCCCCAGGCAGAAAAAGTTTACAAACTCTGCAACCCTCCTGCTGACTTGCATAAGGTTGGGACGCTTGTAACTCCTGATAATGACATCTATATAGCAGGTGGGCAAGTTCCTCTGAAAAACACGAAAACCAATCACAGTAAAAGCAGCAAACTCCAGGCTGCCTTTAGAACTGTGAATTGCTTTTACTGGTTTGATGCACAGCAAAACACTTGGTTTCCAAAGACACCGATGCTCTTTGTTCGTATAAAGCCATCCTTGGTCTGCTGTGAAGGATACATCTATGCAATTGGAGGAGACAGCGTTGGTGGAGAACTCAACAGGAGAACTGTGGAGAGATACGATACCGAGAAAGACGAGTGGACCATGGTAAGCCCGTTGCCTTGCGCGTGGCAATGGAGCACAGCAGTGGCAGTTCACAACTGCATTTATGTAATGGCACACAACTTGATGTACTGTTATTTTCCCAGGTCAGATGCTTGGGTAGAAATGGCTATGCGACAAACAAGTAGGTGTTTTGCTTCAGCTGCTGCTTTTGGCGATAAAATATTCTATATTGGAGGATTGCATATTGCCAGCAATTCTGGTATAAGACTCCCAAGCAGTACTGTAGATGGGTCTTCCGTAACTGTGGAAATCTATGATGTGAATAAAAATGAATGGAGAATGGCAGCCAATATTCCTGCCAAGCGGTATTCTGACCCATGCGTTAGAGCCGTTGTCATCTCTAATTCTTTATGTGTCTTTATACGAGAAACCCACATGAACGAGAGAGCGAAGTATGCCACCTATCAATATGACCTGGAACTTGATCGTTGGTTTCTAAGACAGCACATATCGGAACGTGTGCTGTGGGACTTGGGGAAAGACTTCCGGTGCACTGTAGGAAAGCTGTATCCATCCTGCCTTGAAGAGTCCCCATGGAAGCCTCCAACGTATCTCTTCTCACCAGATGGAGCTGATGAGTTTGAGCTGGACGGGGAGATGGTAACTTTACCACCTGTATAGCTCCCAAATGAGACTGCACAACTGATTCTGTGCTCAGTTACCATGAAATAAATGGTTGTGAAAGAACGGGTCTGGAAACAGAAATGTCAAACCTGTCTTTCATGAGTTGTATTTTTATGCCCTACCTAACACTTGCCGCCATTCAGTATGAACCAGTGAAATGAGCAGATAGGCTTCCATAATCTGAAATACTATTATCTGATAATTGAGAAACATATATGTATATCATGAGCTTAAGCATCTGACTTGTCTAAAGAATTAATTTCTAGTTCTATGAAGTCTCAGTTCAGGAAAATTAGCTTCAGAAAAAAAAGTAGTTACTGTTTCTAGGATGATGTCACAACTCTTTTGAAAGTATCTTCCAGTTATATTTGAACTACTTCTGGATATTCTACTTAAGCGCTAGTTATATAATTGTCAGTGTGGCCTAATTAAAGGACTGTGCTGCACTTACTTAATACTAATATCCATGTTGGTATAGTAATGCCATTAAAAGAAAAAGAAACAAATCCCATGGATCTACCTGTGGTAGGAAGGGTAGATCTTCCATTGTATGGTAACATGCAGGGCAAAACGACTGCAGGTTCAGTCAAGCTGTATTGTTAGGTGCATGTATACTATTTTCACTAACTTATACCTGTCTATTTAGAATACAGGTCTTCCAAGCAGCTGGTAGTTTACCAGGTGTGGACTTAAGTTGCTGGGCTTGCAATAGGAATTGTCAGCCCTCATAGTGCGGGTCTATGTGGAGCTTTAATCAGTAAATGTCTCCACATTCTGTATTACAGTAACATTGGCTCATGTATATTACTTCCTGCTGCTGATGTATTTTTCCATTGTAAAACAAAGTTTTAGTGTGGATTAACCAGGTCTTTATTTTCTGTTAATTTAATAACAAGCATTACTGTAGTGTGATTGTGTATAGATATCCCTTAGCTATCAGGTTTTTTACTTTTTTGGGGGGGAAGCAAACTGTTCAGGAATATCCTGTGCTCTGTGTGCAGGAGAGCAGATGACTAGTGCTGCTCTGGCATTAATCCCAGGAACCACTAGCAGTAGCGGGGCGCCGCCAACCTAACGAACACAGGTGCTTCATGACAAACCTTACTAGCATGTTCAGCTGCATCATGTTCTGGCACTGTATTTTGAATGACATTAATTTATTAAAAAAGACTGAATCCAACAAACTTGAGCGTGCTTTCTGGTTGAAGTAGATACAGTTATGACACCCTCCCACCACAGGCACACTTCTAGCAAGTAGTTTGTTGAAAGCAACTTGAAATAGTTAAGTTGTGAAAAGCCTGGAGACAAGTACATTAGTTGACTGTGCTTACTGGTCAGTGAAAGCTGGAAATTAGAAACTCAAGTCAAAGTGAGGATTATATAGAACATGAATCCCCACTATGATTTTTGTAAATCAGCACTTCTATCATGGGACAAATTCTGCTCTACTGAAAGTGAAGAACAACAGGCATTAAGGAGGTATGTGGAAGCTCTTCCATAAGTTCAGAAGGTGGGAGACCTATTTTCAGTCTTTAATATTAAGAGTAAATTTACTTACTCCATCATCCAGTCACTGGCTTTTCTTTAGTTCTGTTTCCGGTTCCAGTAAATACAATTACAGCTTTCAACAAAGATGACACCTATATGTTTTTGTGGCTAGGTCTCAATTGGATTTACAAAGTTTTGTCTTGTACAATTATTAAAGGTTTTGACTGGAAAAGGGCCTTTAGATAAGAAACCTGCCTTATATAAAACTCTTCCTAATGCTTTGGCATTTTGGGATTTATGGGATCCAGAATAATGATGGCTCCAACAGAAAGAGGCAAGCTACTAATTTTTTTATGATGGTGACATAAAGTTCATGTAATGGTAAATACAAACTTTTTTTTTTTTTTTAAACCTGAAGTGCTTAGATAAGAGGGGAGAAGTGAGTCGGGGGATCCTACTGATAGGTCTGTTTATATTCCTTTTGTGTAGCCTGGGACATACAGTTGTGAGCCTGTTCGAAGGAGTATACACTAAAAGCAAAGCAGTGATACTACTTTATAATGCAATGTGGAAAATCACATACCTCCAGCAAAAACATGAGCGGTATCCTAGTAACTCCAGCCAGAAACGGCCGTTCTGTAGGTCACTGTCCCTTCAGCCTATGGTCTTGGGCTGCATTAGGCTTTAAGACAAGCCTATGTTCTTCAAGTGCAGATGATCTATATCTAGTGAAGGAGCACAGTGGGTTTGTTGTGTCACTGACAACTTGAGTTTAAAATCTTATGCATAACTTATTACCAAAGGGGCAGGGGGGGGAAGTAAATCTGAATAGGAAATAGGTGACTAAATTGCAGTGCCTGTAAATCAGTTGCCTCTCAGAACCTGGAAGAACTGCCCTTGATTTTATCCATTTACGAACATCTTCTAAAATGCAGATGGGTCTACATTACTTCCTGCTAGTCTACATTTTTTTATAATTTTTATATTGTTTCTAGATATTATCTGCATTTTTTCCATACGGTCTAAGTTCATGTACCTTATTTAAAATTAACTTACTATTAATAATACAGTACTTAAAGACTAGTCAAGTGGTGAATAGCTATCTAGCGACTCTGTTAAAGACATACTTACTATTAGTTCTCCTACTTATACAACTAGTTGCTGCAGTCAGTATTCAACCCCAAAGGCAAACACAGCTGGCAGATGCTATTTCTCAAGTCTAAATTCTTTCCTTACATAATTCGAGAAGGAAACTGCAGGGAAAGCATTGTCATGTGCCTGGAAATGGTCACTAGTGGTAGAATTAAAGAGAGACTTCTGCAGGAACAAAGACAACAGCTGAAAAAAATGCAGTTCTCATTTCATAAATAGAGCAAATATGATTAAAGCCTTCAGAGAGTTCTAAACTAGTATCTTACTCCAAAGCGTCAGCCTAATACTACACTATTCAACCTGTACTTGGCTTTGAAGTACATCTACATACACATTTTTACATATATATATACACGTTTCAGTGAATCAACTTTGTATGTCCTCAAGCTTTGCTGTATTTGCAAGAGGTTTGCTTCTTTTCTGGTAGAACTACTTTAAGTTAGTCCTTCATAGTTTCAGTTCCCCCCACCTGAAGTAATAAAAAGAAGCGATCTGGCCTCTGCTGATTTTTAATGCAGCCACTCATTTTTACACTTGTTTAAATGCATACCTAATTGCAAGTTTAATTTTTGCTCTAAGGGGAATAGTCAGATCTAGGGCAGCAAACTGTGTCAAGCTTTCCAGAGAAGAGGATCAGGTGGATAGTTAATTTTGGGGGAAAATCATTTGATAAAATGCCAAGGATTATTATTTTTTTTTTTTTTTAAGATTTAAAGCAGTGCCTGGTTTGAAGCACTGCTTTTCACAACATTTCACTTTTCTAAGCTTCTGTTAAGATGCACTAGCACCTGCCCCATTGCAGTGCAGCTAAGGACCTGTAGACAAACCTGCAGACCACTGAATTTATTAGCAGGCTAATGTTTTTCCTCCTTTGTTTCCCATTTACAGCTACCTTCAAATTGTTTTCTCTTTGGGGATCTGGATTCCGACATGAAAGGAGCTTTAATTTAGGTAGACTCTGAAGCAGGCTTGACCTTAAAACCAGTTTCTTTCCGCTTCATGCTCAACCTATTAGCCAAAGTTCTGTTTAGTTCCACTCCAGAATTATTTAAAGTATCTCCCTCCTACAATGTTTATCATGAGTACAATTCAGCGAGGCGGAGTTCTTACTCATAGAGCTTATAGCCTGGAGGAGGAGTACTAGCAGACTGAATAAAACGCAGGGATCACTCATGATGCCAGGAGGCAGTCTATATGAAATCTGTACATCTTCATACACGTTCCGGTACGGAAGAGGTTGGTAAACAGCCTGAACCAGCAGGTGAGAGCAAGGCCTGTGTCAGTACCGAGTTACAGAAACTTTGACGTGGAAGAAACAACTAATGGGGAAGACGGGACAGGCACGAAGGTGAAACAGTACTAAGAGCATCTCTCTGTCTGCTTTTCTCCCCTCCTGCTGTAAAAACATACAGCTCTTCTGTAGCCTGGTCTAAATTGTGAAACTAGATACCTTTGTTTCAGCAAAGAAAGGGTTTAAGCATTGTACGCACACCAGTACTGAAGTATGACTGGTCACCTGAAGCATTACGTGACTTCATCTCTTAGAACAGTAAACTGCACTGAGTACATAACATGCACTCTAAGGCACCTCTACTACATTAATATGATCCGCGAGCCAGTAAACAAGACAATAAACTGTACTAAAAAGGTACTGATGTAATGTAGACCTTAAAGTCTGTTCAGATTACGCGCTAAACGTCAAGCTAAATCTTTATGCTGAGATTTTACTTAGCAAGTGCATGAGGTATGGCTAGCTAATTTAACTCTGCGCAAATGTTTTTAATGAAGAGTGGACATGCTCTTCAGCCAGCTCTTTGACACAGCATTACACACATCAAACCACATTACACACATTTTATTAAGAGCAGCAAAGGCCAGTAACCACAGGTAGTATTAGACAATACAATAAGCTCAGCCTTGTTTTTTGCCACTCTCTGGTCTGCCTGCACTTTTAAATTCTCTACTGTGTTTCTGTGTGCATTTCATGGTCTCTGAATTCAGAGATAAGAGACCAGCTGAGTTTGCCTCCCCAGGATTTTCCATCTGTTTCACAGTATGCAAGTGATGTTATTCACAATGTTGTTTTTAAGATAACAAAATATGTCTACATCTGACTTACTTTAGATAACTGTTCTTCCTTCAGTCTAAACATTCTTACTTGATTTTCTTTATGTTCACCTGATCTAGAAAGCACTGGTACTTTCCTGGTGATCTAAATTAAGACAAGAAAAGAGGTGCTGTCTGCAACTGTTGAGGCAAATAGTAATTATGCTTTCATCAGTGTTTGTCAGAAAATTCAGGCAGGGAAGTAACAAAAAAACCACCAAACTTTTTTTCTATCAGTTGATCTTGGAATGTAGTATTACAGGAGGAGTGATGTTTGACTAGGCAATTTTGAACCTATACAGGAGGTCTCAAGAAGACAGCTAGACTTAGAAGTTCCATCATAACCAAAATTAAGCCATCCATGTACCGATGTTGTTCACACATGTGATGTCAATTTATAGAGAATAAAGTAACCCAAACAAGATTCACTGTTTAACAGACCCTAATAGAAGTGATCCATCTCCGTATCTTTTTTTTAAATGAATCCAAACACTACTAATGCTTGATAAAGAATGGGGTCAAGATCAGAAATACTACAGAACTAAAGCTCTGTGCCTGCTTTAAGTCAGTCTCTCCTCTACTGTAGTATTAAAGACTCAAAACACCATGAAGCAATTTGTCATACATCTTTAATCATATTACAATAATGTAGTGATTCTGCCTTTAATGAATACTCTCCATGTTGCCCTTTTTAATGAAAACTAAACACCTGCAAGAAAGTAAAATTACACTGCATAAAAAAACATGATGTAAATTTATCTTTCAGTGTGTTTGCACAACTACTTGCATACGGTCAGAAAAAATTTAACAAATTTTAGAGAATTGCAACTGTTTTCTAGACATAAGCTTCATCTAATTCATATCTGAATGTTATTCAAGGCAGTTAGTTTCCTCCTACTGGAAGCAGCAATTTACCAAATCATTCTCAGCTAGGTACAGTGACAGAGTAGAAGTTTTAAAGATTTAAAATAGCTCATTATAGCAGAGAGCTGGATGCGCAGCAGATTAATTTACTCAACATCCTGGTTTTGACTAGATGTCACAACCACAGGAACTACGTACTATTTTGAAGCGAAACCTAGATCAGAATTTTACAGTTTTACCTAGAGTTCTTACTGATGTAACAGAGGTCTGTGACCTACTGAAGGCTTTAATCAATTCACAATCATCAGTACCCAGTAGGGAATAAAAAGTTACACTAGAGGATCCTCTTGTCCTAAATTTGCAAAAGCAACATCCACATTCAGTTTAAATGGAAGACAAATTTCAAAAAGACCGCCAGTGTACTACAAGCAGCTACCAACGTCAAAAACAGATGCCTGCCAGTGTCTTCTAGTGGGAATAATTTCTTAAAATAACACAGCTTTTTGAGCAGACAGAGCTTTAAACAGGCTGGATGTATTTATTTTTCAAGCAGCACAAGAAAAATCAAATACATTACTTACACGTTGAATTACCAAGCAATAGTTTCTATGTTTAAAAACTGCATCCACGCCTTCAGTTTTACAATTAAATACTGCCACATTAGTTTCTCTGCTTAGTAATAAATTCTATGGAACTCAGAAGCTCGTTTAGGCAAAATACTAAATTTAATTACAAAGGTGCTTAAAACAGAAGTACGAGGTCAAACAAGTGCAATGTACTAGAACACTGACCTAAAGATGATAATTACATTGTGGTATTTGAGGAAACTGGTGTCAGGTGCGCACAGGAATTAAGGTTATGACATGAAAATGATTGATGAAAAATGCTGAACATTTTAGTCGAATGAAATATTAAGTCAGCAATACTTAAGTCTTGTGGGGTTTCGGGGACTTAGGTCTGTGCTCAATAGGCAGTTCCTCAAACGCTGGCACATACAAAAAAAAACAGAGGTTGATGCCTTTGATGCCAGAAAGTTGAGAGGTGCGCTATTGTATTACCTGTAAGTCACTTCAGGCTGCACGTTGACAGCCAGAAATACCTTTGCAACATACATCATGACAGAGCTGTAACAACAGCTTCACAGTTGACTCATTAGAGGCACTATCACCAATTCATTTAGGACTCAGGTGTTTCTTGCAGTGCAGAAACGGATGTCAGGGTCTTTGAAATGGAAGTCGACTGCCTAAATCTTTGTGAGTAAGTAATAATGCTTGCACTGGAAATTTTAAAACAGAGGGGAGGAAAATAACTTGCATTTGCATTGGATTTAACTAAAGAGGTTACAACTATTAAATTAAGAACAGGAATACGTGAGCTTAGATGAACCTCAGTGGCTGCATGCCCTCCTACAGCCCAAAAGTAAGTTTAAGCAAATGTCAAAGAGCAAGCATATGTGCAAATGAAGACCACATATCACGAAGATGACTTCATCTCCACCCGCTGCAGCATGAGTCTTAATCACTGTAAGAGTTTAAATCACAGTCTAACTTGCTAGCAGGATGCCAGTTCTTAAAAAGATTGAAAATGAATCCAAGTTTCTTATTCTATCACTTGTAAAGAAAGAAATATACTCTTAATCAGGTTGTATGTTTGGCTCCAGAACAGAGACAGCCAGGACAGTGGGGAAAAAGACTGCAGAGAAAGATCTGTCTGGTCCGTCTTCTTGCCCGTAAGAGTAATACTGTGAAGTAGCATAACAGAGTCCCAGTACAAAGCAGCAAGCAGCCGTGCATCAGCTTAGCACTGCAGAGGGCACCTCATTCTGCCTGTCCTCAGATCAACCTACCCCCCCTGCAAAAAAAAAAGTCAGCTTTCTAATATCCCTGGGCCAGCGAGGGAGCCTGCGGGAGTAAGGGGAATGCAGAGAGCTAACAAACCGGCTATACAAATTTGGGGCATGGGAGAATTCTACAGAAGAAACTCAGGTGAGGAGGCAACAGAGACAAGGATATTGAAAAGGGATCCTTGAAGGTCCTCTTTCTATACCTTCTACATGTAAATACCAACCAGATGCCTGGCTCCTAGAACTCACATTGTGAGCTGCTAAGACTAAATTTACCTACTGTGTCTTAAGTTGCTCAAGTTAGTTTTATAGGTGCCTAAATCCTTTAGGCACCTTTATTCAGTCTTCACTACAACATGAAGACTGACCACTTAAATCCCAGACAGCAGATAGTATGTTAGCCATTTCACAAAAGCAAGGGATTATTTTTGATTATTTTCTTATCTGCATGCTGAATCAGAAAGCTCTAGACTCATCACGAATAAATGCAGCCCTAGTCTTATTTCACCAGAGCTCTTCCTGCGTATCATGTATTACTTAGTCTTTGAAAAGATATAGATGTCTATTAGAGTTGTGGAATAAAACAGAAAAGAGCATCAGAAGTTTTAGGAGATGCACAAACACACACAGAGATCGGGAGCAACAGATGCAGTTCTATAGATATATTTTACTTGTATGTCAGAAGCAGTACGTTAGTAGATCTTTAGGGGCCTTTTTTGCCCTTCTTCAAGGAAACTACTCAAACTAGCTCTTACAGTCTCAGGTTTGCCATGGCCATTCTAGCTAGTTTCTACTGGAAAAAAATTAATGAAGGCTTTAAACCAGATCCTGTGTTTTCAAATTGCTGTTCAAAGCAAGAAAACTGAAAATTACATTGTTGCACCGTAACTATGTGATACAAGTGTGGCTTTTCTATTAGCTTTTCAAATGCACCTAAAGAAATTAGAACTTAATTTCTTAAAACAAATTACATTCAAACGTTCTTGTTCATCTCTTGTACAGTTTCTGTATTTTATTTGAGGAACAGAAGAAATAACCATGACTTGAAATCTTGGCCCCAGAAAAGAACATGGCAAAATGCTGACAGATACTGATGAGGCAATAAACTAAGAGCCTTCTACTACAGCAAGTTGGAACAGTTGATAATGTAATATAGGAAATGTTAACAGTGATTATGTGGGGATGTTAGAAGGCATATAGAGGCACACATCACAAGAAACAGGAAATAATCTCTCTCAGAATCAGGAAACGTAGGAAGTGGAACACGCTTGCACACAGAAGACACCGTATGCATGTTACATACAAAATACAGCATTATGCCACATCTTTTCATATAAACTATTATATTTCTTCACACAAGGATATGAACTGAGCCATTTCAGTTACTCTCTCAATTCTAGTGTTACTTTCCATATGAAAAAAGTAGATATCCAAACAGAACATTCCCTGAGTCGACACAGAAAATCAATATAGCTGATTTTCGTCTGGAAGCGTCTTCATAACTTTACTGGCAAAAAAAAAAACCCAACCCAAAACAACCAACCCACAAAAAAAACCGCAGAGTTTGCTACTGTGCTAGTTTTAAGCATTTTTAGTACTTTGTATTTGTAACTACATTGATGGTGTAATTACATCATAATAGAGCAAGACCTCACAAAACTGCTCATGATCCAATCCCAATTTGGGAGAATTGTTTTTAATACTTTTCCTGAAGAGATCTCTCCAACCGGGATCCCATTCACATCCCAGGGTAAAGACACAGCCAAAAGTATGCAAAGTTATGAAGGCCTACTGCATAACATCAAGAAAATACTGATTTCGCAACTGTCACGCAGATTTGGGGACACAAAGAGATCTAGAGACGGGTTAATGCAAACAACTGTACACGGCTAGAGAGGAGAAAGGAAAAAAAACCCTTAAGTCAGCCACAGTCTTACTTTGCACCCTGCCAATTTCAATTTGCAGGTGAAAGCGATACAGTTCCACCTGGCTTAGAACCCTTTAAGGGTTTCTACTGTATACTTTTTGCAGAGGTGCTCTCAAACCCAACTTGAAAGAGGAATCAGTATTTATACTCTGCTTACTTCTAACAAGAATCCACAAACATTTGGCTATTTGGATTGAAAAATATAACTAGTTTACATAAATATTTTCAACATTCAAGAAAATGTACAAATCTAAAGTCAAACACCTTTGGCTTGCAACAAGCCCTGTTTGCTAATGTCTTTATAAAGGCTCAGTTTTCAAGAAAAGTAGTCATTTTAAATACAACCAATATACTGCAAATGCCATCCCATTGTATGGAGACACTCACCATTCTTCTATACTTTGAGTGAAACTGAATGATAACATTCCACATCTGCTTGCAAGCAACATATATCTTGTTTTGGTCCTGGGTAGTTAAATCTCCACTCCTATGTGTTGGAGTGGTCTTTTTACAGCTCAGAGAAAGCATTGCACCTGAAATACTCAGCAGCATTGTGCAAAACCATCATTTAGTCCCCAAGGCTTTGGGTTGACTGCGTAAAAGTGGAAAACCACGATGACATAGCTGATTTCGCACTTGTGAAGGCTCCTCCAACTGATTGACCTGCATTACAAAACAAAAGAAAGAAGGTCAATAGCGTAGTGTTATCATTACTAAGCTACTACAAAAAAATAATAATAATTAAAAAAAAATAACCACACAATCAGTTGTCCAATTTCGGATTTAAAATCCAAGTCCTGAGTCTGTGTCAGAAAATACAAAGAACTTGAACACAGTAGCTCAGCAGCAATGGCCTACGTCCTCCTTTGCCCTGGAAGGCTTTGCTAGACTTGGGGCCAAAAGGCGCTCCTTGCCAGAGCGTACAGCAGCAAAAAGAGTAGAAAGACTCCAATGGAATAAAAGAGGAAGCTAAACAGTTTTTGGCAAGGGTACTGCAGAACAACCATCAGATTCTTCAATGGGTGAACTCACATTATCTCACACTGCAAGAAGACAATGTGATGTTGCCCCTGTCCCACTGCAACAAGTGCTTTTCCAGAAAATTACAGACTATTGCAAAACCTGCAGAAACTGACACAAGGTCTGCCTCTGATTTCAACCAGCTCTGGACAGTTTCAGTCAAAGTGATATAAAAATGAGCATAGCTCAATGCAGAAGGTGGTAGTGTGGTCTAAGCATTTCCAGATTACATGAAAGCTTTTACCTGAACATCTCTCCCCATGTTCATCTCCGCCCTGCAGTGGAAAAGCAATTTACACTAATTTCTTTGTCTAGTTGCTTCTCTTTCCACTATTACACAATATACAGGGCCTCAATCAGCAGCTTTACCTCTCAAAAATGTTGCTTCTGTTTTGTATGTATGTTATAAAGCACACATGGATGAAAACAAAATGTAAGTGAGATATAGGATGCTTCTTCAAAAAAAGATATGGGTTAGATGCAAGCTGCTTTTGAGTAAATTTCTTACCTACAGCTTTTCCTGTTTGTACAACGTTTCGGCTAGTAGAAACCATCACATTTCCAATCTTTTTTCCACGTTCACTGTTTTGCACAGAGCTAAACAAGAGAGATACTGAAGACTGTTAGCTGACTGACTTCTTATTACTTCTAGGTGTAATTAAAATACATATATAAAACATATCAATACACACACATATTTACATAGCATACATATATACAGTTTTTTATATATATGATCAAGCCCATAATTCCTGCATGCACCTTATACATACACATCAGTTAGGAAAGCTTCTCAGAGGAAGAAAAGACACTGTCAGCAAGACAGGAATCAAAATGCTCAGTGGTTCATTCTTATACAACACACTTTATACCTTTCTTAGATGTTTACAAAAATGCATTTATGTTCTAAATTACAAGGTCGGATTTGTAGTAGTTTTGAGAAGTTTTAGCCCTAATATATAAGCTTTAAGCAAAATAGTAAGCTTTACTGATCAGACATTATTCTTTTTTCTAAATAGGGTTTACTTTGTATCTTGCTCTAAGATTAAATTTTTGATCACAGTTTACACTCATGCTTTTGTTAAAGAAATGCAAAACGACGACAGATACTACCATCATTTGGAAAGGAAAGCACAAAAGCAATCGGTTCTATTGCACAAGTCTAATCACTTGAAAACAGTATCATTTAGTTTTAAACTGTAACATTCAAGTCCACGTTTCTGGCTTTGCAAACCCATTTATGTAAAACTTAACAACACACCATGCTACATTCTTTGCCCACTTTCAGAATCTTCAGTGTAGATGCAAAAAGCAGAAAGGAGCACACCAACAAGAAGTTTAGGCTCAGTTTGCAAAAGCAAGTAATTTTGATAAGTATCTGATAGCAAAGTTGCATCTGGAGAATAAAGGCACTGTTGTAAAAATATTCATTATTAGAGACGCACTAAGAACCACTGGTCCTTTTACATTGATTTCAGGCTTCTTAGAAGAGTTAATATCTTTGCTTTCCAACACAAAAATAGAGCAAGTAAAAGATTATTATAGGCACCTCCACATCTTTCAAATTAAATCTTTCTACAAAGACCATCCATTAATAGTAAGAGCTGCTATCAGCATGCACCTTATTGAAGGCAATTACCTTGAGATAAATCTTGATTCATTTGCATTCTCAATCTCCATCACGGAAATTTAATCTGTCATTGGTCAGCAAAAGCAACAAAAAGATTCAGCGGGCTGAAGTCTGAACCTTTTTATTCCTCCAGCTGTTCTTCTATGTTAGCATGTGTTTTAGGTCTACTCACAGTGTACTGAAAATAATGGTCTACAGTCAAGGCAGGTGCAGAATCAGCAGCACGTATGTATTGCTCATTTATAGGCATCTTAAAGGACCAGTTTCTTGATGTTTTATGGTCAACATAGCTGAGTGAGAAAACAATCTATTTTGCTTGGTGCGTAAACAAGAAGTAGTAGTCAACTGCAACTCCAAGACTGAATTGTGGCTTCAGTTAGAGCTGAAGAGCTATGGGAATAGCAAGCACCACTGAGTTTTAGACTTGAATACTACAGGTAAAAGCTGAGACCAAATTAAAGTTCAGTTGAGTTTGGTGCAATAACAGATTATGTAAAACTCATTTTAAACATCTAAATTGAATAAACTGAACCATGTCTCAGTACACATACAGTGAACTTCAAAAGTTTTAGAACAAAGCTGTAGTAAAAAAGCAGCTAATTTAAAAAAAAAAGCTGTTTTCTCCTAACAATGAGACCTAAAGTCAACATACAGAAAAACACTGATGAAAGTTGTAACAGCTTCAGTTTACAATTTAAAAATAAGCATACAAAAGTCTTGTAATTGCAATGCAAAAAACCTCATGGCTCTACTATGTAAAGTCCAACACAAAATAGTACATTAGCACTGTTTTTCCCTATTTCAGACAAGTGTTCCATCTTTAGATGTGGTGATGTTTTGCAAGAGAACGTTGAGTATAGTTTCACATACATGGCCAATTCAAATAATTATTTCGTTTAGTTCATCATAGCAACAGTTATACAGTTATTAGTATTTGACCACAGTTTAAAAAATATACAAATTAAAGTACTATATACTTACTGTGACAATCTTAACTTAACATCTGATACCGAGTACTGTCCCTGGAACGGGTGGCTAGAAGAGCAGGAAAAACACAAGAAAACATTAAGTATTTATTTTTTCACTATGATTCCTTATCACACAATTATTAGTTGTACTCCTCTCTGTGGCTTACAAAAAAAAAAATCTTTTGTAGATATACTACTACATCACTTTACAGAAGGCTAGGTCCCAGTGACTATTCAACCTCAGATTTCTTACGAACTACCTGTAAGGTACCTTCTGCTTACAGACCAGATACTAACAATCTTTTCACACTAAGGCAGAGGCGCCTCCTTCTAGCAACACAAAACAAAAAAAGATCCCTTAAGTGGACCAAAAGAGCTTTGTAAGTCTAAAGAAAAACCTTCTTTAGACTATAGCAGCTGACAAAGCAAAGCAAACAAAACTGCCTGCACTATAGTAATAACACATGCTAAACAAAACACATGCACAGCCAACAGTGTCACCAAGCCTAGACTCATCTAATCTTTGAGAGAAAATACACATAAAACAATCCAAAGTACAGAAGATCCAACATAAAACAGCAGGCTCCCCTCCATCCCTATCAATGACAACCCTGGACACAGCTACTCCCTGGATACCTGGAAGCAATTAATAAAAAGCAGAACCATCTGAGGACAATTCCTGAGCAATGACAAACTTTCTATAGCTGGGGACAGCCAACAATCAGCTTGAACAAGTTTCACTTCTGACTCTGGATATATTTTTCTTCATAAAACTATAGCCCAGAATTACAGTAAGGTATTGATGAACAGAAGTACTCAGTTTTTGTACTTACAGAATAGGGCCCCGAAGTTTCACCCTCTGGGCTTTATAGCAGGAACAAGGGAAACCCTGTAATTCTACAGAATGGTGTGCATGACTATGCATACCAGCAGCTTTCCATGTTCAATGCTAAAAAAAAAAAAAAAAACCAAAAAAAAACCCCAAACAGTTCCTTACCTAGAGTTTACCTCTGCAAGAGCTGGATGCTTGTTGCTATTCCACACCCTGTAGTTGTGGGTATTTTTCCAGGCTGCTACAAATGCTGTTCCAAAGTCTGACAAAGTCTTTTCATTATCTGATAAATTAAAATAAAGATGAAAGCTTGCAGCAATTCATTAGAGATGTCATACAAGACAAATTACTTTTTTTTCTTGTAAAGAGAAATTAAGATTTTCCAGGCCCTTATCAAATCAAAGACAATTAGAACTCTAGTATTAAGAACTGGACACTTTAAAATGAAAATAATAAAACATTTTTGAAGTGTCCCAAATATACAAAGCCAGGGAAAAAAAAAGAAGAAAAAAGCTTAAAACACACTTTCCTTATTTTAAATTAATTAATAAGTTCTAAGTAAAGAGCTCAACTGAAAAAACAAAAAAGTTATCCAAGAATAGGCCTCTTGACTTATTCTCTAGGCAAAGACAGGAAAGAGGAGAGAATGGCCACATAGCAACTAAACATCAAAACACAACTAAACAACAAAAACATCATTTGCATTGGTCTTGGTCAGTTACATTGGGCTTTGCTGTACTATGTTATTACTCATTCAAATTTAGTAAACCCCAAATCCACTCCAAAGCTGCAATATGAATTACTGTGGAGTAAACTTATAACAACATCCCCTTTAAAACACAGAAGAATATAGGGAATTATTTTAGAGCCAGCCAGTGAAGTATTATGAGTTTCCAGAAAAACCTCACATTTCATATCAACCAGGTAATCATCTTAAAATATTAATGTTGTCAGATAAAGTTGCCTAAGATAAAAAATGTTGAGCTCCAGAAAACACAAGCTTATAAAGCTTCTAGATGACACTTTTCACCTATGCAAATCCCTACTTAAAACTATAGCAGAAAGGAAAAAGATGAAAACAGCCTAATAAAACTTCCTGAAGACAGACACTTAACTTCATGTCTCCTTGAATATAATTTGTTCCCCAAAATTAACTTCAGGTTGCAATAGCGTTTGTAAGACACCCAAGTTTGTAAAAGTCTCATCATACATGGGGTTTCAGGTACTTCTACTTATGAGGAAAGTTTACTTAAATCAACGAAAAGGACACAGTCAAAGAAGAAAGTGTCTGTAAGGCTGTTAAGTAAGAATAAGAATAGCCAAAGACAACTGATAAAGCAGTCTAAAATGAAACTTTAGGCAGACGGAGATCCAATGATAGGCCACACAACACAACAGAGCAAACGCTTATTTACACCCACCCTCATCTCAGTCCCTAGACAAGGTGTCTGTCCTACCTGGTTGCAGCACAGCAGCAAGCAGTGCGTGAAGATAGGCACTGAACTGAGCCCTGATCCACTCATCTCCTCCTTCCCATCCAGTGCCATCAAGGAAAACATCATCTCTGTTCTCCGTTACATGCTTCACCAAGTAATCTGCAAATCTTAGGTCAGCTGTTGTAGGGTTCAGGATCTTACGGAGTTCTGGATCGTGGATTTGTACATGAGCATCTTCTATCTGTTTGAAATAATTCCAAGGGTAAACATTCATCTAAATAAAACTGCTTATATATACTACTATATATTGCTACCTAAATCTAAACCCACAGTCCCCCAAAATATCAAGAAGAAACAGTCAAAGAAGAAATGGCCAAGGAAAGTAATGAATTAACTGTTCTCAGAAAGTCAGATGTTGCTCTAATATAACTGAATCTGATCAACTTCCTGGCACACAGTAAAAGCTGCTTATTTGACAGGATCTGGCAGGGGAAGTTGGGTGCTCACATGTATTTTCCTAGAGACTCTTTGATTACCACTTCAACTTATTAAGTTGGTTACGTATATGTAGGTTATCAAATGCTGATTATGAAGTTGTATCTATTTGCTAGAACTGACACAGTGCTTTCTCAGATACTATTTTTTTAACCTCTTTATTAAATCAGAAGGAAGTCATAGTAACGTGCTTTATTATCCAACTGTATGTTTCTCAGCTGCAAGCACTGATTTTTGAAGACCTTATCACTGTCATGAAAAAAGCCCATGACATAAGAAGTAAAATTACACCAGCAACAAAATAAAAACTGAAGAAGTGCCCTGCAAATTCAAATATTGGATATAAGAATATACAGAAAAACACATATTAGTTTTGCACAGCTTATCTAATCGTATCCTAAAAAATGATACAAATTCAATAAGCCTCTGCATTTAAGAACTTACTTCACATGGAAGTAATTCAAAATTTGGGCATAAACATTACATTTTAAAGCCATATTTGGAATGCAACCTCTTCTTTCCCCCTATCCCTCCCTCTAGTTCAAGAGGTTCAAATGCAAAGATTCATACTTCCACTATTGCATCGCTCAGATGTTTCTGCTGACGGAACAGGATGTTGGTGGCTCCTGCAACAAAGCCACGGACTGCTACATCTGACAGGAGATGATGCTGCTGCAGTGCCATGTACGGCAAACAAAGGTACCCCTAAAGTAACAGAGATATTTAGAGGATTAACATAAGGCCAAAAAAAAAAAATAAAATCTATACAATCAGAGTTTTCCCTAATAAAAGTCAGCACATTCCACCCAGAACAAACCTTGGTTATTACAGTTTCAGCCACGGTTATCTACTGTTTTGCTACATTACATCCACAAAGCAAAGCAAACAGATTCCACATGAATTAAATTTTTCAAGACATTGTGTTGCCTTTCAGTCTCAGGACTGAAACTGAAACAAAATGCAAAGGACAGGAATCAAGTATATTTATGAGGCAACAGAATAGGCAGTATAAAACAAGAGTGAGGTCTCAGGTCAGTTCAGAGACAAGAAGTCAATGGAGATAAAGATTCAACTCTTCACTTGCATACCAGGATGTCTTCTGGTAGTCCTGAGGCACATAATCCAGGAAAGCTACAGACTGCTATCCGCACTTTGTAAATGGAGATTTCTAGGCTCCAGAGACAGCAATCAATTTTTGATAAGCATGTGCACGCTTACTTTAAGAGCGAGCAGGATAGAAAGCAATGTACTATGCTTTTTAGCCACTCCATGCTTGTAAGTTAATCTAGTATCCTACATTCCAATTCAAAAAAACACCAAACGTTTTGAAAAAAAAAAAAAAAAAAGGCATTGAGGTAAGTCATTGAGAGATCATTGAGAAGCGGCTGTAAGTATTGTAATTTTCTTCTTAAATATAGGACGAACATACCCCGAAGTCTAATACTCAAGTCTAATTCCAGCTGTTCAATTGCATAAAGCACAAAGCAATTTGTTCACCAGTAGAAACCCAAAAGTGCTAATGGCATACTAGGCAGAAAACAAAGAGCACGTGCACTTTATCACACAGTACATGGTAACTGGAAACATATGGAAGAAAGGAGCACAACTATTCCATTTTGTTATATTAGACACAAGGATGGCTTTCCAGATGACAGGCACTTATCTGAAAACAAACAGCCTGTGTCAAAGGAACAACAGTGCTTTGAGAGGAATCACCACCCTAAAATGGAAAATTTTTAGAAAATATGGCTTAAGAAGCTGGCAAATGAAGGTTTAATTACTCCATACCCAGGTAGCAAAGTCTTGGAAATCTTTCACTATTTAATGTACCAAGTGTCAGTTCCCAAATTCACATTTGTCTTTAAGTATAACAACTTTTATTTCCATGAACATGTTCCATTCTTTTAAAAAGAGTGGAAGTGAAACGAGTATTAGATCTTACAGAACTGATACGAAAGAAGCAAGTATCGCAACCTATTTTTTCTTATGCTCTGGTGTACTTGGATACAGTATTATGCCATCTGGCAAAATCCCCTCCCATTCAAATTTGTCAGATTTATTAGTCTTTCCATGGCATAGCATAAAACAACCCTGAGATGAGAGCTCTAAAAGAGATTTAAACTTTCCAGTAAGTGGTTAAACTATAACTTTGTATCACATGTTTCTGATAACTTAGAGATGTAAAGCCTTTTCTGCTTTAATTACACTGGATGAACCCAAAATAAAAAGTGCCTTTGTGGAACAGAAGGTAAACATGTAGAAATTGTCAGCTTCCCTAAAATTGTTTACTTTTCTGTTTTGTATGAGCTTAGTAGCAAACCAAGTTTGCACTCCTAGGCCCTCTTATCAATTATTTTCTTCCTGCTTTCAATCTAGTATTTTCAATAAAACTAGACTAAATACAATTTCCAGGCTATTCTTTTGACTAGGCAGTCCATAAGGACAAACACCAGACTGCAGATCTTTGTTGAAAAAACATTTCTAACAGTGACACGAGGCAATACAGGGCAATGACATTTGAGCTGCTCACTTGGGCCCACATAGCGTACCATTTCCAATGAAAGTTACTGTGTGAAGCTCAAACACAATCATCAAATACAATGTTCTCCAAGGAAATGCAAATAAGCACCTCCAAAGGAAGAAACACCACTTTGAACCTCATCAGCTTGAGGAAAAAAATCTCAGTCTTCTACCTTCTGGGCAAAGGTTATTACGTTAAAAACAAAATTTAAAAAAATGTATTATATAACTTCTTTTACTGACAAAAGTATCTTTAAAAGGGATGCATTTTCGCTGTTTTTTATGGGAAACGAGCCATAGTAAACACATTGTTTGTTATCCAACAATGCCCATCAAAGTCCTTCGAGAGACTCTGGAATACCTGGACTTCAGTTAGGCATCAGCACAAGCTTAAACTTCAGCAAGTCAGCACCATGCACAGGGAAAGAGCCACAGACAACCAGGAAGAGTTGTCACGTAAAGAAGGGTGAAATGATATATATATATATTTTTGTGTGTGTGTACATACACACACATTTAGATACACATTCTGTGCATATATACACATATACACATTTATAAATACATATATACATATAAAAATTAAAAGAGGAAAATAGGCTTAGCTGTCAGCTAAGATACAGCTTTCAAAATCTTAGTTTAGATTAAGGTATCTAAACCCTTCTTAAGTACTCTGATCTTGCCCCATATAGGTTAGCTCAACAATTCTTCAGAGTAAAAGAAAACAGTAGTTACTGATACATACCTTTTATTAACCACAGTGAGGCTGCGGGTTACTATCACGTAGAATTTCAAATAGTATGTAAGTCTACATACAAAAGAAGAGTGGAATGCACGCGTGCGCGCACACCCCTCTCAGATGTCCACTCATCCTTTCCACACGCTTAGGAACACAGTCACTGGCCAGAGACCGTACTTACAAGTTTTGCAGTACCCTACTGTCCATTTGGAGTTGGGTAAGCAAAATGATTAGCCACTTCTGAAAAACAGATGTCTTTATGAGTTAGCAGGTATCAAGAACAACATGTTTACCTTTGTAAAAATAGCCAACGGCATACCATACTGGTCCTCTTCTAACCCAGATATCAGTCCTGGAACAAGCATCGTGTGTCCTGTATTTGCTTGGGGCTGCACAGTGATTGGAAGGCTTTCTGAGCTCATGCCTTCGCTCGGGAGATTTTCAGCCTGTTCTGATCCTGTATTTTCACGTTCTCTTTCTTTCAAATTAGAGTCCTCCAAAATGCTAGGATCTAAGGTCTCCCAGTCACTTTCAGAGGACGCTGGAGAAGTGCGGGAAGGAACTTTCAAGCGCTGCACAGTACCATTGGAGGACTGAGCTCCATTGCAAGTCTTCTCTGACTGGGAAAAAGGCACGTTTGCTTTTTGACCTTCCACTGAATGGTTTCCTGCCATCTTCCTGCCTCCCCCTCCCATTCCAAAGTTTGTATTTGAAGTAGCAGCAGCAGACACAGAAACACAGTCATCTAACCGTGGTGTATTTCCCTGCAAGCCAGCATCCTCTGATATGCTCTTTCTTGGTCTATACTGTGAGCAGTCAGTAAGGCCATGTTCAATCATACCTGGAAAGTGGTATCACACATGAATATCAGCATCTCAACAGAAATTTAAGTGACTTTTGTTAAAGAAAATTAATAAAGTGCTCATGTACGCATAGTGGAAATCAGATATTTTAAAACACTACTTGGGGGGAAGCCGGTTAAAAAAAAAAAAAAGGCAAAACAAACCCCACACTTTCTCTCATAAAGAAACTTCCAAATTCTTTGCTTTAAGAAGACTGGATAGAAGCTAAGAATTAGCAAGTTGGGGTATTGGTTTGGTTTTGTTTGGGTTTTTTTCTTTTCTTTGTTTGAAGAGTGCATGTAGAAGAAAGAGAGAGGTTCGCATTTTAGGTTTTTAAGGAACTTGGCAGGAATGTGTGACTTATTCAGGGTCCCATCTACGATTACCCACAGGCAAGACAGAAGATCCAGTGGCTCTAATTAAGCATAAGAAATGACCCATAGAGTGCAAGGAGGAAGTATTAGGAGATGTGTACATAGTACGTGAACAGGCGTACAAGACACCTATTTTTCAGGCAACATACCAACATAACTCCATTGTCACATAAGTTGTTTTCCAAATGAAACAGTACACCCAGTCTCAGTTATCACCAGAAAGCATATAAAAAGAAGTCCAAACTTCTATTCTTACCAGGAAAGAGTGACAGGACAGTCATCAGAGCTCCCACCAATCTGTTTACTGGAGAAATATAAAACAGCACCTGGTGGCAGAAGGGAGGGGGGCGGGGGGAAGAAAGCATGCAAGAGAGGAAAGGGGAATTAGGGAGGAATGAGAAAAATAAAATTACACACTTAAGCATGACAAAGATAGACAACATAGGCAAACTATTCTACGCATTGCTTTTTATGTTATTTTAGAAAGTCTACGTACCAACAAAAGCTCAAAGCAAATATTTATACTGTATCCTTAAATTTTACAATATTTGTAATATATATGTTAAATATGTACGTGTGTGTAATATATATTTGCCATTCATTCAGATTTTTCGCTCAGTCACTCAGATTTTTTTCCCAAATTGATCCAGTTACTGAATGACTGACAGAAAAAAGTTGTTCCTGGCATGCCGAATAAATTTGTGTTCATTTGTAGTACATTAAAATCTCTGTTATAAATCAAAGAGGCCAAATAATCTCCATTCCAGAATTCTGACAAAATCCTATGCAAAAACATCTCTTCTAAGAAAATATATTAAAGATATGCAGGTAAATGAAAAACAGGATAAATGCAGCAGGCATTTATTACAGGTATATTTTTTGGAAACAGAAGATGACTGATATTAACTTTGGTAAAGCACTTAAGGCATAACATGGGAAAACAGAATCACCTTAATTAAATTGGAGAGACTGGGATTAGTAAATTAGTTAGGAATTCAAAAGGGGGGTGTCAAAGGCTAGCAATGAAAGAAGAAACACACGGCAGACTGAATATTACTACTGGAGTTCCTCCGAGACAGGCCTTCAGGGGGAAGGAAAGGAAAAAAAAACCAACCAAACAACCCACCACCCAACCCAAAACGAAAAAAAACAAACATGAAAGTCAACTTGTTTAACAATGCCATTTTTACATCCTCAAGCAGCACAATACTAGTTAAAAAAAAAAAAAATACATGAGCATTACAAGGAATCAACAATGCAAAGGAATACAGAATGATCCAACTTGATGGCTTTGCAGGACAGTTTAATAGGTATATGATGAAATTAAAAGTGCAAGTTTGTGGACTTAGACTTAATAAAAGACTTCTGCTGTAAACTAGGAAGACACTTTAGAAGTGACTGATGAATAACAACTCATCTTCTGCTAGTATTTGCAAGTCTACAAGCTAGTGAATTTATGGAAGAGAAAGACGTATGCAGTCTAAACACATACCAAATGATGTTTAATGGTACCTCAGCTGGAAATAGACTATGTATGTTATCCTATACAATTTTTCTTTTTTCTGTGTTCAAGATAGGTGAATTCAAATTGCAACAGCCACAGAAAAAGCATTATGAGAAGAACCAGCAGCTCATCTGAGGAAAAAATTTCGACTGACTCCAATGGGGATAAAAAAGTCTAACTTCTTTTAAGATGCTGCTCTATAATGCACAGATGAAAGATGCATGATATAACAGCAAGGAACTACAACAGAAACCCTACAATACCCCTAACAGGTTTAGATTCTCAGATACCATGTATTCCTAGCCAAACTTATTTTTAAGCCCACAGAAATAATAAAGTCTATAAAGCAGCATGTTGTTTTCAAGAAATCTATTCCAATCTAGGGTTTGGTTTGGGTGTACCGCTTACTTAAGCCAAGTACTTCTCTACATTTGTTCCATCAAGTCCCTTTGCCATCTTTCCATCTATACGGGTGCAAACTTCCTTACCCCTCCCAACCCTGTTATATGGCCTACAACATTTACATCAGCAGATTGGGTGGTCCTGGCAGCAGAAAGTCAAATGATCACCATCTGGAAGTAGTCTTCCAGCCTCCTAACAGCTGAGAGGTGGAAAAAAAAAAAAAAAAAAAAAAAAAAAAAAAANAAAAAAGAAAAAAAAAATTCCTTTAGCTTGTGGAAAGGCATCAGTCAAATTGCTGAGGATTAAAGGAAATCAGTCTCTGGCATTCAGGAATTTTTCGGCTCAAGAAAACTGGCATTACTAGTGGCTTCTTGCATATTATATTTAAGGTCTTTGAACATACAGATTCCCACAGTTATTCTGGAACCTTAACATCTGCTAGAAAACAGGCAGTGCCAGAAAACTAAAACTCTTCCTTTTGAAATTGCAAGTGTTGTCTTCCTGTTTGAACTTAGCCAAA
>RSEF01000002.1:56727438-56745376 GCA_003993805.1 Himantopus leucocephalus
CAAAAAAACCAAAAAACCCAAATCAAAACAAACCCAAAGCAACCTGCAGGTTTATTCAATAAGCACCAAGTTATTTTCAAAACAATTTCATATGTTTGAGTCATATGAACATGCTTGGGAAACCCTTCCCCTCCTCTCTTCCTGTGCACTTATGTCTTGTGGTTTGAACAGCTTCAGAAAATAACTGTAGCTCCATATTTTGTTTATATATGCCCAAATGCTGAACTGACCTGATGAAACGCTATCATAAGTTTTTTAATGGACCAGTAGAGATACTTTACAAAATCTTAACTGGAAAATGTTTTTTCCGCTTATGATTTTAAAAAAGAAAAAAAGTAATCACTGTAGACTTTCAGAGCGTATTAAGTTATTTTTGGAAAAAAGCTTTCGTATCGAGTCTTGATTACCTACATTTCTATATGCGTAGTCCTACTACGTCACAATCATATTTTCTCAAGTATACCTTTTGCATAGCCTTTAATATAGCAGTCTTTAGCATATGGCTCTTTAATGCAGAAACCTCATTTAATGTCATCAATAAATAATTAGAACTGTCAAGGTATATCTAACTGACAGAATTAAGTGACAAGTGCAAAAGGTTTGGTGAAGCTGCTACTTCTGTTTTTAAAAGCCATATTTACTGCCTCACAAAAGATACCTAGGCCTTGGATATAGACTTTTTAAAAAAAAAAAAAAAGCCACCGCCACAACTGGTTTGGTATCTTATAGATTAAGTCCCACTGACTTTCCAGCTAAGAGGAAATTCTAATGTTCCTTCTCAGCACTCTGAAGAAGCTGGGTTTTAAACACAGCAGGTTCACTAAAGAAAAAGTGAAAATTGGGAAACTGAAACAAAACTTTAAACAAAAATTTTAAAAAGCAAACAAAAAAAAAATCCCCGCAAAAACGTGTCTAGGAGCTGAAACATAGTCATTTCACTGAAAGTTCTTGTTCCAGGGTATTAATATATACAGAGAAGAAAACACGTGTATCTACTATTTCACATCTGCTTGTACATTTTGCATATTCCACTTAAATTGCTAAGATAGCATTGCTTCTGAGGCAGTGTTGTGCTTTCACCCCAGCCAGCAACTAGGACCATGCAGCCATTCGTTCATTCACTCCTCCCCCCGCCCCAGCAGGATAGTGAGAAGAGGGAGGAAAAAGGAAAAAAAACCTCATGGGTTAGGATAAAGGCAGTTTAATAGAACAGTAAGGGAAGAGAACATAATAATAATGGTAAAACAATATACAAAATGAGTGATGCAATGCAATTGATCACCACCCGGTGATCAACTGCCCATCCCAAGTAGGATGGCGGATCCCTGCCCCCCAGCCAACCCCCATTTATATACTCAGTATGACATCTAGGGGTGGAATATTCCTTTAGCCAGCTAGTTCTGTCTATGCTCCCTCTCAGCTTCTACGGGAAGCTGAAAAAGTCCTTGACTTAATATAACATTNCATTACCTAGCAACAAGTAAAACAATATGTGTTACCGACATTATTCTCATGCTAAATCCAAAACACAGCAGATACTAAGAAAATTAACTCTATCCCAGCTGAAACCAGGACAGGCAGTAAGATAGCCCAAAGAAAACACTGAGTCTAGAATTATCCAACAGTTTTTACCAATTTATAATCTGAGCTCAGCCTGACCTAACAGATACGGCTGTTTACATTGTCTCCTGCAGGTGTCCATGCAATTCAAGTCCTAGCACCCGCTTCCTTTGGTATGCCTATTTAAAGCCCAAATCAGAAGTCCTATTTACTGAATCCCTGTAAAGCTGTATGCTTCCTCTTCGGTACCAGAATTTCCTATTGGTTCCTTCACACAGGTACCTGTTTGCACTATGTATAGCCTTTCCTATCTTTTATAATATGTTAAGTTTCTCACATTTAATCACATTTTACTTACTCTGGCTGGGACAGCTATTAATAAGGTGGAGTGTGGACAGAACAGAAATGGAGGCAAATTTATAAGTCAACACACAGCAGTTACTTGTAGCATAATCTCCCAATTTATATATGGATGCAAAGTTGTTGATATGACTTCAGATCTTTTGCTTTAATTTGTTTTTCACTAGTATATTCTACATAACTTCATATGAAAAAAATTAACAATTGCATTTCTATTTCAATTACCTGCCTCAGCCTACAAATCATTACCTTTTTCTCTAGAAGAATCAATTTAAAAAGGATCAAGACCTGAAAAAACACATAAAGCAAAAACATGGTGAGTTAACCAGTGCCATTAATTGAAAATACTGCACAAGCATAATGTCTTATTCGAGATTTCACGTTAATCACTGCTTAACTGTCAAATGATCAAATACATTTGACCAGTGAAAACCAGCGTTCTAATACCCTTTCTCCACCTGAGCGCTCATTTTTAAATAGCATTTGAGATGCACAAAGAAAACCCTTAACAAACAAGAATTGCGCACTTTGAATCATACAAAGCTTATCAGAAAGAATATGTTGTGTAATTCCAGAATTTTAAAAAAACAGTAAAATGCACAAACATAAAAGAGTTCCTCCACAGAAATACAAAAAAGAATTCAGCAAAATACCAGGAATAGCATTCACCTCACTAATTTTAGGCATCTACAGATGAGGTATCTAGATCAGAAGTGGCTGTCCAGACTCTCTACACTCAAATAAAAACACAGACACTTCTGGGGCATCACTGGCAGACGTCTTAAGTTAAACAAAAATTAACTCTACCTCAAAAATCCATTGAGCAGGCGCAAATACACCATGAAATTCTCAAATTTGTTTTCTTGATGCCTCTCAGTTAATAAAAGATTCTAAATGCTATTTGTACCCTAGCTATAGGATACACACTCAATTTCAATAGTCATTAGGAAAAAGGAGGAGAAGTACAAGTCCCCTCAGGTTCTATGATGGCAGAAGCTGCAAAAATTACAAGATACAGGGGAAAATGTTCGAAGTTCTGCCTGCACGAACTTTAGCAATATTCTTCTATCACATTCGTCTGACAAGAAGCAGGAAACAGTAACAAGACCATAACTGAGATACCACTTGGACTTTGGGACAGGACTAAAGAAGTGTAACGCAAACCTAGAAATCTCCAGGGAATCCAGCAAACAGACAAAACTTCTCAATCTGGAACTTACTTTCACTAAAGCTAAGTAGGCGGAAGGGGAAGGGAAGTCAGGAGGCTGTAACCAGGAGTACTTAGGAAACTGTCTTCTTACTCCTAGCTCAGGTATGTCTAGACATGTTTAATTCTCAGTTCCTCACAAAGCATTTTACTCTACAAAATAAGTGCTGTACTTTACATATCCAGCAGAGAACGCCTACCTTGTGTCTAAAGTGAAGAACAAGATCCCGAGGAGACAGACCTGAGGTACCAAAAAGAGAGCAATTATTACAGTTTAATAGCTAGTAGAGATACTGACTTACTTCTTGTCACCATTTTTCAGGGGGAGGGGGACACCCATCAAGCATTCTACATGAAACTGCTTATTTCAATAGCAGAACTCATATCAAACTCTTTCTTTTGAGCAGGAGCAAAAGTTAAATCTACAATGGAGACAATTATAACATGAATAGTCACACTCGGAGTTACTCCTGTTGGCTGCCACAGAGCGTTATGGAAACACTGAAGCAAACACTATACTGTGCATTCAGAAAACACAGGGAAGAGTCAGAATCAAAGGGGAGATATCCCAAATAACAGGTAGATGAAAGCTTGAGTGCCCCACATCATGAAATAGTTCCATCTAAAAATTAAGAAGGTACTGTTTCCCAAAAGCAGTCAAGCTGTTGCTTGTCAGACTGTTAGGTCAAGAAGTAACATGGCTTTCAACCTACAACTAACTCCTATTATGAAAGCAACACTACATTTATCTGACATTTATTTAAATCCATTAATAAAGAAATGCCTAGCAGAATACTGTGCAGGCACACAGACCTCTGACACTTAATCTGTTAATGCACACAAACAAATTAGCTCAGGAAGGGAATGTGTCGATTAGAGTAACATTATCTCTGCTGCTTGTACAAAAAAAGTCACTTACCAAGATAAACTTGTGACCCTTCTAGCAAAGTACTGCCCAAGGAACTATTCATATGATCATAAAGTTCCTGTAAAAGTTAGAACAAAGGCAAAAAAACCCCAGAAGCTGTTAATGGCACATGGTCACACAAAATCAGGAATAAATAAAATTCACTTATTCAAGGATTTCAATGTCTTTTTTCCAGAAAGAAAGTAAAATTCTACTAATGGAGTCAACAAAGATACAGGCTGACAATCACACTCATTCTTGTATTTCATTACAAATCACAAAGTTGACCCTCTGTCAGATTAGGGTAGCTCATTTAGTTCAAGTTATAACAAGAGCTGAACAACTGAATGACCTATGCAAATGGAACAGTTGAGCACTAATTAAAAACACTAAAGTCCATAGCCATATACTGAAAGCTTTGTCCTGTGTGGTTATTACTTAAAAGTTACCTTTAGAATTGAAATTTGCGAGAAGTCTTTTTCTTCAAAATAGGCATGTGTAATGAGTTGCAGCTTTGCCTGAAGTAACCCATACAAAGGCTTGGAAGAAAAACAAACACAAAAGCAAGTGAAATAAACTTACTACTAACTCTCCCATTCTTATCTTGCAGTATAGACACATTATTACATGGAGTTCACGGAGGGACACTCCTTAGTTGCTAACTCCTGTGCTCATTTTAAATGATAATTCTATCTTCTTTCCATTTGCACATACCATATCATCGCTGAACATCTTTCCGGAAAAGTACTTTCCTGCTTTAACACTGCTTGTGCAGCTCCAGTAATAGGTCTTTCTTCAGCTTTAAGCACAGAAAGAATTTCTGTTCCCTGCCTGATGACCAGTAGCTTTTGCTAAATAGGTAGAAATAAAAGATGTTCCTTCAAAACAAAAGTACTCTGTATGTGTGACTATCTTAAAACCTCTTTCATAGCTGTTAATAGCACTCTCTCCAATTACTGTAATGGTGAAACCCCTCAATCCTACTATATGAAATAAAGTTAGTAGCACTTAAGAACAATCGAAAGTGCAAATAGATATCCCGGTCCCTGACAACAAGTAGACACTTTTACAATTACTCCTACAAGGAGATACCAATTCAAGGCCACTTGCTCAAATGCCATAGCATTCCAATTCAATTTTACTTCAGTATTTTGTTGCCTTCTGCAATAATTTGAAGAGAGATGTTTGGAGCCAAAATTTCCAAATATGAATATGGAAAACAAATCCCTTCTAATATGCTTTTTTAATAAGAAACGCTCTTACCAGCTGACTGAGAACACAGACACTTTTCTGTACTGTTTCTCGGGTGATGTCTGCTTGCCGTACTTTTAATGCCTAAGAAACAGAAATATTACAGTACTTTTACCCACACATGATTTCAAAAAGAATTATTTCACAGGTCAGGACATGTCAGAGTTGCGTTCTCATCTCATTGTGCACAGCAAAGATGCAAATACAGCTGTGATGATAGGCAGAGGACTGTTTAAAAGACACTAGCATGAGAAAGAGGGAATAGCCCTGGAAAAGGCAATGGCATCTTAATTCAGGGCAATGTAACAGAAGAGAAGCCACAACACATCACTCATTCTTCTCTAACATTACCTACGAAAATGGACCATGTTGAAAAGTCTTTCCCTAGAAAATGTTTGCTTTATACTTAAGGATTTTCTTTGAGCCACCTGTAAAATAAAGGAGGTATCATCTACAGAATCAACTACATTCTCAGTCAGACCAAATGGTCCCATGACTTAACAGCAGACCTAGAAAGGGTGGGGGCAGAAATACAGCCAAGTGATTCATTAATTGTACAAAATAGGAAGTGTGCGGACTGCAGCCCACACATCATAAAGGACAGATGGAAAGAGTGCTAGAGTTGTCATATGAAACACATTGTTTTATATTCTACTTGTCCCAATGAGTTCATTTTAAACATCTATTTATCTTCTTAATTGGTTACTAAACAGCATAAACTGGAATCAAGAGCACAATAAAGCCAACTTATTGCATAGTTAAATAGAGCAAGACTCTAAATCACAGAATACAGTGAAGACTGGCTGCAAAGATAATGAGTGAACTAAATCAACATGGATTTAGTTGAAAAGAAAGGGAATTAAAATCTGCATGTGTAAAATTTCTCCTATAGCATAAACAGGAACTTGAAATATAATCAAGGTATGATTAACACTAAAACAGAGTGCATAACTTACATCTTCTGAATACAAGACTCATTTAAAACTCAAACCCACATGGCATTCCAGATTCTTGGCATTCCACTGGAAAAGGGAGTAATTTTTAAAGAAATTTGTAATAACTTCTGAATTGTAAGTGCACGGATCATACTACTGTTAATACTTTTGAAAATATGGGCAGATTCTAGTAGATAAGTACGTAATTTCTTCGGTGTGATCAGGTGCACACTGTAGGTCTCATCAATTTTTCAGCTTTATTGCTAAAAATTCAGTATTGGTCAGCAGCTACAATGAACAGGAAGATTCTGGTCTACTCTTCAAGTGTACTTTGGCAAAGGAGGTAGGCGAAGAGAAACATCCCCACACTTGCATGGTCAGATCCCAGGAAATACTCCAAAATTCTTCATGGGAACACACTGGAGAAATTTCAACTTCTTCCACCCAAGGGGCCTACTTCCTGGAAATACAACTTTGCCACCTGACAGACTGTCAGCTTCATTTTGCTACTTGGTGCTGATGCCTGGATTAGCTCTCAACAGCCAAAACACATTCTTCAATTGCCTTGAACATTTTAAAAGATCACAACATGCGGGCTGACATAAGGGCAATAAATTGTTCTCAAGTTCTGTAGCTACCTAATGTGCACATTTTCATAGATTTTTAATGTAAGCTGATCATGCAGTTTGACTGTTGGTGTAATGCAAGCCACTGAATTTTAGAGTTGTTAATGCATCAAGCCTATTATTCCATTAATATAATCCACAACTTGGAAAGTTACCTTCGCTTCAATCTGCCTATAGCAAGAGACGCCATATACTGTGGTTCGATCCCCACATCTCGGTGGCAAATGGAAAAACACGGTATCTATGAAAAAGAAAAGACTGTTTTGTAAGTCGCTAACAAGAGTTCAGTATTTTTATTTTCAGCATCACTTATTTATAAAAGGTTTACTGCTGAAAATACTGTCACACTTACTTTCTGAGACTTTAAAAAAAAAAAAAAAGAAAGAAAAAGTCATCTATAAAGCTATGCCTGCACCCAAATTAGTTTCTAAATTACAAGGTGCTTTGTGGAAAAAGCTCAAGCTGTGCTAATACGGCTATTCTGACAACAACCTCATGTTTAGCCTGACCAAGTTACTATAGGCCCACTGACAGGTTCTCAGAAGCAGCTATCAACAGCAGAGACGCACCACTGAAACCTACAGGCATGCTGCTTTCTGAATTCAGTACGGAAGACAAGGCACTATGAGACAAGGTGTACAGTTGGAGTGTGATGCCATTAAGAAGGTGAATGCAATGAAGACAGTGAAAAAAAACCACCAAGGAGAACACATACAGTTGAAAGATTACAGTAGCTGCTACCACTGCCAAGGTAGATATTGATGCAGTAGCACCACTAAACTAAAAATAAAAAAAAAGAAAAAAAGGATTTGTGAATCCTAGTCTCGCACAAAATAATTAAGGTGTCTGTGCAAGTGTGGCATGAAAGAAAAAATCTCTATTAAATATGACAAGAGAAAGGCTTTTACGGCTTGATATACATACACACACACTTGCTAACACTGCAAAAAAGTTGCTAAATCCTAAGTAAAGGAGAAGACACAATGACTGTTTACCTTTCAAAATACGTGGGAAATTTGTTTTGAAACCAGCTATTAATTTTTTGTTTGCTTTATAGTAACAAAATGAACAGAAGAGACAATCCCATATGCATTAAGTCCAACAGAAAGAGAGACTGTTTATAATGAAGCTTATTCCCTTGAACAAGTTTAATTGTATCATGGAGATCGCCTAGGGTTTTCGAAAGCCTTTCAGACTATTTCCTGTACCAAGTCATCCTCTTTGCAAAAATGTAACTATCAGTGGGAATTAGTTTAAAACTCAAAACCAGATATCTAATAAAATTACAGTAAATGTAACATAACTATTATCTGAAACATATTTGCCTGTTTCAAGTTTATGTGTATTCTTGCCTACAAAACCCAAGGACATACATCAGTTTTGATACCAAGTTGGTGGGGTTTTTTTCTTACCAAAAAATACACATTGATAATCTTTTACTGCAGCAATGAAAATGCTCAAAGTTAAGCATTAACTGGGATGGTACTGAACCAAGAGGGAACAGGTTAAGTGTAGCTGCATACGATTTTCCTGGCTTTGAATGCAGCCTACTGCTCGTTATGTATTTAACAACACAGAAATTGAACAAAAATCATGACCCAGAGTAGAGTCAGAGAGACTCTTACTGCTGCTGGTAAGGGGATTATTTTGAGATGACTTCTTTTGCTTCCAAATGAGGTCTCTGGAAGCTGAAGAATTAGGAAACTAAGTACACCAAGTTAAAAAAAATCTTATTAAAAGTAGTATTAAAGAGTTTCTCTGATTTTGCGGTTTTAAGTGACTTCCTTGTTTGCTGCTGTTCAGAAAAAAGCAAACTGAACATGCATACAGATGTCACAGTGATGAACTGAACTGCCGTCAAATAAATGCACTACTACACACACACACAAAACCCAAACAACTGCAGTGAACTTGCTGGTAACTATGCGGCAAAGGAATCATTCTATCTTCATTCTGCTGACAAATACACTAAAGCTCCTGCTCCTGCTCTTTACATTTGCTGGTTTTCAAAATATGTCATTCTACAGACACTGGACGACTTGTAGGTCATTCTAAGAATCTCTAAATTAGTGGAGGAAAAAAAATAAAACCATAATGACTACATACATTACAAAGATGATTTTTAGAATTTCATTTTTCCCTTACCTCAAAACTGGATGAGGTTTTACTCAAGAGTTTATTCCCCCCCCCCTTCAAAGAACTTCTGAGAAAGCCAGTAGCCACCTTCTGTACCAGGACTACACACTTAAGCTTTTACTGACATCTGATCTCTTGATGCAGGAGGTACACCTTTATGACCTACTTTCACTTTGAACTCTGAAGCAACGTATCATTGCCAATGTATTTTGCAGCTTAAACAAAAAGTACAGGAAGTCTAATAGTGAAAAGAATTGTTGATCAACTGTTCAGGTATCAGGATTTTTCTTTTGGTTGCAGTAGGAGTAGTACATACAACTTCCCCTCTCATTTCTTACCTTCCTGATAGTTGTGAGCGCCATCCGGTAAGGCAAGAAACGGCAAGTATTTCCATTCCTCTGGTAAACTGTGGCTGTCATGTCCTTCTCCATGCTTTAGGGGAGGATAGGAAAATTCAACCTAAACAAACAAACATAGAGGGGAGGCAAAGAGAGAATACATTACAGTTACCAAACAAGCAAGCTTCTGTGATTCAGCCTAGCATCTTTTCTTTAGCAATGGTATGAAACAAAGCTTTTCTTCCTACGAGCATTCCTTGTCTCTTCCTCCAAAGCACCCACGGACTGACTCGTGTGTGGTCTAACTGACCGGCCCTGGGCAGGTCTGGCTTCTACAGTACTTCCATCCAGCCTAGTACCTTTGCCTCAAGAGAAATATGAAGCAGATGTTCAAGCAGAAAACATCACCCAGCAGCTGAATACCTTCTCCCCTGTATGCACATAGCCAGCAGCATATTAACCCCTGCTGACACTGCAGGTGCAGCATTGCTGGGGAACGCACACCCTGAAATCATATTTGGCTTCTCAGCCCCTGAAATGCTCACGACTAGGTATCACTCTAACACATGCAAGCCTCTATTTTACCCTACTGGAAGCTGAATAATCTCAGAAACTATACTAGCAGCAAAATACTGCTTTTAAATATTTTTATGCCCTTGACTGCAATGAGTGCTACACATTGGCCTAAGGTATCTCCTTTTCCTTTCCCCAAGAAATCCTGCCTTTCAATTTCACCCTTCATTTATTTGCCAGTTACCTCTTTTTCCCAGTAATAGGGACAATCTTTCTATTCCTCGCACTGCACTACATGTCTACTACAGATCCCCATAATCAGCATCTTCACAGTACCGTCTTTTCATCTTCTTTTCCTATGGAGACCCCTCTGGGTTTCCAGCCACTTTCACCAACTCTTTTTTCCAGATGTGCTTTTCTTAAATTTACTGATAAATTTGTGTTTAGATTTTGTTCAGTAAAGAAACTGGTTAAAGATACTGCAACTTCTCTTGAACGTCATTTAGCTATAAACTAGCGAGCTGTAAAACGTATACATGGAAAATAAAAAGCATGACAAGGCATTTGATGGATGATAAAATAAAAACACTGTAAAGGATGAGAGTACTGAAGAAGAAGAAATGTGAAATAAATCAAGAAAAATTAAATTCTTCACCTTAACACACGGTGTCACTCTTTCTACAACTGTTGCCAATTTGGAAAAAAGAACAAAGGACAAGAAAACGCCACAAGAAGTCAGCCTTGCTCCTTTCTGTACCAATTTCAAGTGTTCTTATTCCTCACATTAGAAAAGAGATCTTGAAAACATCCACAAAAAAATAAAGGTCTGGTGAATGACTAAAGTCCTGAACGAAAGGTAAGTAACGCACAAAGAATAAAGGAAAGAGACACGCAATAGAAAGAGGATTAACTTTGACAGGGGAAGGAAGAGGGAATCCAGACCTTGATGTGTAGTTAGTTATCAAGAATCCATAGAGCCTTTTAAACAAAACATGCCATTAAGCAAAACAGACGAGCATCTGACTTCCAAAGGAGAGACAAACACTGGAATTAGCATCCATACAAGGAGCAGAGAAACTGTCTGGCATTTAGTATGCACATAAATCCCGAGAACTCCCTGCTATCCTTTTCAAATCACAGACTATAAAAAAAATTAAAATGTTAGAAGCTTCATGTAAATATCTGCAACACAGAAGAGGATCATACCATACAATTTGATGCTGTCCAGATTCAAACTGGCTGGCTGAAAACAGTGTTTACAGAATTATTACTGGATTCTTGCAGGAGGAGTAACCTTAACAATAAATAAAGCATGGTTCCTAAGTTTTAAAACATAGATACTGTCAAGGAGCATCTACACTAACATCCTGAATAAAGTATTTTATTTCACCGCATGGCCAATAGAGAGTGTTTTGATTCACCCTCTGCAGGAGCGTCCTTCCATCAAGTACAGAGGAAACCCTAGGTCCCTTAGATTTCAGTGAATACCTTCAAAGCATCATTCCTGACAGGGAAATACTGTAACTAAGGACCCAAGACATCATTACTTCCGAGCACGTACAGAATTACATCTGTATTTTGCATTCCAAACAAAATAATTAATTAGAAGACATATTCAAAGGAAAGAAGGGTAGGACAATTCAAGCTATATGAAAAACATGTATTAACTAAAGAATATTCCTTTTTTAAGTCCAGAATAAAGCTAAGAGATCTGGCTCCTGTGTTCTTTTGACAGTGTGACATTTGCTGAAGAACTCCTTTGTTCTAGCTCACAATATGCTATCAACACCTCAGCTGCAATCAGATACTCCCAGCAACAGGGATTTCTGCAGCCTCTAACTATTCCAAATTCGACAAACTGAACAGGCATTAGTGACACTAATGATAATCTTCTTTTATATTAGTCTGCTTCTTTCAAAAATACGTGTTCTAATATAGAGATTTCTGTAGGCATGTGTGCGCATAAGTAAAAGATCACAATAGTGCAGGTAAAGCAGAATTAAGATTGCTTAAGTGGCCCTAAATCATCTATTTTACATATATGCTTTATGATAGACCTAATTTACATTATGACATACTATTCCTCCCCCTCTCCAAGAGGATCCACGTAGGAAGTACCCTGGTTTCTAAGAAGGAATCACATTTGCGTAGTTTAACAGATCGCTGCTTGTAGAAGTACCGCCTCATATTGCAGAGGCTGAAAGGATGCAAGTAACAGAGAAGCAGGAAAAAGGAAACGGACAATCCAACAGCAAGGACAGCATGCAGTGCCCTGGAGAACATCCACCCAACCCTCCTCCGATTTAAGAGTTCCCAGTAATTTCATTTCAAAGAGTTAAGTCAAAACTTTTTCACAAGTAGTCACTGCAGGTGGGATTCATGTCAGCTGACTACATATCAAAAAGCAAGATCTCTGAGCCAGTTTTCCTAAGCATTCTGCATAGTCAGAGAAAACAGACACCTGCAGAGGATGATTCATCTGATCTGTTTCTTTCCATCCTCTCTGAAAAGCGCTAGCTCAGACTTCTAAGTCTAACTTGCAGATGACTGAATTAATGCATATGAAACTCACTCTAACTGTTCCTCATCTTCTAGGCATCCTGCTTGATTTCTACAGCTCAATTTGCAGACTTGCATCAACTGCAGTTAGGAATCCTTTGCATGGAAAATCATTATTTCAAAACCAAAGTATTATAAGAACATTGAGAAGCCTTAAAAAAAATAATAACAGAAAAAGCCAAAACCCCACAGTTCTTGAAAATGTTGAAACTGAGCAGTACAAATGTACAAAAGTGACAATAATGGGGTAGAGAGAATCTCAGTTCTACCACTTCTGAGTATTTCAACAACTGGAGCCTCAGTAAAATTATTCTCTCCGTCTGTGTGGGCGAACTGTACAGTACAGTGTTCCTAGTTAAGGCAACAAAAGTTTTTTTTTTCTCATCTTCCACTTTAAATCCAAGACCAACCATAACAGGGGGATGGGACTACAGAAGAGACCTGTCTCACAGCTCTTTTTCTTCTTCTTCACAGAATGAAGAAAGAGGAGCTCATTTTTTATTTAAATACAATGGATTTTTATGTAAATCCATACATACATGCATGTGCATGCATAAACGTGCACTTCAATTTCCCTGTTTGACATTAACACATATATGCATTACAAAAAACACCTGCAAATACGAGAAATAAAGTATTTTAATAAAGCTCAGTAGTCATTAGGAACAAAGAAATACATGCACAGTTTCAGAGCTGATGGCCAGAGCAGATTTTACAGTTTTTTGTCTCAGGTGAATTAAAAAAGACTCCTCAACAAAATGAAATTCAAATTCAAAGCTGAACTCCTCAGAGACTTCAGAATAAACTACATAAAACATGAATTAGAATCTCCACTCACTTCTTACTCTTCCAAGCGTCAGGAATCTTCATTAGGGCTAGAAATATTGGTTATGTCTGTCAAGGGGTTTTGATGGCAACACTTTCTGCCTGTTCAGATTGTCTTGTTCTGTAAGCAGATAGCTCTTGATGGATTTCAGAACTAAAATCAATACAGAATATTGTGTTGTGATTTAGTGGAGAAATAAATAACCGTGCTCTTCACTACACAAAGTATTTCAACTCTTGTGGATTACCATGTTAAAATAGAAGATAATTTAAAAAAAACTCCCTAAACTTAAGTACAACTGAATTTCTGGAACCGACATTTTTATTTTTCTGTAATTCTGCTGCGTTAACTAACCTTTTATATGCAGTTTGTATTGAATCTCACAGTTTGGATGCAAAGCATCTACTGATACACAGTCCTATCTTGTTTGTGGAATGAAAAAAAAAAAGTCCAGGCAATCTGTTTTAGTTCCTTGTCTTTAAAGGGACTTCCTAGCCAGAATAAATTTACTAGACATTCATTAATTCACAGCAAGAAAAGATGAGTGTAGGCAAGGAAAAATGTATTTCAGTTCTACATTTAGGAACTAAGATGATAGTTTTTCTTTAAAAAATGCATTGATATTGTCTTCTACTGAATTACAGTTACACAATCAGGAGAGAGGTTAAAAAAGGACATCGATAAAAGAGGAATTTCCAAAATATATGTGCATCTCCACCTAAACTATCACACTTAAACATTAGATGTGTAGTTGGCATTAATTTTTGGTGAACTTTATACTCAAGTAAGGTTGTTTGCCTTATCTGTGAAAAGTGTTAAGTGTTAGCAATCACTGCAAGAATAAGATCCTCAGTGAACACTAAACAGTGATAATTTAAAATGTGCTGGCAAGTCAGTATAAACTCCCCATCCTCCCCACTCCATCTACTGTCACATCTTTGAACTCTTCCACTTACAAGTTAACCTCTCTTACTCAGCATGGTCACAATACAAGATCTGGTCTTTAACACAAGTATTTTGGAAGATTTCTCTTCATACTAGAAATGAAAAATCTAGTATGAAGATTTCTCTTCATACTAGAAATGAAAAAAACATGGACCCAAATAAGTTTTTCCATTGGTTCAATGAGGAGATGATTTAATCTCAAATCTCTAAAAAAAATCTGAAATATTTAGAGTTACTATTATGTTAAACACAAGGATGCTTTCAGTAAGTTGAAGGATCTAATTTACAGAGAGCAAACCCATTCTATTCTCTGAACAATTGCTTTGATGATCTCTCCCATTGCTTGTACCGCACCAATACGTAGAATAATTGCTTCAAATGAAGAAAAGATCAGCAAAACCCACTTATTACATTCCTATTTAGAAAAAACTTTTCCCCTCATAAATAATTTCAACACATTTCATTTTGAAGATACTAATTCTTCCTCTCTCATTTAAGAAAGTAAAGAGGAACAGAAAAGCAGAAGGATGTTGAGTATTGAGTATAATGCCAAGCAGCACTGACCAAAGTAACCCAACAGATGAAAATGACACCTAAAATTTGTTCCCTCATTTCAAATAAGTCAGTATTTGTTCTTTGCTTGAAGTAGGGATTTTTAAAAGACGTTTTCTTGATGTATTAGTCATAGCATAGCTAGATCCGGAGAAAACCAGCACACCCGTGATTTTATCTGAACCACCCTAACTGCAGCATGCAGCCAAACTCTAAGATCATTGTTAAGTCTTTCAGCACTGAGAACAATTTATTATTTAAATCACAATTTAATCAGATTTAAATGACAAACTTTCCCCATTGTTGTATGACAGAACCAACAGATCAGGATCTACAAGTGAAGAGACCATCCATGTAACAATAATGACTATGCAGTAATATGACGACCTCTAACAACAGATTTTTAAATACATGTTATATGTTTATATTTGTAACAGCTATGTATAACATGCATATTTATAAATATGTATATGTAGAATAAACATGTCTAATACATATTTATATATTTAAAAAGCCATTACGTACACACAGAGTAACACTGAAGAAAATACATGTACTAAAGAAGTAGGGCACGGTCTTTTCTACCCTTCCAGTTCCTGAAACTGGCCCTTCCTCACGTTCCCAAATCACTAAAGCTATAGTGCAACCACTTATACAGGTTCTAAGACACTGTTTGTATTGCGGCAGATGCACAATATAACCATTCAAGTTTCCTTCAAAAAACTCTCGACTAGGTTAGTAAAGTTTTGACTCTTAGGCTCCTAAAAGAAAATAACCTGAAACACTGAAACCTTTGTATTTATTTTCAAAGTCATGCTAGTATGCATTTTAGACACTCTTTCCAATTACTTAACACTTTACTTTTATAGTCATACAGTTCAAGTCAGACACAAATCCTGTGCTTTGGAACTTTTTCTCATATCAGTCTCCTCAAAGAAAGTAAATACCACCCACCCCCACCTCCCCCTATCCCCCACCCTCCTCCACACACACACAATACTACTGCAACCATTCCAGCCTAGGGGACTTGCCAGGGAACTCTGTGCCCTCAAGACAAGGTCCCCTACAGGGACTGGTGGCACTTCCTCTTCCTCCAGGACAGCACCCAGACCCACCCATCACATACAACACTCAGACGTATATCCTTTCCCCAGCTCTGTTGCATGCCCTGGTTCCCAATGGGAAGAAGCCCATGCAGGCTGGCAGGGAGCTGTCAAATGCTACAGTGAATTGTCCTTTTCCTGGGAAAATGGAGGACCAGGACTGTAGGCACGCTTTAAAGAGCATCCACTCGTCAGTTTAGAAACAGCCATTGTGTGTAATTCACATAGCACATATTGCTGAACTGATGCAGTCCAAGCAAGCAAACACCTTACCTTAGGACCCAACAAGCATTCAGGTTCTATACCACAGGACGTCTGATGGTCCCAGAATGGCTCTTAGTGAAGATGCTCCTTCCTTAGAAGTTTCAATGTTAGATTTTCTCCCGAGCGGACAAATCCAGCTCACTACCATGCATGAGGCTGAGAAGCTACACAAACACAGTAACATAACGAAGAACACGCTCTGCTCTAGGTAACCCCAATGAAGCAGGCAGCCCTGTGCACTATCCCCCAGCACGTCACAGCAGGCAAGGAACTTGCTTTCGCATTTTGTATCCACAACTTTCCGAGACCACTTTTAGAAACAACATGCCTGGCTAGGTGTAATAATTCAGCACCACATACAAGCTATGGGACAGATGACTGAAATTAGACGCATATCATAAAATAAGGCAATATTTGGACAAGGAACACGAAGTTGAGACTTGCAAATTCCAATTTACTCCAACTTGAGTGACCCCTGCTCAGTGATTTTACAGCTTTGAACCTCCCTCTATTATACATGCACGTAAATTGCCACCTTATAAAAGCCGCTGAGAGCACGAGTTACTATTTGAAAGTATTCTGAAATAATGTGTGACAGAGGCACAGAAATATGTATTTTATTGATTTAGCATTCATTCTTTTATTTATTCAAGAGAAAGGTCAGGGTTCCTGGTACAGAATGTATAAATAACTACTTGGATGTTATGACACATACAAAGAACAGACAGATCATAAGGTGAAAGTTAATGATGATGACTATGGAAAGTGTTACGTAACTGCAAATAGGTATTTAGGAACCTTCTCTCAATTCAGATATCAGGGCAACTATGGAGAAAATATCCAGTACGAAATCCTTCAAAGAAATACTTTATTTCCTCTCCGGGACTTCAAGGAAGCAACTGCAAGATTATCAAAGCATAGCACTCTTTAAAGCTTGAAAAATCTAAACAACAAAAATCCACCATGCCTGGGAGTTTTTCTTGAACAGTGAACACAAAATACTAAGTAAGTGGATTACACAGACATGCAGAGAGTGGAATCATCTTTAAGTCTACACACGAGATCAGAATCTGTGGTATTGTTTATGGAATTTACAATTACACCATGTACTCAGCAATGCATTGTGTATTAAAAGCCATTAGCATCCCATGCTAATTTGAGTAGCCTTTTTAATAAAAGATAAAAGCTTCTTTCAAAGTTTCAACCTGTTGAACATAAGTGAATCCATAATTTTAGACAACAGACTAATTTTTGATACTCATTGTCTGCTATGATTAACTTCATCAAGAGATTTCAGGCTAATAACACTCTTTTGAAGTGTTTAAATAATATTATTACAGGCAGGGAACAAAAACAAAGGAATTGTGCTAATGTTTACAGGTTATCATCAATAGAGCCAGGAACAAAGCCCTTCAGTTTGATTCCAGCCTAGTTCCTTTTCAAGTTATTTTTTGTTTCTGTTGTTCCTTTAAAAGGATCTCATTTAATCACTAAACAAGATTACCTATTGCATAATGGTTGCCTATTGTGCTCCCCCAAAACAAAGACACAAGGACTTTAAAGACAACAAAGCATACACTTCACTTACATGGTTACGAGTATCAAGCACACTCAACAGAATCACAGCAACTACTGGGTTGGCAGAGATTAAGAAGAAAAAAAAAGTAATTCTCCAGAGTCTTAGAAGAATGACAGCAAATAAGGGCTGAGGCAAGCTAGAAGTGTTCTCCTTAATGAAAGAAAACAAAGATGCCTCCAGAAAGGCTGCCCATGCAACCTCCTGAAGAGAGAGATTTCATTATTTCCCTCTTGGAAACAAGTGCTACAATTGAGGGCACAGGAGACCTGGAAAGGTA
>RSEF01000002.1:56763061-56806433 GCA_003993805.1 Himantopus leucocephalus
TCAAGCAGATCAACACGCCTGCCTAGCTTAGTGTCATCTGCAATCTAGTCATAATTTAAGCAAGTTATCTGGAAAAATAAGAATGTCCCTCAGAAAATTCTGACTGCAGAAATTCAAGTAGAAAACTGCCAATGTTCTTTCCTTTAAAGGTACTTTTAGATGTCTTTAAATTTATTTATTCTTAAAGATAAGTTTTAGAGACGGTAACAATTTCTTCATATAGTAGTTATTCTACTAAATACCAGAAATTCTTTGGCAAAAAAGGTGGTGGATATGTTTTAACTAGAAGTGCTACAGGGTCTTAAAGATTAAACAAGTTCTTGGAGGCAGACATATTGCAGTAACATTTTTACTTGGGTGCCCAGATTCATAAAGAGGTGGCCTGAATATTCTGAAAAGTTGGTGGCTTTTTTTTTTTCTTTGCTTGTTTGGGAATTTCCTGCTTGTTTTTTCAAACATAGAAAGAGCTAGCTCAAAAATGTCACAGCTCGCTCTACATTTGGTTATGAAACATGTTGTTGTATAACATTCAGGAATAGGATGGTAAAAACTAGGTGAAATAGCATCAAACAAAACATATACCATACATGTAAGTATTTTTGTGGTAGATGTGACCATGTCTGGGGTCCTAGACATGAGAATTTAAATCATTTTTTTTAATATGTCTGAGGTAGCAAGCTAGACAAGCAGAGGAAGAATGACCATAAAATAATGTGAATTTATGTTTAGAGTTTCTTGTTACTGCTTGTTTATTTGATGAATATTACTGAGTAAATCACAGGCACACTGTGTTCAGACATAGCAGATAAATGGAGGAAATTAAAAAAAAAAATTCTTTAGAGTTTATGTTTTTTTGAAAAGCATGTTGCTTTTTACAGAAGAAAACTCTACCATAATAATGTGAATTACCCATGATTTGACTAGTGTTTTCTGTAAGAAAATGTGACCGTGTTTTCTGTATTAGAAGGCAATAGCATTCTGCAGAGTCTTTGTAAGCTTACGTACACGTAGGTTTTACCAACAGAAGTTTGTATTTATAAAAACACTGTATGGAGCATCAGACTTTCTTCTAAAAGTTTTGATTTTGTTTAAGTCTTTCTAATGTCTTCATTTTTCTTCATTGTTCAGAAAAATGCTTACATCATAACACTTTTTGTAATGAAACTAGTCTTTCTTTAAAGTGTATCATCTATTTAAATAAAACTTCAGCATTACCAAAACATTCTATGTATCAGCGCAGTGTTGCTACTATTACAGTCAAGATATTAGCAAGAGGAAGGTGGGTTTTTTTAATAATTATTTGTATACTTTATTATGAATATATGTGAAATTCCTTATTTTCTTGAGAAAATGGCTGTGCCTTAAACTCTAATAGAATTCATGTATTTTGTGATTCTTCTGTAATTGCCCATGTGGACAAACTTAGTGAATGTTGAATACCTTAAAGACAGAACAAGATAAACCCCTTCATCTACATGAGCCTTTGCAATCATGGCTGCCTACTTTTCAGTAATTGCTTATTGTTCTGAATTCTAACTGTCAAACTGAAGGTGGCCCATATCTCTTGGTCATTAATTCCCAGGTGGATGTGAAGCAGGTAAGAGGGCTGAAAAATAGCAGATCTACAGTACAGCCATAGCAAGATTCCTCTAGATTCATGTAGACTATTCTTCTTCAGGCAGTTTTTGTGAATGGGCCAAGTGTTTTACCACTGCATCTAAACCATTTCTGATAATTGTGCTATGTAATTCAGCTTTTGCTTGGGGTTGCTTAGTCTCTCCACTGGGATGACACCATGAATAGAGTGTTGTGTTTTAGTTTAGCAGCCACTCTAAATCACACAGTGTGGAACAGAGTTTTAAAAACAGACAACAAAATTTAGTCTGGGTCTTCCTGTGTTTTAATTTAATAGCACTTTTTTTATATTACCAATTTCACATTTAGACATACAAGAGTACATTTGTTGAGGTAACAGATGCCTCTCCGGACACATGTATGCATGTTTAAGTGGAGCTGGCATAGCATAATCTTTTTTCAAAAAGAGATTAATGTAACAGAACTTTTTTGTCTGCACAAATTAATTGAACAGTTATGAGAAGATGGATCACTACTCTGTAATAATTACAGTTGTATTTAATATAATTAATACTCTGTATTAGAATTGGTGTGAAATAGCATTATTTTCTTGCACAGTTGTTATAATTGTAACACTAGATTTGTCTGAGTAAACACTGTCAATACATGCCACTCCCAAGAGCATCTGTCTCTAGTAATGACTCTCAAGAGCAAGAACTTTGCAATTCTGAGCTTCACAGACATCACACTTAACTAACATCCTATGAGAACTAACATCAAATCAATGGATTGCTTATTACCTGAGCTCTTTTGCTTCATTTTATTATTCCTCATAATGGAACTAGTAGTGTGAAAGATATATGAGACAAGTAGTACATGCCAGCAATTTGTTCCAAACGTTGTCTGAGCCTGCTGGTGCATGAGTTTCTGAAGAAAAATTAATCTATTTCTAGCAAAGAATTGCAAAACTTTTGCTCATTTTGCTCTCTCTAAAAAGAACTGTGAATTTTTTTGGATACTGTAAGAAAAAGTGTCCATGCATAAAATTAAAACAGGAGTTGCCCTGTCAGTAGAACTCAGTTTAACCTTTTTTGTCATGAAAAAAACAGTAAACTTATTTCTTATGATTAGGTTATTGGAAAATGATATAACAGGGCTAGACTCAAACAGAAAAGATGCAATACTGTCAACACCTGATTTAATACTTCAAGTAGTAATCCTGCTGTCAGACATTGTCCAGGGAGGTTTGGGATATGTTGATGAAAGCTCTAGTAATAATGACTAAAGAGTAGACAAACTGCAGTTATCTCAGTTCTTGGTGTTCTTCAGAAGTGTACTTGTGGTAGGTAGAATGACAAATGCATTTTTTCTAATTTTGAAACACATTTTCTGTTTCTGAAAAAAATTCCTAGCCAAAGGTCAAGGGGTTGAGTAAATACTTGAGTCTGCTCTCACTGAGTTCCATGCTCCTATGGTGAGTTTAATGCTGCACTGAAAAATTTGAGATTATATGTTGTGCAGGCATTCTTCCTTAAGTCACTACTGATAGTCTGTGTTCAACTCTTGCTGGGAGAAGGATAGCTGAGATGCAGCTTAAGTGTTTTCATACTTGATTAGCAGAATAGCCAGTGTTTATAAAGAGTCTTGTCTAACTTGCTGTACTTGCCCCAGAGGGGAAAAAGCCCCATGCAAGTTTTTCAACTGCTTGAGGAAACATGGAGAAAAAAGGAAAAAGGCCAGTGTTTTTTTGTCAGTGTGACTGGCCAGTTCAGGTGAAGTCGCACTGTAAGGCATGGAGAAGAAGGCAGCATACCCCCTTTTCAACCAGTGGCATTCTGCTCATGTCAGGAAAGAGACTGCCCATATCCCAGAAGCAGTTTTGTGACAAGATGTACTCTGTAGAGCCTCTTGTGACAGCCCCTAGGCTGTCTGAAATGTTGGAGTGACAAATGCATGCAGTGGAAAAGCTCTGGCTGAAAGGTTTAAAATAGGATGCATTATAATTTTGGTCGGGTATGACAACTAAGACTTTCATTAAACTGTTGTCAAAAAGTCTGGATGAAAGGGAGAGAGAGAGATGATTTACGTTCAGCTAAAGAAATCAAGTGAAGGGTGGTGAAAGGGGAGAAAGAGCATATGAAAATTCTGTCTTTAGTCTAAAGATTACATGGGTTGAACAGACAACATATTTGTTTTTATCTGCGTATTTCTAGTACCAGTTACAATATAGACTAATTTCTTTCCACTTGCCAAACTTCTGCATCTCTTTGCTTCTGCTAATGCCAAGTGGGAAAGCTTAGAGCAATAGATAGCTTGTCAAGGAAGTCTGGGTGGCTGAGGACAGAGTGTGTGATGTGGCACAAATTCTGCAAGCGAAAGGTGATAGTAGTGTGTGAGACCATGGTGACACAGTAGAGCATATATTCGGCAGTTTAGTGAGTTCCCATCTAGGGAAAGTCTGTGAGGACCTTCAAAGTACAACATGCTTTTCCATTGTTTTGTTCTCTACCTAATGGCTAACCTTCTTCACTTTTTCCACGCTCTTACAAACCCTTGGAGAATAATTTGTATGGTAATTTTTGTGAATTACATAACCTGGGAGATGGATGAACATCATTAAACTATTATCATGTTTAACATTCCTGTTGCCAAAAGTGGAAGGCTAATTTTACTCCTTTAATTTCTCATGGATTGCTTTTCTTTTTTTTTTGTGGTGGCCACAGGTGTCCAATTTATTCCCAGCTCTGTGGAGATATTTTCATTTTGAGTCTTAGAAAATATACAGGTTGTAGTAAGCTGGAAGTGTTTGCATGTGAAGACAGCTAGAATATCTAGAAAAAGTACTTAAAAATTAATGCTTTTAGCCATAACATTGATTATTCTTACTATCTTGAAGGAGATTGCTTTTGTTCATGAACTTTAAGGTACCACCTTGGTCCACCATGATCGCAAGGTGCCGATGAGCGCAGTCATCTCATCCTTTTTTGCAAAGTATTATTAGATTCAGCAAGACTGTTTGGCTGAACTGTTGGGTCAAGAGCTGGCTCTGACTCTGCTCACCATTGGATGATTTTTGACTTAAGAGGATTAACTTTTTTCTTGTTTATAACATTAAATTTTCTTTCATGAGCATGTAACTGTGGCAGCAGCCACATTTCCACTTCATATTTCATCTCTAGTTTTTCTATTAATCATATTACATTTCCAATTAAGTTCTACTTATGAATTTGTTTCAGTGTGGTTCTTAGGGGAATCAGTAAATGTGTTTTATAATTAAGTGCTCAAATATTAGAATTTAATAGTTCGTAATTAGAGGGTTTTTAAATTAGAAATCTGTCTTCCTATACAATTTGAGGAGCTAAAATCTAATTTAAATCTTCACCTTAAGGAAAATTCATAAAATGAACTAAACTAAAGCAATGAAATACATTTTTTAATTAAAGGGAGGAAACTGCTAATCAAGTGCAACTTAGGAACATAACCTAATAGTGAAGGTATTGTATAACATCATATAGTTTCTTTATGTTAGGGAATGAAATACAGTGGTTTAAAAAATGAGATGAAACATTACTTAAAGCAGTGAGTTTCAATTTGCCATATGAAGTGTCCCATGGTAGAAGTATTCCCACTATCCCAGTCTCATTATCAAAATAAATATATACCTTCTGAAGCACATCAATAAGGACTAATAATATTGCATTGTTCAGTGGCATGCGTGCTGTCATGCAAATACCTGATACTAAAGGCATGTGTGTGTGTATGTATATGTATATCTGTTTGTAGTTATTTTCTGAGGTGCAAGGAGTCATAGTAATACTGATGGGTGGTTAAGTCTGTGTTCATAGTCAGAAATCCTGCTTTCTCCTTGTCTGAAAGCTTGCTGCAAGCAAAATGCTGATTCTGTGGGAAAACCAGCACAAATTCTAAATGGAATATTGGCCAAGAACAGGTACTGAACTAGAAGCTGAAAGAATGGTTTTCCTGTACCAGCTAAAAAGAGACAGAGTCCTGAGTTAAGACCAGTATTAACAGGATCGATTTAAGATGTAAGCAAAACTGGCAATTGATGGGATTGGCCTCGTGATATTTTTGTGCCTGACCTCAGCTTGGCTCTGCAGAAACAGCACCGTGAAGATCCCAGATTACATATACATTACTGGGCACAGAAGCTTTCCACAGTTCTTGAGCCTGGGTGGAGGCTGAGGCCACATCTTGATCAAGTCTGAGCAGGGTCTCCATCCTTATCCATGAAAAAAATAGCTAACTGTGCACGCTTAGCTGAAGACACAGGTATTTTCTGGCAGCCTGCCTGGAGAACCAGGGTATCAGGTCTCCAGTGCATCCCTGCAAGCAGGTCTAGAGACTGCCAGAAGCATTTTCTCCAAGTTACTGATGACCCTGAGAGCAAACAAGCATCAGAAACAAGCTCCTTGGTTACTTGCCCCAGCAAGGGGAAGCCCGTGTCCCTGACTGCATATCTTGCTCTAGCTACCCTGCTGCTGCTTCCCCGCATAGCTGCGGTGGGGAGAGGTGTACAGAAATGGGCTGCCACAGGAGGGAGAATGAGATTCCCGAAGACTTTTTCTTCCCTTCTGCTCTGCACCCCCTTCACCCGGGCAGTGGTGCAACATTGCTTTATAATCAAGACTGTGGGGCGAGGACATGGTGGCAGAGAGAGGTCTGAGACAAGCCATGTGTGCAGGGTCACACTTGGTTACTTAGGTGGAGGAGTGTGTTTGGCTTTGTCAGCCTGAGGTGCAGAGAGAGATGTCCTGGGGGAGCCATCCTACCACCTATTGAGTATAGCCTGAACTACTAAGAAAGGGTGAGCCAGTCCTGAGATTATACTCACGTCCCCTGGGACCATGGCACAGCAGGGACATAGACGATGTCTTGGCAAGTGTATATAGCTTAAACTCCAGTTAAACCTTCCAAGCGAGTGTTCATCTAAGTCTTCAGGGGTTTGTAGGCTGTGAATTGACTTTTCGCAGTGGTGAAGTTTCTCTGCTGTTATTAATAGCAAACGGGTTTTTTTTTTTCATTATATTAGCACCTTAGTTAAAGGTTTGTACAACAAATACCTCACAAAATGGTGTTTGCCTTGGAAATCTGACCCCACCATTTACCTTAATTTCCTGATCATCTAATGACACCCCTGGTGCATCTCTATTTTTCATCAATTTAGTTATGGTTTGCTAAACAGTGGCTGATCACCCAGGCAGGAAATCTTCAGAAGCTGGCATGTTCATGATCTTTGTCCCCTTGCTCATGACTTCTTGACATATTGAGGGTAAATCATTCAGAACTCTGTAAACACTTGGGTGATTTAAGGAAGCTTTTGGATTTTCCACCTTTGTATTACACAAATTATATCACTGTAATTGCAATTATATCAGTAGCTACAATTTTGCCTCGTATTAAGCTGCATTATGCTGCCAAAGAAGTGGAAAAAGATCTAAATGTAAATGGTAAACTGGGACACAGGATCTGCTGAAACTGGTCTTAATTACTTTGGTGGTGGTGGTTTTGGTTGTTTTTGACATTATGTGATCTGACATTACTGTGTGCATCTGTTCGCGGAGTGGGGGGAATTAGCAAGATACTTGTTTAAAATTGTACTTTAGCTTTTTGACTAGCCGAAATTTTCCACTGAATTATAGGTTGAAAAATTCAGTCATGAATGATGCTGACTTGTTTGGCAAGGTGATCAGGTGGTACACATACCACAATGGTATGGTTCACAGACTATAATAAAAAATTACTTATGTATTATGTCCTTCATTAATATTTTAGGATTCAAACAGTAAAGGGAGCAATTTATCTCAGTATCAGTTAGAATACTGTTTAACAAGATTTTACAAGGAGACAAGATTAATGTTAATAATGTTTTTTCATTGACAGGAAAATAGTGTTAACATTAGTAACTCACTCTTTCTGTTGAAAGTACAGCATTCGTTTTACAGCTATCCGCAACAGCAAGGTTAAACTGAAAAAAAGTACAGACTATAAACAAGGTCAGGCCTATAAAAAAGTAAAACATGAATCTGTTTTCCTAGGCTGAAATCTTATTAGAATGAATATTCTTACAGATCAGAATGAAGGTGATGAAGGCTATAAAGGTATTCAGGCAGAATAATTCACCTTTAGTGTCTCTCCATTCCAGGAAGTGGCTATTTCTTTTTTTTTTTTTTTTTGCTCTCAAACAGTGAATTCGAAACTCAGCTAATTAAGCTTCAAGTTTGCTATGTTTTGTAGTCTCCTTGATTCTGAAAAGAATACATGTAACTTCATTTGACTTCTCAAGTTTTAAGGCATAAATGAGTTTGGTACAGGGTTTCTTGAAGGTATATTGAGCAAAGTCTATATTCAAGAAAACAATACATTTGTTGTGCTTGGGTAAATGTTTCCCCTTCAGAATATATTTGGATTCATTAAGATGACACATAGACATGAATATGAAATATTTGCTTCCTCTGAGATTCCTCATGCACAGCTAAGGACTTTTCTAGGTTATAACAATATACATGCTGACACTAATACGGCACTGTTGTAGTTGCACTGATAATATTCTAATGAAGACACAAATAAGGTTTGTATCAATTCAAGAAACTATATTATCTAAATTAATCCACTTCATATAGCGTACTCTACAAATATGCATGAGAGTTGTTTTGTGTGTAATTACTTTTGTGCATGTATTACGGTCAAAACATGGTATATAAAAAAGTTTGTGTGCACATACTTGAAAACTCTCAATTTTTCATATATTTTTCATATTTTTATGTATGTGTAATACAAGGAATATGTTTAATACCATCATTCATGAATTCTATGTCAGTCTACCTGTGCATATCCACACAAACAGCATATCTGGGGCAAAGCTCTGGCGTAACATGAACCTCCATGACTGATCACTCCCCATTCTAAATTGTTCTGTACACAAACAATACAGTCCTTGCATCACCCACAGCCCTGCTGAATTTCCTGACTACCAGTCTCTATGGCTTTCTTGTCTCTGTGTATATTTAATTTATTATGAAAGGAAGAGCAACTAAAACTGCAGCAATAAAAGAGCAAATAACTCATAAACTGCTGGTAGTAAAGCATCCTGTCTAAATTTGTCAGGGAAAGGACTTTTATTTTTGATTTTCACTTCTTAGATGTGTGGAGTATTTTGCTAGAAATTCCTAGATTCATATGCAAAAAATAGTCCTTTCATATGAAGAACAAAATATGGCTAAAACAATAGGGGGAAATGTCTCTCTCAGTGTTTCGGTGTTTTGGCTCTTGCTTATTTTGAATAAGCAATTAAAAATATCAGGACATGTATGCACAGCTGTGAAAGTAAAAGTTGGACACAACTAAACACATAATACCAAAACTTTTCTTCCAGTGTAAATGTTCAGCCCTCTCTGAACCCTGTTAGTTACAAGTTTATCTAAGGCATAATCTTGCTTGCAGCCAACATAATTATTATGTGCGTATATGCGTATTATGTGACCCAGAATGCAAAATACTTGTTGCTGCGCAGCTGGAATGTGCAGATTAAAGTACTTAATAATTTGTTATCTATACACATCTAAGAAATTAGATTTGCTTGTATGCGTATTCTAGTTCAGAGCTATAGCTGCAGCTCTTTCTTTGATTGGAGTATGTCCATTTTAGGTTAGGGGAGTCCAATGTGAAATACTGGGTACAAACTGGTAACTGTATGTGATACATGTGTATGTGTATGTATATGCACACGCATACATTCTTTCCCCTTCACCATCCACAAAGGCTGCAGAGCATATTTGCACAAGCAGTCCTATGGACATTACTTGGGCTATGTAAGCATGGGCTACACAGTCTAATGTAGAGAAGTGTAGTTTTGTGAGTACCGTTGCTGTGCTCTGTGATGAAGCAAACAAGGGTTAAAATAATTCTGAGTATTCAGGGTTCTTGCTGTTTTGCTAATAGGTGCTGGTTCCCTTTATGGTTTTGTACTTGCATTTAAAGATTCTGCTGTCCTATGGAAATACCAACGAAAGGGAATGTATCAGTCCCTTTGAGTCTGTTATTTCCACACATGCAAATTGTGTGTACTTATGGATTCTAATGAACAGTTTATTTTTTAAGAAATTCTTTATTCTCTGTGCAGAGAATCTGAAGAGGGTTACGACAGTGCTTGGGAAATATGCAAGGCTTTCTGTGGTCGGAAGAATATCAGATGACTCACTTCTATATGTCTTCTGAGTTTTGAGAAGTCCAATTTTAACTCCTCTAAGATGGAATCAGAGCTTCTGAAAAATTCTAATCATGGCTGTCAGATTGATGTTTGCTTGAAACAAACACTAGCAGTAAACATGGCCTGCAAGATTATTCAGGGAATAAAGCATAACATTTACACAAAAAGAGGGCGGTATTAGAGTGAAGAGAGATGATCAGAGCTGACCTTTGGCAAGCAGTACAAATTTCTAAGTATGAATGCCCCAGTCAAATAGATTAGTTTCCAGAACGGTTAATTCCTCATGAAAGAGAAGGTCAGACAGAGAGCATATGTGGGACCATTTTGAGTTTAATTTATTTTAGTGTATTAAACAAAAATGCCAGATTGCATTTTACCAAACATTCTTTAAGACAACTAATTGGTAGAGTGATAAAAAATATTTTAGAACTATAACCCTAAAGCCATATTGCTTCAGAAACTGGTAAGGAAGTGTCACTGGAGAATCGGTGTGACTGAACTGGAGGTCCTTCATTCAAGAAACTTGTTTTTTCAAAGCCTTCCTCGGACTTTGGGTGAATGTCCTTGTGTAAATGTCATCTTCTTCTGTTTTAGTTCTGTGAAATGGGAATGGCAGTGAAGCTTTTTTGGTTACTATTATTATCGTGTGCATAAGTTATTCAGATTTTTTGGGGTGTTCAAAAATCTCTCAGCATTTATTTTGGTGTTGTGGTTTGTTGTTTTTAACGGTAAGCATTGTTCTACAGAGCAGGTAGACTTTTCGTCTTTCAAATCTGTACTGAGGATTGTAATTTATGGTCCACATGAAATGGCTTTGCTACAAATATGATCCTTGTCTCACATGAAATGGCTTTGCTATAAGTGTGACACAGTGACATTAGTGTGAGCCAGTCAGCTTGCCAGATTGCTATTAGTTTGTAATAAACATTTAGAAAAATGAAGCATCATTAAAGGAAATCAGCTGTTTCATGTAGCTGCTGCTTATTTATAGACACTCTGCTTACATGAATTAATTAGCCTCTGATTGGGGGAAGCACACTGTATCTCCACCTCTTGGCATCTTTCCATTCTGTTTCTTCTTTTGCTATCCTCTACTGTACTGGCATCCACAGGATAAAATGAGTAATTTTCAAAACAACTTGGTATAACACAAAGTGATTGTAATACAATTCTATCATAGGTATTCCACAGTACTTATTCACAGCAGACGACCATTACCTTGTGACAGTCTTCTACTCCAGTAATATTATCTCTTAATTAAAGAACAAGCATTATGCAGGCTGTGTTATCCAGCCAAAAAGAAGGGGGTTTTTTGTTTTTGTTTCACCTCACTGTTTCGGGCACAATTGACTGCTGTTCTGTGATTATATATCCAGAAACTAGCCTGAGCAGTCAGATTGATGTTACATTAAATTAGTTATTTACTGCTGTGATTTTAATATCATTTCAAACCCCTTTAAGACACTTGCCTAGATGAAAGTTGGCATTGAGAGTCTTCTTTCAATTAATATGTCAGCCCTAGAGTCGTATTTGTCAAAACCTTTGGTTTTCTTGTTTGGTGTCAGTAAAATAACTTTCTGCTTTGTCAAAGGGTTACTCATATCAACAATTTAAGAAATACTTAGATATTCTTTAAGAGTATTCCTTATTTTTAATACTTCTTACTTTGCCCAGCTGTCTGTCAGTTGTGTACCTTTATGCTTAAAGAACATTGCAGAATATAATAGATCAACTCATTAGAATGAAGGTGAATGCTTCTGAGGTAACGATTATGGTTAGTTCATACCTTTCCTTCTTAAGGCATTCAAAATCTGGACTGCTAGAAAAGGAATTGAATTAATTGTGTAAAATATAACAATTATCAAAAGGTGAGAATTGTAATTTGAAAAAGTCATCATGCATAGCTGGAGATTACAGGAAAGCAGAAGGGAATGCATTTAATTTTAGCATGGCCAACAAAACATTATTTGTCATTAATTTGCTAGGCAAAAGAGAATGGTAAAACATAACTGAACTGTTATTCAGAATTAGATGCTCTTGAGTGTCATTCCCCCACATTTATCCAAAAGGTTCTTGAGACTAGTACATTCCTCAAGTAAATCAGAATATCCACAAGAAAAGTTTTTAATGGCTGTTAGCCTTTGATGTGAGTTTGATCAAAGAGACGAGATCAGGTCAGACCAGATGAGAATCAAGCAGGGTTTCCAAGGAAGGTAACACACCAATAAACAGCAAACACTTTGCAGTAGCATTGCATAATACAAGTTACTGGACATCTCTCTGATGCACTTGTGGTCAAATATCAATACAAATTTCTGACAGAACAATTGCAGGTCTTAAGTAACACTCGTAGAAAATCGGTGCAGCTGCTGTTGGTTGTAATGGTTATATTAGCAGCATTTTGTAAGTGTCATTCAGTGCACACTGACGTTGTTTAAAGCTGTTGGACATCCAGCAACACTGCGAGATCAGTAGGAGTGCACAAATGAATCTCTCCAGTCTGACTCAGTATGTTGTATTTTTTAGATTGTGTCATAGCTGTATTTGGAGCTTCATGGTATACATTAAAAAACAAAGCCCACATTTTTAGAGTTCATATTCTAAATTAAAGAATCAGAGCGTAATGGGTAATGAGAATTATTTTTGATGGACAGGAGAGGAAAGCATGTGAATGGCAATTTCTAATAACAATGTAATGCTTTTATCGCCACCAGATTAATAATCAGTTATGTCAGCCTTTTCAATAAATTAACATTCTCTTGATAATTTTAACATTACAACTTTACAATACACTGAACTTTTACACTATAACTTGAGCATTGAAGTTGTTTATTCAAACAAGATTAGTATTTTTAATAGAATAGCAGCAACAACAAAGAAGTCTGAAATCACTTTAGCGATACGAGCAGGTATTCTTTTGCAGGAAAGCTGTACTGTTGGGGCAATGGAATAAGCCCAAGTAGAGAAATAACTAGCACTTCAAGGAAGGCATCTTTCTCGCTGCTACATGACAGGTTGGTATGGAACAGAAGCTCTTGCGCAGTGCCCTGAACATTAGGCTGTGCAAATTATTCTCTGTTCCTGGGTTGCCAATGAACAGTTTAATTTAAAACTGAACTCTCTTCTCCGTATGCCAGGTAATTGGGGTAGGATTTGAGCTGTAACTGGACAGTAGATGCCTTTTCCGTAAAGTAATTTTATAGTGCACAGAGGTTCTTGGGCATGGTACTATAGTGATGTGACACTTCTGCAAACCAAAAAGCAGATTCTTAAATCAAATGTCCTTGATGATCACTTGGTATGTTAATAGATTAGATTTTAGCTACTCTTATGCTGTCTAATAAATGTCTTCTCTTGTGTGCTAGCCTTTTCCACTACCCATGGGATTAATGTGGTGCTCTAATAAAACACCAGGAGTCTGCAGTTTATTCCAGGAGGGGTTTAGGTCCTGTTTTCATCTCCTATTGCCAATCAACAGCCTTATATTTAACAGTAATTAGATTATCATCTAAGTCTCTTCCCAGCCTCCACTGAGTGCATATAAATTCACGAAGTCAAGTTTGCTAAAGGACTGTGCTTGATAGACTGTCATGGCAAAGCTCTGAAAGAAAACACTTCAAAAGTATTTCCTGGAAAAAGTCCAATTAATTTTGTTTGTTTGCTTGCTTGCTTGCTTTTGATTTCTGTTTCTAAGAGACTTTTTCTCTAAAACACGGCAAAAACAATGACAAGTATGGTTCCACCATTGTGTTCAGTTGATATTAAGCATGCATATTTTATGAGTAGAAATAGAATCTGATACCTGAATTCAAAACTGAGTTCCTTTTGGCTAATGTAAGATCATCAAATCTACAAGACACTTTTGCAGATACTTGTGCAACCCACTTATCTTCATTAATGACGTGTAGTTACATGAGATAACAAAATTATATGTTCATTTTGAATGAAATGTTGGTTTTATTGTGAAGCTTGCTGGAAAAGAGTATCCAGCTATTACCTCTTTCTTACCTTTCTTGCTTGTGTTAAGCAGTAAAATCTTACTTCCCCCATAAAGGCAGTGGATGTGAATAATGTACATAGAAGAAACTTTATGCAGTAAGAACTTGTTATTTCTGCAAGTCACCTTTCTGACTACAAGTGGAGTTTAAATGAATAGTTAGCAATCATTATTGTAGAACGCTACAAGTTTAAACTTAAATAGCTGTCACTTTGTGAATTTAAAAAAAAAAAAACCAAACACTAGTCAAATTAGTACTCACTCCCAAAGGCATTGAAGAAGGTTTGACCACTGCTTAAATTAGGTTAGACATTGGGTCATGGGTATGCCGCCTAAGTTAAAAGTGATCTAAATTAATCTGTGTTAGAAGCTTGTATGGGCTTAAAAGATCCAATTAAAACTATTGCAACTTTTATTCTGAAGGCAAGGGCTTAGAATCAGAAAACAATTATTCCTTAAAGACCTATAATTAATCTTCCTCTTGCTCCTCAAATGTTCTGAATTGTTCCTTTAGATTACATTTTTTAAGTCATAAACTTGTCCATAGTGCATCCTTATGCAGTCATCCTCCTACCTTCATTGCTTTGTTACTGCTTCTGGTAGTTTCGTACGTGTTTTAAAGTTGTCTCTTTTCAAGATATCTTTGAGCTCTGCTTTCAGGTTTAGCCATTTGTTACCAGACATTTTGATTTTCAATCTTCCTCTTCTGTAAATCACTGCAGGTCCTTGATGTTTTAGCCACTATTTCCTTGTTTCATTTTCTCAATTAGGAATTACCTACTATGCAGAAAGTACAGGAACAAAGTTCTTAACAGAATAATCTTTCCAGATATTTTTAAGCATATCTTATTTTTTTCACTTGACACAGAATTTTGGAGAAATGAAGTATTCCTAATGCTGTTGTTCTACAAAAGTTGTATATTTTTCTCATTTTTTTTTCTTTAGTTGTGAAGGCCACAGTAAAAATATATAGAATTTTGGTGGGAAACATATTTTCCATCAGAGAAAAGCTGCATTTGTTTTTTTAAAAAAATATGGAATAAACTAAATGGAATAGGAGAAGACTTTTATTTGGCCCCATTCTTTTACAACTCTCTACGTACTGTTTCCTTACATTGTTCTGTTCTTCGCAGGCATTCAAAATGCAAGAAAATTTTCTGTCTATATTGTGTATTACAAGGTTACTTTTAATTTTTGAAATATATTCTGGAGGAATACTTTTTCTGTTGTAGTTATTTCACTTGCGTTTTGCTGAGTCACTTGGAAATAGGACTAAACATAGGAAAAGATGCAGTTGAGGAAAGTGTGTGGATTATTGCTAAGTTTAGCTCTGCATCTGACATATGTAGCCTTATGCTTGCTCTTACGCATGAGTTGTTCTGATTTAGGTCTAATTTTGTACCGTTCATTGACACCAGCTACTAGTTGGGGAAGAGTTTTCTGCCTTTCTTGCCCCTCTCCTCCCCTGACCCAAGCAATTTGAAGCCACCAGTGGCATCCTGATGTAAGTTACTGTTTAGTTAAGTGTATGTTTTCAAGTACTGCATGTATCTAGAAGAAAGAAGGACTTGTGTATTGACCTGTGATCCTCTTATGTTTGTTCTTTTGTACGACCTTTGAATATGAGCCGGATACACTGCTGAAGGTGTATTGTAATAAATGGGGGGTTGGGCTGTTTTGGGACTTCAAGTGCTATAGAGACAGGGATTCCTCCCTGAGGAGTCTGGAGCGGGTGTAGCCACTGTGAATGGTGCTGTAATACTCGAGTTGGAACTGTGGGAAGTTACTGTCATTTTTACACGATCCGTGAATTCAGCGTAACTGAAAATGGGGTCTGTCATTTCTTTCAGTTATCTGAAGGCTGTTGAGATCAGTTTAAATATTTTCACTGATTTCCATGACATTTGAAATAAGTTATGTAAGAAAGCTGTCTGGTCCTTTAATGAAGCAACATAGTGGTCCAATTCTTTTTCCTGGAGAAAGAACTACCAACTCTGATCTGTAATATAAGACAGTTTAAAATGACCTGGGACTTCCTGTTTCTCTTTTTCCCTGTTTCTTTTTTCTTTTTTCCTTCAAAACAAGCTTACTTTGATTTCTGTGCCATGCATCTTTGCATTCCAGAGCACTGGAAAAACAAAAGGTAGAAAGTAAAATCTCAAGACACCCACTCAGTATGTAATGAATTAGGCACACATAGATGCTGCCTTTTCTGTTTCTCTGAAGTCTTTGAAAACAGCAAACAGGTCTCTTGGCTATTATTTTCCTATCTGTAGCTAGGCAGGAACTTCTCACCTGTCACATGCTGAAGGCAGCAACAGAACAAACTGGTGGACTACTTTTCCTGCTGGTAACTGAGAACCAGAGCAAAGGCCAATAGCTACAGACTTATGACGTACAGACTTAATGGAGGGGATGTATGAAGAAATAGATTACTTCACTGCAATATGCTTGTATGGAACAGCTGTTCCACACATTCTGAGGTAACAGTGATTGATGCTCAACTCACAGGCTGACTGTTTTTAAAGGTTTAGGGTTTTGTTTTATTTTTTTTTTTTTAATCTCAGCTGCTTGATGTAGGCAGTATGTTATAACCTCATTAAAGTGTATCATAAATTGATTTTTTTATGGATGTTGAGCTTTAAAACCAGGGTGTTAGATTGTAAGGTTTCTGTAGAAATAGTAAGAATGATTTTAAATGCATAGGCAAGTGCATCTACACTGCAATTAGAGATTTTTTTCATTTAAGGGTACCGCTTTTCCATTTAAAGGGTTAGTTTCCATGCTCAGAAAAGTTTTCTGCATATCTTTTAAGATCATTAATCCCTTTTAATGAAAAGTTTTATTTTGTTTTAGTGAAATTGATACTTCAGCAAATTTTATGAATTAATTTGTTTTCATTAGTTGTCTGGCTTTAAATGTCTGTCAGAGTCAGTAAAAACTATTTATTTAATTATTTAAAACAGTCTGTGTTCATGGAAAGAAAGACACCTAGTAGGTAGGGAAACAACCTTTCTCACATGATAAATTCTTCTGATACTATTCACAGTAGAAGAGCATAATTTGGACAAAATGATGACTGTGGGGTCTTCCAAATTCCCATACATGCTCTGCTAACACTTGTGTTTGAATAGTTTCCACCATTACATTATGTGTTTTGAGCTTCACAAATGAAGACATCAATGGAGGCATTAGTGCAGAAGCCAACAACTCTTCCTGTTGCCAGACTTTGAAAGGTGCCTTTGAAAAATGCCTTGGAAAGGTATCTTTTTGGCCAAATTGACCGATTTTCCTCCTTCAACTCCATGCAGCATGCTGTCTAGCCATAAAAGAGTGGGAAATTGTTCCCAGTCATTTAATAAAATGAGGTACAAACATGTTTGTTAGATGTTTTAATTATTATTCAATAAATAAGTTGATGTATCAATAGAAATTTATCAGAAGTAAGACTGGCCACTGAACTGCATAACGTACTATTCCGAGTGGTACTCTACATCTTGAATTGCTATTTTTACTAAGTGATGCATTTGAAGGCATATACAAAGAAACTTTTCCTTTCTTCAGGGCTGTTTTGCTTAGATGGCTTGCTTAGGATGTAAAGCATCTGGTTGCATTTATTTAAAGAAAACTGATACCAGCAGCATAATTGGAAGAATCTAAGGACAAAACCAAAGCTCTAGGTATGGCTTTTGCTTTCTAAAGAGATAGTTTTTTCCCATCACCCATCTTTTATCCAATTAGCATTTACTCTGCCATATGCTTGTAAAAATTGTAAGTTAAAAGTATTTTTGGCACTGATGCTTTTCAGCTGTATAACTACAAATTGGAAATCATTGAAAGTCATCTGTTTTCTGTGAACTCAAATGACTTGATCTGCAAATGCCACAACGAGGTTCTTGTGAACTGTTTGCTTTTTGGCAAACCAAAGTCTTCGTTGTGCTGCTTCTGTTTATGACCTATTTTGAGTTTGTAAAAAAATTATTTATTCTTTTATTAGGAGGTACAACATGAAAAAATTGTGGTTTTATTTATTCCAGCATGCATGAACAACCACAGAAAAAATGACTGACTGACTTAACTTATCTTTAACTCTTTCTGGGTCATTTAATAAGCTTTTGGATGATTACTGCAATAGCAGACAGTAATGTTTCATCAACAAACAGGTTTGAAATATACCACGATTCACACCATTTGCTTTTGTAAGTAAAATACAGAGGCCATGTAGGATACACTCAAGTTAGTTTATTTGGGCTGATCTACTCTGAAATTAAGTTTAAAAAACCAAGAAAGCTAGCAGCAACACTTTGTGTTTATTTGGGAAGCAGCTTTTGTCTCACTGCTTCATCTTGTGCCTCATCCATATACTATTTTATCCCTTTTAGATGGGGAATAAAGATACAAAGATTTCTTCCAAAGGTACCTATGAAGTTCAGTTCATATCTTATTTTCCAAGTGTCTCAGGCTTTCATGAATTTCAATGCTGTGGAGCATCAGTTTTCAGACAGCAGATTCCTTTTGAAAATGGGGCTTGTGGTCCTCAGCCCTATTCACCGTGAAGCATCATTTTAAAAATTGCAGCAGTAATCCCAAATGATCCGGTATGATGTCATATCAAATGTAGTACCATGCAGAGCTATTAGCTTAAGATACTGTCTGGTTCAGGCAGTCTAGCTGTATTAGCCACAGTACTACAATGACACGTTTGTACTGCTTTCAGTTCTGGGATTAATTTATTTATGGTCAGTGTGGGTATCTGGGCAGTGGTGCAGTGAGTAACATACACATGACCGCAACGCATGTCTGAAACCGTTTCCCTTACTCTTTTCTCATAGTCTCAGAAAGATGTTTGTGTAAGAGCTGGGCATTGACAAGCCAGTGTCCAGGAACCTGAACACCTTCACACTGATCAGATGTGCACACAGAAGCAAATACAGTCTTTTAGATTCGAAGATAATAGGTTATCTCAACCTTTCTGCCAAAACATCGAGGCTTGGAATTTTATACAAGCGGGATCTTGTTCAAAAATCAGCTTGTCCTTTTCAAATGGACACTGGAGGCTTTGTACAGCTATAATTGACATGGAAAAAGGAAGCTGGGTCTTTGTTAGAGGAAAATGGGTAGGAAAAGGTACAAGCTGCTACATTTACAAAGACGTTCAGATAACTTTAACTGAAATTGCTAGTATCCACTTTGGCAGATGTCAGAAATGAGTAAGTAGAATGAATGTTACAGATGTGTATCATAAGCATGGAACTGAGAGATCTAATGTCTTCATTCACAAATACAACAGTACAAATTTATTCAAAAGCTCAGAAAACTTCTGGCACCACTGATGTTCTTGGACGATGTTTAACAGACTTAAGCTGCATTTGCTGCGGGAGGTAGAATACACAATAAGGATCACTGCCTTCTTTCTAAAATTAAAAGTGAAATGCAAGAGGAAATAGGTGATTTGTGGTGGGAATCAATTTAAAACAAAATTTTGAAATTGATAGAATACAAATAAAGGTCAAGAGAAAACCAAATCTCTACAGTCACTATAATTCAGTATTATTTAAATTCTAGCTAAGGTATTTCTTAATAGTTGTACTGCTAAGTAGACAACCTTGTGGGCATGTTTAATGTTCTATCAAGTGAGTCTTCTCAGTTCCATATGGATTTGACAGTAATTAGAAATGTGCTCTCTCCTTGCAAAATTTATATGGTACAGATGACTTATCTGAAGCTTCAGAGGAAAAAAACCAACTGCGTCAAACTGTAGTTCTTCTTTACCAATATTGGCAGGGAGGGAAATGAAAATTAAAAATTCTGCATTGTATATTTCATATAGTCATATTCTGGTGGAATTTTGGTTACCATGTTTTATAAACCAGGCCCAACATTAGGATTCCTGATTCTCCCTATTCATTTTCACAGTATGAATTGACTGAGAAGATATGCTATAGCTACCAGTCACTCCTTTTCAGAAATTCCTGCAAGCACACACTTAATAGTGGGTAATATAATCAGGAGTCAGACTCTAAGACAGTTATAGTGAGAGAATAATTTTGGTCCAGTTTGTGGTCTATTGTTATACATTTTCTTTGGTAATGGAATTTTCTAGCAAAGATCAATAATTTTCATTTCTACAAGTGAGAAATTGTTATGCAGTACTTCATGCAGTGGCACTAGTCTGTACTTTTTGTCATTGTTTTTTAAGCATAGCTCTTAAAAATTGCAATAGATTTGTAAATGAAACATAGAGTTTGAAGATAGGTTCATCTTCCAAAACAAAAATCCTATTAAACTCTAGTAGAAATTCTCCACAATTGAAACAATTGAGGATAGTTTTTATGGTAACCATATCACATTAATATGTAGCTTTGGGACTTATTTGTTTAGCTTACCAAGGTATGACAGGTTCTTTAAAAGAAATTTGTCTAAAAATGTTTGATACAGGCAGGCTTAGGAACAAATTTAAAAATATTTACTACTTGTAAACATCCCAGTCAAAGTCTTTGATATAAAATAATTTTAAAAGTAAAAGTAGGATTGGATGGGCACTTTTTGAGGAAAATAAACCTTGAATACATAAAGAGATGTACAGGTATATGATATTTGTTTTGATTTTGCTGTTAACTTAGCTCATGTCAAGGGTGAAGAATTAAGCAGGGTTGTACTTGCAGTGGGAATTAGGAAAATAAGCTAGAAACTAATTATTCTGTGGTAACATCTTTAGTGTGGCTTGCAAATGGCTGTGTGGGAGGGACCAGAGGGGGAATGATTGTGCCTTGTCCTCCCTCCTCTAAGGAGGGTCTTATGGAGGGACAAATGAGAAAAAGCCTTTGCAGGAATTTGAGCAGTTTCGAACCGTACACCAGAAGGGCATGGAATGAGAGAAGAAACCCTCCTCTTGCATTTCCATGCTTTTGGGCACTATGTGGCTCAGCATTAGCAGCAATTTGAGAAGATGTCTTTTCCACCCCCAAGTGATAGTACTCAGTGTATTACTGTTACTTTTTCTCTATGCAAAGTATAAAAGCCATTGAATAAGTAGAAAATAAAATAATTGCTTTTCAAAACTGTGCAGGATCAGAATGCATACATACTTCATACAGTAAGCCACAAATACAGGCCATCACTGGTGGAGTGTTTTCTAGTTAAATTTTTTAGCCCCCTTCATATCTGTCAAGAGGTTTTGCAGTAGCAATGAGATGTCAAAGGGGTCTGCGCAGAAACATCATATCTCCTAAAGAAAATCTTACAAAAGGAAAAGAATGGGCATTTGCTCTGAAATTACAGAAATATTTTGTTACCACAGTTGTCATTGTTTTGTCAATCAGCTTCAGGTAAGGCATTTGGTCTTAGATAGCCTGTCAACAGATTTAAGCCCTTTACTGCTACCTTTCTGAGATAAGGTGGAAAATTGTTGCATGTCACGACAACAACTACAAATGACATCTAAAATGCACACATAAAAGAGAAACGCTTTAATCATATTTTTTAAAAATCTTTTCCATCCAAAATATTTCTATTTTTTTCATATGGAAACAGAAGAGAAATAGTGTATGCTTCTATTCCATTCCTCAGATGCATACTTTGATAAAGAAATTCCTTTTTGTTCACGGAGAGAAACTTGTAAAATGTTAAACTTAACAGAAAATAAAATGAAAACCAAGTTAAAAAACAGCTAACAGAAAAACTTCCTTCTATTCAAAGAATTAAAAGTGTAGTGGAGGGGTACTTCCATGATATGACCTTCTTTTCAAGGCCTCATCCTTACTCCTAAATTCAATATGAATTGGTCAAAATGTTAATTTGATATATTAAAACCCCATAGCTACTTTCATGTGCTGGAGTTGTCAGAACTGTTTTATTAAATAACTTAAAAATTCTGTGGACCTTAATCCTTGTTGAGGTGAAACACCTTTTACGTATTTGAAAAGAGATGAGGAGCAATGAAATTGTTGCTTTAATTCTTGCTTGCTTTCTTGCTCAAACTTCTCTTGAAAGAGAAGATACAGGCATTCCTGTTGCATGCTTTATTAAATCTTATTTTCTAACATTGCATGTTTACAAATGTTTATATTTTTATCTTTCATTAGAATGTTTTTCATATTTGGTAATATATTTTTTTGGTTCATAATCCTAATTTATGTAGGGACTGATATTGTCATTTTTTGCCAAGTCGTAAATTCACTGACTTCTGGAGTGGTTGTTTTCTGAATAACATGATTAAAACCTCCAGCATGAACTCCCCTGGATCCTAGGATTTCAAGATCTGTACCAAAAAGCACATATTTCAATGTGCAAGCAAGCTTTCAACATTTGTAAAAACACTTTAAAAGGGAAATTAAAAGTAAAAATATATTAATTGAAATTATTATGACCTTTGGAGTTATACTGTGCAGATTTTAATGTTCTTGTGTAACCGTAACTCCCATTGCATATGTATTCTCAGACATGAAACTTAACACTATATAACCGAAACTGTGGGTTATGCAAAAGGAAAAAAAAAAGTGACCGTGTGAGATAGATACCGCTTTAAATTTTTTACTTTAATATATTCAAGTTCTTAACTGTAACTCTGAAATAATGCTGCAGTGTTTAAATTACGTTATGTAGATACTCCATCCCTTTGGCTCAAGCAAAGATCATCCCGAGTATGCAGAGTTTAACCCAGTTTTTATCAAAACATGCATAAGACCTGTTCATTCTTAAAACTCATGAGCTGAACTTCTGGATTGTTCACCTGCACAGAGCAGGTATATATCCAGCACACAAAGTCTATGTACATATATGCATACTTGTTTGTGTGCTATTTATAAGAAGCAGAAGAAAAGAGTTTACTTGATTGGACAACAATTCCAGACATACCCTCTCTTATTCCTGTCGACTATGGGTATGTTTGTGGCAGGTTAATTGTATACATCTTTCCACCAGGACATTGCTTGATTTCCCCTGAGATTCTGAGAAGATGTTTCAATCCGTATTACTTTTGCAGATGAAAGAAGAATAAAAAAGAGCATGTCAACACTTGAGTATTTGGGGCCTAAACCTAAGTCTCTGGTGTTTTCTTTTGTATCAGAGAAAACTTTTACTGACCTTCACGTAAACTTAGCCTATGCAATGTTTAGAGATTTTTTTCTCACATAAGAATACCTCGTAGGATGAGGGAACTCACTTCTGCAAATTCTGCTGTTACAGTTGGGGATTTCTTTGCCCTCTTTGCCTCTTCTTTACTGCTAACAAGGTTACTGCTTTCCTCAAAATACACTGCTTAGATAAGGTACAGTAACTGCAGCTCTGAAATCACAAGTGATGAGTATACATGAAGGTAAAAATCCGAAGGGATAGTGAGAAGAAAAGACCACAGTACCGGAGGCATTTCTTTCTATATCTGAGTTTTCTCTCCAGTGCTGCTGTTTTTTCTCTCTCAACTTCTAAAGTAGCACAAGTCAGAAGCTTAACCTCTTTATGTTTGTTCACTCATCTGTAAAACAGAGAATATTGCATGTGTAATACTGCTTTTAGGATTAATATGTTAATGTCTAAAAAGCTTTTTAAGAATGTAAAACACTATGTAAATGTGAAATATTAGCATACCTTTCTACTTTAATAAGAGAGGGACATGCTGGAAGAGTTCCTATGCTACTCTTGAAGTAGTCCAACGCAGGCCAAAGTGTCTTTGAGAGCAGTGTCCTGAGAGAAGCTGTGAAGTAGCAAAAATCTTATACTCCAACTGACTTCAACACACTCATAGCTAAGTCTTGTGAGACAGGCTATTAATATGGTTTCTTTCTGCCCCTTTACTCACTTTGGGGTTGATTTTATAACAGCTTGGACATACAGACTGGGAGAAGACCCTCACACTGTTGTTTAAATTGCAGAATTCTTAGGTATATCTATCATCCGCAGTAGAAACAAAACACCCCAAACCACAGTGCTTTTCTGATCTCATCCCACCTACCAAAACAAATTAAAGCTCTACCTTAGTTGGAAGCTCTTGTTTGCTGGAGGGAGGGAACAGGAATTCTCAGCTACCTTGAGACAGCTACCTGAACATCACTTTAAGATGTACTAATATCATAAAAATATGTTTGCAGTATCTCAAGGCAGGAGGTCAAAATAATTGGTCTAGTGTTTGATTTAGTGCCTAGGGAGAAAGCCTTCTGAGAGGTGTGCAGAGACAAGAGGATGCAGAAGGCATTGCACCTTTGCATTACTTCCATTCAAAAGCTCTCCATCTTCTGGAGAGCACAGTTAGGCCTTAAATTTTATAATGATACAGTTTGTGCAGGTGGAGAACAATGTCCCTCAAACAGTTTTTATGTATTTCCTCGTTAATAACGTAACAGATATCTTTCTGTTTAGAAGGGGATTTAAAGTCTGCAATATCAGTTGTCTTGTTTGCATCTCACGTAATTCTATTCAATAAATTAAAACCCCTTATACTTCTAAGACTGTAGCCTAATGAAAAAAATTGACTTTGGTACATGAGCTAAGCCAGGTTTGCGTGTTTGGGGTTTTTCTCCTCTTTTTTAATTAAAGAATGGAAACCTTTTGTTCTAGGCAGCTTCTGTGCAGTCATAAAATGTGCTGTGTCAGAAAAAGGACACTGGAAGGCCATTCAGATAAGTACCAGCACAATTGCAAATTTCATGCCTCTCTGCACACCTATGATACTGTTTATCAAGGTTCTTTTAAAAGTTTCATGCTGTGGAAAAGACCAAAATTGTTACATCACTTGCTATATTTCACCTACATGCCGTTTATATTTCTATTTTTTCAAAGCAGCAATTGGACCTGAAAAAGTGTGCATTGTCATTGACAACACCACATTTCCCATTTTTATAAATAGTCAAACACTTCAGGAAGCATTGAATAGTTGATGTGCATTGCCTGTGATATTACTTAATGCGCCCTTCTCATACATGGAAAGTTTTAATAATACTAAACTATAATTAAAACTGGCCTGAAATGTTTTAAAATGCCATCTAAGAAGCCTTAGTATTAAAAAATGCTCAGCTATTCCTCTGCAGAAGACTGGGGCGGGGGTGGGGAGATAGAGTCCTGTTCAATGGTTGGCTCAAATGATTTTGTGCTCTCTTTTTAAAATTCATATGTCCTTCTTTTTAATAATGTAATAGTGGAACTATATTAATATAGTGATACTAGTTTCTGATCTCTGACCACATAAATGTAAGATTTTTCATTGTTTAGGTGATATTCCTGACATTCTAGGAAAGCTTTAGATGCTCCTGTAATGGTTCCCCTGAGCTCTGTGATTCTTGAAAACATGAAAAATGAAAAAGTCTAATTCTTGTACTTGTTCAGTTTAAAAGTAATAGCACCTTTGGTATTACTGGATAAGAAAAGCAGAATTTATTCCACAGACTCTGATTTATTCATTTATTTTCTTTTTTTTCCAGCACTGGTAGAATTCCATTGTAAGTCAGTTAAGTTGCAAAATTGAGGGTTAAACTGAATCTGAATTCAGGCTCATGTCACGCTGGGATATTTGTGCAGAATGCTGTACTTAATTTTTTAAGTCTGTGGCAAAATCATGCTCATGTCAGAAGCATAAGATGGAAGACAGTGAAATTGTTGCCTGAGACGGAAATAAAATGGAGTATACATACATGGCCTGCCAAAAAATTGCTTGTTTTGACCAAAAAGCAAGATGGTAGTGGGATTCATTCAATTCCCTGTATAGCATCTTACCTCATTATTAAAGGTGGGTTTTTTTAATAATAAAGAAACCCATAATTTCAAAAAATAAGAAAACCAGACTATTCCAAAGTTGAATATGTTATCATTATCTTCATATTAACCAGAATAATAAATTAATAATTAAATTTCTATATTATCTCTGGGGAAGGCAAACTCAATAATATAGTAGAAGACAAGGTGATTGGTTTTAAAGAAAAAATTTTCATCACAAGAATTCATTTTCTTCAAGTAGTACCACGGTAGTCAGTAATTGGTATGGGGTGATTTCACATAAATGAACAACTATAAAAAAAATAAACTTTTTCGATTAGTTCAGATTTTAAAGTGTGATGCATTCTTGTGTCAACTCTAGCAATAATATCTTGACAGTATGCTACTGGCTGGGACTATTACTATTAATAATTTATTTTAGCCATCTTTTTTCTGAGATATAATTGTAATAAAACATATTAATGCTGTTATGTTTTTATTTCAGAACCTTTTTATTGTTCTAGATCTATTCTCTTTTTAAATGCCTTTTTGTAGTCTTTATAGTTCTAAGGCTTACATGGTTTTTACACGACATATTAAAGTCAAATACTGGTCTTGTAAAATCAAGACAAAATCAAGAATGACCGTATGAATGCTCCATTTTACTTAGTCTTCATAATTAAGTGAATAACGAGACAGATAAAAAGTTTACATTTTGTTCTTTTCATTTATCACTTATTTGTTTTAGGAAAAAGACAGTTTAATAATAAAAGACAGTCAATAATAACATTACTCCCACCTCTAATCTCGCACTTATGATCAGTTGCTTTTTTTTTTAATATTCTAAGTTTTATGATTTTAGACTTACCATTGCTAGGTTTTGTATGTAGAAAAATTGAAGATGCCTGAAAGAACCGATTAACTGGCCCTCAATGGAAGATAGACCACACTATTCTTTTGACTTATTTTCATACAGAAACCTAATTTTATGAAGAGTGTATTCATACATACACCTTTACTACCTGTTTTCAGTACTAATGAGCTAGAAGCCTATACAAATGTTGTGTAATTTGGTTATTCTAATGGAAATTAACATTTCAATATAAGTAAATATGGCTGGGTATGTTTTCATTTATGATTACGTACTTTAACCTTTTTTTATTTGATAAATGTGTGTGTGACTGTGTTGTATTTACCTAACACAGAGATAACCTTATAGTGTGGTACGGATCTTACTTGTTGAACAACAGTCTATATATTTTGCATGTTATCTTCCTGTTCTGTTATTTTTGCCACCTATGATTTTCACTGAATATTATAGCAAATTCTACAGGTTTAAATTCTAGGTTCTTTCATTTGAAGCACTTTTTAGTAAATTACTAATTAAAACTGTGTCTTTTTCTGAAGACTTAATTATGTCAACAGGAAATTCTAGGTTTTACTTATTAACAGATAACTGGATATGGTCCTGGGGCTGAGGTTACACAGAAGCATTACCGACATTAATGTTTCTTTTTCATGTTAATGATATCTTAATTTATTCATATGCTCCTCTCACCTGATATTTTGAATATTGCAAACCTACCTAAATCAATTCCGGTTTGGATTTAAACTATAATAGATAAATACAAAAAAATAAGTCATCTTTCACAAAATGCTTCCTAGAAAGTGAATGAAAGATCTCAGAAATTAAATTTAAGCCATAAAATAGTATCTAAATGAGAATTGTTTTCCTGGGGCTACTAACTGAATATGAATGTCACTTTAACATTAACTAGTATTTTCTCGTGAACACTTTTTTCAGATTTTTTGAGATCATGTTTGAATCAAATTCAGTTTTGGATTGCTTGTGTACACGGTTTATCTTTTTCTAAGGCTTTTTTTTTAACGTTGTGCTACAGCTTGGAGCATATATCTAAGGAAAAAAGGTTTCAATGCCGAGAACGTAAAAAACAAATTTTAATTCTCAGTTTTAAAGATTTGATGTTCTTATTCTCTAAAAATTCTTAGACAAGGAAAGAGAATCTGGATACATAAGTGTAAAAGCTTTTGTGAGTTTACTAACCATGATATTCAAGTACGCATGTACATAGTTTGTTAGGGCTAATGGGAGATAATCAGGTTCATCCCTCCAAATCAGCGTATCTGGATCCTTTGATGCACATGCATACATTTTGTAGATGAAAATGCTGAAATGTTTCAGTTGCCAGTGTGGCATGCTTGCATACATCATAGTCACAGTTTCAGTGTTGCATACTTTGAAGCAATAAAGAAGCAGGAGGTTTGCAATGGTGCCTGTATGCAGTGGAAAGAGGAATGATCTTCCAGAATACCATTGCCTGGTGCGTGGGAAGAAAGTTACTCTAGCATTTAGTCTTCATGAAAACTCTGGACATGTAGTGTTTGGTGGATGCTAACTCTGAGCTCAGGCATTTAAAACTGTACAGTGTGGATTCTTTAGGTGCTTGTTTATGAACTAAGCAGTGATACGTTGCTGAGTTCAGAAAACAAATCACCCAGTAACATTGTAGTATCATCTCGGCTTGGCTGAAGCCATTTTGGATGGGCCAGTTTGAGTGGTACAACCTAGCACTTAAAACTGGAGGGAGTTAGGTTATGTGGTTTAACATTGATTTTTGAATAGAAATCTTAGCTGTTGTAAAGGTTTTATATTTGGCTGGTTATTAACAACTGTGGTTGTATTAATGTATGTCTTGAGTTCTGGTTATTAATTTGTTACCTAATTTGAATTCATGCGGGTATTTGCAAAAGGGAACAGAAGTGAGGGGCATCCTAGCAGCAAACTGCCAATAGCAACTTTAGTTGAACTTTTATATTCCTACAAAACAGTTGAGAAATTGAAGCTGAAAGATTTTCAGGTTTCAGAAAATATAAGAATTTCTGCAGAAACTGTAAAAGGAACTGAATAAGCAATAGAATTCAAAGCCTATAACAAGTTTAAGAACATGGAAAAGGGAGCAATGTAAGGTAATTTATGCTTTGGGTTGGTTTAATATATTCAACTGAATTTGATGCTATCTTCACACGAACTAGTACATTTTCTATTAAAAAAAAAACAGAATTCTTTTATTGAAACTGATTATTTTACTTTCAACTCTCTGCTTATTAAAGCTAAGAAACAGTTTCCCTGAAGATATTTGCATCTATTAGCAAAGGAAATATATATGTACTACTAGAAAATACTTAACCTAGGACAAATTGGTGACAGCAGGATATTGAGCAATTAAGCCTGTGTTCTCAGAGAGGATGTAAGGGAAAACCCAGATAAATATAACAGATACTTAGGCTGTTTAATCGAGCTACTTAGACATTTTGTTTTCTGAAGAAAATACATACGTATATAAAAACTTTTGGGATTTGACTCTGAATGCTTTTTGGCTGTAGAATGCTTTCTGAAGAAAAGTCAAAGGTTTCTGTGGAAAGTAGACAAAATAGTGTTATATTTTTCTACATTAAATTTGCTATTTTCAGCAACGGAGTACCCTAGTGAAAAGATGGGACAGATCAGGCACCAGGTACACTGACAGTCTAATGACAGACTACAGACCAACTAGGAAAAAAGGTCATTCCGAACACTTACACTTAACTTCTGCTTTTCCTTAAACTAGTGTTCATAAATCTCTCTGTGATAGTGTCCTCTGTTTTCAGTGTGATCAATCTCAGTGTAAATGTAACTGCAGTATATTTAATCAACTTTACTTCATACTGAATCATTCAATTCTTTAAATGTAGTTTTCAGTGATGACCTTTGTTTTGTGATGGTTAATTTTTAATGTGTTTTGAACATTTTTTTTCTGTCCACTGGAGTTGAAACTGGTGAGTGCTGTGTCAGACAAGAAAGGCTTTTTTCAGTATATTAATAGCAAGAGGAGGTCCAAGGAAAACATTAAACTGATGCTTATTGAAGATGATCACCTGACAAATAAGGATGAAGAAAAAGCAGAGGCATTAAATGCCTTTTTTGCCTCAGCCTTTATTAATACTGATAGACCTTGAGCTGCCCAGTCATCTGAGTTGGAGGACCACTAGTGAGGGAACAGTGATTTTCCATTTGTGGACACTGAAACTGTAAGGCACCATTTGTATTAATGTTCATAAGTCCATGGGGCCTGATGGCATTCATCCCAGACTTCTGAAGGAGCTCGCAGATGTTACAGCAGGACCCATCTCAGTCATCTACCAAAGGTCTTGGGAGCCTTGGGAGGTCCCCACTGACTGAAGGCTAGTCAACACTATGCCAATTTACAAGAAGGGCTTGAGGGAAGCCCCAGGAAAATACAGACCTGTTATTCTAACCTTAGTACCTGGAAAAATTATGGAGAAGATCACACTGTTATTGAAAGGCATTTAAAGAATAGTACAGTGATCAGGCCAAGTCAACATGAGTTCACAAAGGGAATATCCTGTTTACCTAATTTGATATCCTTCTATGATAAGGCCACCCACCTAGTGGGTGAAGAGACGGTGGTGGATGTAGTTTTTCTGGGCTTTAGGCAGACTTTTGGTACTGTCCCTCACAGCACCCTTCTGGACACATTGTCTAGCTGTGAGATGAGCAAGTAGATAGTGCGCTGGGTGAAGATCTGGCTGCTCTAGGCTCCACCATTTAAAAAGAATGTTAAGGTCCTTGAATGCCTCCAGAGTAGGGGAACAAAGCTGGGGAAAGGGCTGGAAGGCATGTCCTCTGAGGAGCAGCTGAGAACTCTTTGAGTTTGTCTAGTTTTAAGAGGAGGCTGATGGGCGACCTCATTGCTCTCTACAACTTCCTGAGGAGGGGAAGCAGAGAAGGAGGTGCTGATCTCATCTCCCTGGGATCCAGTGCCAGGATGCATGGGAATGGCTCACAGCTGCGTCCGTCAGGGGAGGTTCAGACGTGACGTGAGGAAACATTTCTTTACTGAGAGGATGGTTAAAGCCTGGAACAGGTTTCTTGGAGAGGTGGTTGATGCCCCATGCCTGTGAGTGCTTAAGAGGCATTTGGACAACACCCTTAATGCTGTGCTTGAACTTTTGGTCAGCCCTGAAATGATCAGGCAGTTGGACTCAATGATTGTTGTTGGTCCCTTCCAACTCAACTCTTCTAGTCTACTCTAGTCTAGTGTATTCTTCCTACATCTTACTTTCCCTACCAGTACCTGCTGAGGAAATCTCTGATGACATTTCTTCCCAGCCCTGCACTAGCAGAAGGTGTTGAACAGGCAGCCAAGTCCCATCCTAGACATTGGCTTTGTCACATTGTGGGAAGGAGGTATGTACCTTCTGAAGGGGTTGAGAGCTGTGGATCATCTCAAAATAATTTGACCGCCTGAACAAATTTGCAAAAAACATGTCTGAAGTGTGGGTTTTGAAAGTCTTCTGTGTTCATCCAGTTTAGCTCCGTTTCCACAGGATGGCAAAACTCCACATCTCTGACACTAGTGACGCTCTAAGATCAAGCCCTCAGTCTGTAGATGTGCTCCTGAACTAAACGGTTGCAAATCTTTTTGAGGTGAGAAATCCCTGTTCATTTCCCCATGGTTTTTTTTTTTCTCCTTGTATTCATTTTTAGAAATGCCTGAGCTGTTTCCCTTGGAAAAATGTGCTAAACTATAAGACCCTGAGCACAACAGTACTCCCTCGTAACAAAGGTCCATCTGGCCCAATACTCTTGTCTCCAAAGTGACCAGCCATCAATGTCTACAGGAGAGTATATGACTAGTGCAAGTCTACTTCTGCCAGGGTCCTGGGGGTGCTCATATGCCTCAATGGCTGGGACCGGCCTCCCCTGGGACCTCCATTCACACTGCCTCCTGCCAAGGGCCCAGGGGACATGTCTCAGCTCAGCCTGGGGCCTTCAGTCCCTGCCTGAGGGATGTTGTAGGTGTGCCCATCTCTGCCCCTGTCTCTGGGATGGGCCTGGGACCTGCACTGCAGAGACTTGCTCTCTGGATGGAGCCCTGAGGCCTAGGTCATGGCTTGTTATGCAGAACTCTAGCTGTAGCATAGCATAACAATCCTATTCCATTCTATTCTATTCTTTCCTTGCCCTCACCATGAGTCAAATAATAATGAGACTGTTACTTGCCTGAAATGACAGGAGTTTTTCAGCTCCAAAAACACTTTCAAGGACACAAATCACAAAGGTTACAAGTGGAAACAGGATTTAATTTCATTTTTCTGAATCTGTTTCAGAGCCAATGCTCACAAGCATGAACACAAAGTGCATGTGTAGCCAGGAGCAGGCTGATGCATTCTTCAGTTTAGCTTGAAAAAACATCCCTTGCAGTCTGGCAAAAGGAAGCCACAGGGCTGCAGAAAGGAGCAGGAGGGACACAGGCCAAGCAGTCCCTGTTTCCTGAAGAGTGAGAACTTGAAGACTGAGCATTGGTACCAACCACAGAAAAAAGTAGAAGGTGGTGTGCGGTACCATGGGGTATTTTTCAAAGTATAACACGTATTGATGACAAGAACAGTTTTTGGCTTCCAAAACTTGTTCTGCCACTGTGCCTCTTGGCCAGTGATGCATGACAAGTGCTCTTGTGCCTGCCCTGTGCTTGTATTGCACGCAGAGAGAGGTCAAGCCTGGAGTCCTTCCAAGCACAGGCTCTTTTGCACAAGCAAGAACCCCTGGGGACATGAAGCCATGGGAAGAGCAGAGCTCTCTACTGCTCCAAACATGCAATGAGCAAGACAGCCTGAGAGCCAGGGCATGAGTAGTGCCTTGGAGGTGCAGGAGCAGCAGGCAAGAACTGAGCCAAAAGGACCCAGAGGAACCCTGACAAGGGGCTGTGCTCTATGCTACAGAGGACAAGAAGCAACCCCTGGGGGCCACCCTGGGGACCACCCTGTGAGTCTAGAAGGCTTCCTCCATCCAGATGTGGGGCNACCACCCTGTGAGTCTAGAAGGCTTCCTCCATCCAGATGTGGGGCATGAGTGGCTGCTCCAAAGCACTGGGACTTCTTGCAACCTCTGTGCATAGCATTTCTTACGGCTGCTGCTCCTGGCTCTGCAGGGGATGAGGACAGCAAGCTCTGCAGTGCTCCTCAAGAAGGCATTGTCTTGGTCTGACTACTGTTTATCCAGATGAAACAGATTTCCATCCCCCAGATGAGCTTTGAAGGTGGCCTTGCTGGGAGCTGGCCTTGCAGCGGAGAACCTCCAGCAGCCTTGTCCAGCCTCTGGTCTTCCCTCAACCCCATCCAAATAATTCCACTGGCTCCTCTCGGATGTCTTCGGGCTGCCCCCAGGCCAGCTCTGGCAGGACACAGGAAGATGCTCCCTTTTATCCTGCCCCAGGGCAATATGACTGCTGCATTGCCACATGGTGGCACTGTGACATGGGGGTGACAGGCCCCCTCCTATGCAGCCCTGCCTGCCACTCCTCTGCCCAGCATCCTTTGGAGCAAGGCCTGTGGGGTGCTGGCCCTGAGGCAGTCCTTGTTCCCAGGGGGCTGTCCCTGCCCTTGGTGGCCATGGGACAGAGCTTCTGCCATTCGGCTCCCAAGGACGAACCTTGAGTTTGGAGTTATGCTTGAAAACAAACTGGTAGCCAGTACATTTATAGATCAAGCTTTCCTCTTTGCAAAGGACCCCACAAGACAAATGAATGAGGAAATAGCATGTCCTGAGATAATTAGCTGTAGCTTTACTAATTCCATTCCTGTACTGTGCTGTAGCTAGCAACAATCCAGACTGGAAGCAACAAATCACTAGATAATTACACTGACTGCTACATGAAAAAGGAAAGGTTACGTCTTTTCACCAGTGTCAATGAAAATTTTTTGAAAGTGTAGGTGTTACTTGGCTTTCTTCTTTCTTTAACAATTCCTTGGCTTTTCATTTCTTTTTTAATGATGGCCATCAATGGCCATTGATCTTGGTTTTATATTTCATCTGAAACATTTGCCTATGAACTCCTGTTATACATTAGGGCACATCAACATGACGGTTTTCGGTATAAAGTGCGTGCTGTTTATAGCACCTGGGTGCAACAATGCTGCTCACACCCTCATGTTCAGGTGGCCTGAAGTTTATTGTAGCACTTGAAACACATTCCACATATGTCTTCCTCCTCTAAAGCTCTTTCACAGCCATGTTTCAGGCAGCTGATCTAGAAATAAAAATGGAAGCTTTAAAAATGTATTGTTCTTGGCCACCCTTGCCTGGTGCTTTTGGCTGGCTGGGACACATCTATGCATGGAGGCATTATCCAACATTTTCTTCTGCTCTTAAAAAAGATCCTCCAGAGAGGGCAATTTCATTAGTGAGCAACATGTTTGACACCATGCTAGTGCTCTTATAATATACACGATATCAGCAGCAGTCCTTGAAGTGTAATAGTGCTTTGCGTCCTGTGGCTTAGTTTTCGTGACTGGCTGTTTTGCGGTTCCAGCTCTGGTGGCTTGTATGATGGGAAAGGCAGCATGTGCATGGGAACATGTCCTGCCTTATTTCGTTCTGGAGTTCTCCCTCCGATTATTTGTCATAATGTTTCCCACAGGGATCACCTGTCCTTTTCATCCACACATCTAAGAGTGAAACTGTTGGAAAAAATAATCCTAAGGGCAATATCATTTTGGCAGTGTGAGCTTGCACAAGGTGGAAATTACGTGGGAGGGAGGCAGGCACTTTTAATGTCCAAATTCAGCAGCTCAGTTAAGAAAGCTGTACTTGAAAGGTGAAGACTGGGGTCATAAGCCATAACTATTCATTTCCACTGGCTGGATGTGATTTCATGCTCAATCTATCCACTTCACCGAGAGGTGCAAGTATTTGGTACATCTCTCAAGTGAGCATGAAAGGTCAAATTCATGCTGGTACGGAGCCCACCCAGAACCTCCTTCACTTCATGGGGCATCCAAAAGCCCTGTACTGGTCCCCACAGGGCTGTCAGGCACTAAGTGAGCAGCATCCACATGAGCAAACCCTGCAGGTACTCTATCAAGCTGGTCATGTCTTTCAGGGATTTGTATTGCCTGGAAAAATAATGCTGATGTTTAGGAACCTTTAAATTTGGATTTGGTCCCCCATGTCTTGTCTGTAAACCCAGAAAGCAGACTAAGAAGTGACAGGTAAAGATGGTTCTCTGTCTCCTTTTTTTTCCCCCTCTTTTATTTGTGGAGTGGTTTTCTGGTTTCTGGGCTACTACTCTGTTAGCATACTTTAATTTTTCCTAATCTCACTTCTCTTTTCACCTTAATGTTTCATTGCTCTTTTTCTCCCATTCTCACCTACGTGGAACGAAGCTTATAGATTCCTGAATAAGATTTCCAGTCTAGAATGTCTCAGCAGGCAGAAAACAGGGAAAATGTCATCAGCTTGCTTAAGATTTCTCCTGTGACAAGCGACACTGCCTGCTGCTCGTATTTTATGCCACCAGTGTAACACATTTCTTCAAGCTTTATTATTTTCTTTTCCTTTTTTTAACAATTGAGATTTTAAGAAATACAGAACATTAATAAACCAACACTTAAATACATATACTGCTGATTATTGCACCATAATTATACTACTTTTCACAATATTAATTAACTAATAATGTAAAATATATTGGCATTGCACAGTGGAAGAAATATTTCTAAATTGCATAACATTTGTTTTAGTTAATAGGCTTAATAGATGGTATTAAACTAATCGATAATTCTAACTATATAAATTTGGGAAAAACTAATAGAACATTAACATTTAACTTCACAAAGAAATATATTTTTACTCATAATCTTTGGATATTTAGTAAAATGTCATCTTATCTGACCACTTTAGAAACTGGGAAGGCATTAGGAACAATTTCATACAGGTGCCATCTAGGAGATTAGACAGTAGCTGAAAATAGTGGAACTAATACTGGTATCTTGTGATTTTTTTTTTCTCTCTTGAAGTCAGTTACGTGGTACTTCTTGTGATGTTCTCCAGGACCTATAAAAATACTCTATAATGCTGCTTTTCAGTTGCTGAAGTTATCTGAATGCTGGCCTCATGCTTACAACACATCTAGAAAGTTTTCATTTTTCATAAAAATATCAAGAACTGCCAAAGAAGTACAAATTTGCACTTGCAGTTACATGGCTTGAATAAAAATGAAAATAGAAATCAGTCCTCTTGAAAATCTGTGGTCTGGATTTTTTTAGAGCATGTGTGCATCTAAATGTGTAAGGAAATACTACCACAGCGAACTGGATATTAAACAGAGAATAATAATTGCCAAGAATTTGGTTTCTAAGAAAAAATGTATGGATTATTAATAGAAAAGGAACTTATCCTCATGCAGATAACATTACCTAGTCAGTCATCCATAATACCAGTAATTTCCAACAAAATATCCTTTGAAGTATCTAGTACATTGCCTGACTTCTCATGGATGAATATAATTTTCCCTTTTTAAAAAAAAAAGATCTAAAGACTAGTCTTCAGGAGTCAGTGCAACTCCAGTTACCTAAACTGAGAGTCTGATATACCATTCACAATAGAAATATGCCAAGCAGAGCTGGAACAGTAGCTAAGATAGCTGAGATAGCATTTGAGATTGGGAGACCAAGTCAAAGTTGCAATGGTCATATATATTACACTAATAAATTAAACAGGGCTAAGGACTGATTCCTGGCCCATAAACCAGATGGCATAGCTGGGCCACATCCATGCTACATGATACATATTTTCAATTTGTTGGGGGGTGGGTGGTGTTTTGTTTGGGCTTTGTTTGGTTTTTTGTTTGCTTTTCTTCTCCTGCCAATTGAAGATGTTGATGAAAATGGCTCTAAGATGCATTCCTATAAACAGACCTTACAGCCAAAGATATATTTTCTCCAAGTTCATTTGTCACAGATATGATACACAATTTCCAGGTTTAAGATCTGCACAGGAAAAGGTATTGGAGAAGGTGTGTACTCAAGGGTGCAATAGGATGACATGGTTGAAATAATTTGCAAAGAAGAAAGATTCTCTGACACCTTCTCTAGAGATAACTTCATAGTCATAGGCAACATTTGTAACAGTTTAAATTAAGTGGTTTAAAAAATATCCCCTTTAGTTGTAGCTGAAGTTACTAGCTACACACTATGTACAATTACTTCTGCAATCTACTGTTATTTAGTTCAGAAAAAGCAGTGTTCATTGGGGGACACAAAGAACATCTTGCATAACCTGTTTCTTGGTTTATTGCATTTATACATTGCTTTGGGAGTCCTCAGGGTGAAAAATACCACATAATTTCATAATTATATAAGGTACTACCAGCATTATTTGAGGAGATGAAACTACTCTATGAGTAGAGAAAGTATGTTGTTAATCTTTCTAATTTGTATAATGTTTCTTTGTTTTATAAATCACTTTTGTTTATTTTATATCTGCTATCCTCTAGCATTTAAACCAGATTCAATAATAGTACTAATCATCTGTTGGCATAATATTAAACATTCACATTTCTTCCAGTGTCTATGAGTTAAAATACTTTCTGCAAATGTTGTATCCCTAGACTACCTGTACCTTCCATAAGCCTCAAGCAGTCTATGATGTTTATACATTAATTTAGAGAGTATCCTGTATGCTTAAGAAGGAATCACGTCTATTTAATGCAAATATAAAATTCAGAACTGAAAACATTATTATTTGGAAGTTTGATTCAGTTAAAAGAGCAATAAAAATGGACGGAGAGTTGCAAATAAAAGTTTTAATGATCTTGCAGAGGATTAAATTGTAACCAGTGAAATCATAAACAAAGCCATATTTTTATCTTGCTTAAAGGTAAAATAAACTAAGAGTGTCAGTTACAAGGGGGAAAAAAAAGCTATATTCTTTTTTTGCTGACACTATCACCCATAAATAGTGTCAACGACTGTGTATGTGAAAAAGCTGGAGGTAACCTTGTAAGGAAGACCTTTAATCATTTTAGGTTTGTAGCATGGAAGCCAGTGTCCCTTTCTAAAGCTGTGTAAATAATAGTGCTTTGGGTTACCCAGATAAAAAGAAAAAGAGGAAGAAAACACTTTCTAGCTTCCTTGTCCTTGTCGTCAAAAATCTGCCCCCAAAGCCAACAACAAAACCAGAGACTTCAACAAACAAAATTTTTATATTTCAAATATTATTGATTTTTTTTCCTGGAATAATAATTTTTCCATTTTATGGTTAATGTTGAATTATAGGTAGATCTGTTGACATTTAAAAGAAGAATTCTTTCCACTACAAAACAAAATGTTTCTGGCTAAAATTAAACAGAGCTAATCTTTTTTTTTAATCTTAGTCTGCAATCCTTCCTTAAAATCATCATAAAATTTGTATTTTAAATATCAGAAAATCATAATATTTTAGAAATTCTTCAACACTGAACACATTTATTATGATAACAAGCTCTAGCTTTGATGTCATTATTGGATTTTTTTTACCAGTATTCTGAAACTCCTGTTACTTGGACAGAACAGATGCATGAAACTCTGCAATTACTTTTTCATGAAAGGTGTCAAGAGTGATGCTTTTCTTGTGAGGTTCATGCTCATACCACTGTACTGATGTTCTGCCATTCCCAACCCAATTAGTTCATTTGCCCCATAAATAATAATAGCCATAGATTTTTTTTTCTCATGCTGTGAATATCACGATAAAGGTACCAGTGGATAGATACAGTTTGTAGTTACTTACACTTGGTAATTGTATGTTTAGCTTATTCTTAAAAACTTGGCATACTTTTATTACTTTGGAGTGATTATTGTGATTTGTCATGGTGCATTTCTTTGTCATTTTGATAGTCATGGTGAGATCTCTCAGTTCTGGAGTTTAAGGAAAAAAGGATTTTTTCAGAGTCGCAACTGAATTTAAGTAATAATGAGCATGTGTTGAAAATAGGTGTCTGAAAATGTTACAGGTAACCATTACTGAAAAACTGTTTGTTTGTTTTTCTCTTTTTTCCTACATATATATACTATATTTCTTCACCCTTTTAACTTTACATGCTTATTCCTTCTGCCCAGGCTGTCTGGATGAGTCCTCCATGAGATTTTGCTTGCACTTTATCCACCCACAGGCACTGCTGAATGATAAGATGCACTTTCTTTCCCCAGTGGCTCTGTAGCAAGTAGGACATCTGCCCATGTAGCATTTGCCTCCGTATTATACTAAATGTCTCTCAGAATGGAGCCATGAATGGGTGTCAAACAGGGATGTCCTGCAAGGCAAACCGAAACATTGAGAGGCTGCCACTGGCTCATGCAGAGACTTTGTAATTGAATGTTCTACATCATTTCACCCATTTGCAAAGTCTCACTTGTTACAGTTTACATGGTAATTTAAAATGTTGGTGGAGAGTGAGGCACTTGCAAACTTGGCAAAAGGAACTACTCCAAACATGTTTTTGTTAGGAAAGTCTGGAGCTTGTGTAAGTGATTATGACACTGCCCTCCAGCAGGAAGACCAAATTACAGAGTCTTTTTTTTTTTTCCAGGCAAAAACCAGCAATGTCAATGAGCATAATGTTGTTCCTTAGCAGTAGTGGTAGCACAAACTGTACAGAATATCTGAAACAATGTGAATTTCTGTCACTATAGAGGCAAAAAGGTGAAAGATAAGTGAGCACTTCGGTGAGAAACAAATCTGCTGTAGAACGAGACAAATATTGATGTTTGGGGTAAGAATCATACAATCAAGATCTCAGATGTTGATGAAAGAAGCTTAGGGTTAGTAGCTTGGCTCTAGGAACCTGTGGTTTCTCTGATGTACCCGTTCTTTGGTTATATGTGATCATAGGTATGGGTAGGTGCTACTATGCCTCAAATCAGAAGAGATGATGAGGACTGACTGCATAAACAAGCCCAGGATACCTAGAAAGCAGCTGTGGTGCTATGTGGCACCTAGAGCCTGTATAGGTTGCCAAGACCAAGGTAGAGCAGTGGAAGAGGAAAGTAAAGGTAGAGTGAACTGTAACTCCTCAGCCGCTTTGCCCTTTTTGTCCTTTGGTTATTAAAGTGGGGATAGCTGGTTACTGCAATGCATTTAGTGCTCTTGTTCATGCTTTAGATTAGACAAGAAGAGGTGGGAGTAAAGCAAGGCTGCTTTAGATTAGAGGGTGGGAGAAAAGAGGTGGGAGAAAAGCAAGGGAAAGCAGATGTGTGTGCCGAGGCTTTTCAGCCTACCCCAGATACTAGTGTGGTCTGGCCCTTCTAGTTCAGTTTGACAGTGGATGTTGGTAATTGGCGTACTGAACAGCATAGCCACCATAGTCTCTGTATGGGTATTGATACAGCTCCTGTGGACAAAAGAATGTGAGAGATCAATGTTGATGCTTTCATTACAGTTGGATCCCTTTATGGTCAATGAGAAAAGGGAGACAGAAAGAGTCTTCCAGGTGCTGACCTGGAACCCCAAAATGAGGTTTCCATTTACATCTCTAGCAATTTTAGGAGCAGAATGATCTCCTAATTTGGGTGTCTGAAGTTAAACCTCATCAAACCCCACCCCTCCTGTTTCTCATGCCAGTCCTTTTCTGCATCCTTAGGTACTCTTTGTGATGCCAGAAACAAGTTTGCCAGTGGTGTCTCTTGGGCTCTGAAAATACTTCTTCCTCCTCCAAGTTTTTCTCCCTCTATCACTCATAAGTTTCTGTATTTAATCTTTTTGATACTTAGAGATTACAGGTAGTCAGAATATTTACCCAAAACTGATCTCAGCTGTCATGACACTGGCAGAAGAACATCTCATGTTCTTAATAGTTTGGAAGGAATCCGTTTTCATTGTTGTCTAAATAATGTGGCTACTTGATTATTTATATGAATATAGCCCTTGCATGGAGGAAGCTTCTTCATCTCCGTTATACTTCAAGCTTCTCTTTTATTGTGTATCCTCATCTGTAATATAAAGGAAGGAAGAGGTCTATAGTAATGCCTTGGTAGGTCAAAGATGAGAAAAGACACAGTCTTTGTACTCAATACTGAGTCCATTTATAATGATGGACTAACTAAGAAGCTTGAGGTGGTTTACTTTTTTATCTGAGAGCTGGTAAATAGTCATCGCTTCTTCATGTAACCATACAATTGTGCATTTGTGTCATTGTGTCTGTATAAAAGTATGAATGTTAAAGATCCATATTTCAGGGCCAAGTCTTTGGATCACATAAATGATTCCATTAAGGCCAGTGAGGTATTCTGGAGGCATAAAGATTCAGGCAAATTATCTAAGAGACTCATCTAGTGTTGCTATACTTAATTTATGGTGTTTCTATAGGTTGTGGAGATTGCACTGTAATGGCTAGAGAGATCAATGTACTGGTATGTGATTTAGCAGTACGTATGTAAGAGAAGTGGATTTATTTCTCTTCACATCTTTAAAAACTTTGACATGAATGCTGATTTTGGCAGTTCTGCTCCATTCAAGGCCTCAGGCAATCAGTTTTTAATCAGTATTTGAAGAACTTTTTCACTTTAAGAAACATTTTTATGAATGTGGAAATGTGCGTGGTTTCTTCAGGCAATAAAAAGCCATTAGAAAGAGGAGTAAGGGGCAGTGGGGGGTAGAGTAAAAATTTTGATAACTCTGAGGAAACTTAGTTTATAGAAACTTAATTTATACAAACTCATAGGAACTCCTACAGTGATGCTCTACACATGGAGAAATTTTTCTTGTGAGCCAAAATCCCGGACTAGTAAAAGAAGTCTTCTAATCAGCCCAGCATTAAAGATGATACGATCCTATGTAGCCCTGTGGGCACATATATTTCCACATGGAATCCCAGATCAGTTCAGATTTGTATAATGCATATACATGCAGTGCATAGATTATGGATGTCTGTAAAATACAATATAAGTCTGTTATGATAGAATGGTATATTACAAGACTGAGCTCTAAATAATGCCATATTTTGCTTTTCAATTAAAAATAAATTATATGACTTTACATGTATTTTTCATATTTCATACTAACACAGGGATTTTCTTTGGTGCATGGGAGATTTAAAATGTTGTAGGCAAAAATAAGATTTATGGACTGTATAACACTGAACATCTTCATTTGCTCAATAGGATACAGAATTTTACCACTTAAGAGAATATTACATAAACATAAAAATCAATAAACAACTTGTTAACCTCAGGCACTCAGGGGGAAAAAAACAGGAGAATAGATAACCCACATACTCTGCTTTGAAACCAAGAAAATCCAAAGTATGTTGAACCAAGATGTAAAAAGAACTGTGTTAAAAATTATTCTATATGGCTAAGGTCCTTTAATCTAACATTTTCTTGTTATATGAGTTTACACTTTAATCAAAATTAATTGTAAAGAATATTTATCAAAATTTGAATATTCTAAATCCAATTTCCTAATATATTAAGTTCTCAAAGTTATTAGACATTAAACATGAGGGTATGTACTTCAGAGTGTTTTTCATTATGCTTTGACATTACGCTACATCAAACTTTGTATTTAATTTGTCGCACATTTGTATAATTATTTTAATTTTAATTGTGAACCGAGTGACATTTTCTCCTGGGGAAAAGCAAGCCATCTTTTCAAATTCTAACAGCTTAAGCTAACCAATTCTAAGATAAGATACAAAGCCAACAAAGCTGTCGAGTTTCTTTAACACCAGATAGATAGATTAATTTAAAATTATTACTCTTGAATTCATGATTATATAATTTGGCAGGATAAATATTTGCATTTATTTCCTGTGCAGTAGGGAAAAGAGCATTTGTAGTCACTTATATCTAAAGTGATACAATCTACAGGCACTGTACAGAGCTATATAAAATGTCAGGAAGAGTGATTAAAAAAAAAAAAAAGGCAAAACAAAGCCCTAAACATTTTGACTTGACATTATGCAAGATTAGAATAGTGTTGACAGTTTAAAACTTAATTTCAGCTAAGACTTTGAGCCAGAAACCTTGCTTTCAAAGCTGCCTCATTTCCCAGCTGGTCTTCACCTGATACGTAACCCCTGGTTCCTTCACTGTGAAACAGAGAACAACTGTCCAGATCCGCTTACAAAGTATTGTGAAAGAAAATCTATGATGAAAATAGACTTATAAAGGAGTAATGCTTTTAGTAACTCTTAGTTTAAATTCCAGTTACTATTAGTGCTACCAGAAGTTGAAATAACCATAACAAAACACAAAGAGGCAAATAAAAGGTCTTGGGGTAGAGAAGAGGACTTGTCAGGAATAGACACTTGACTGTGAATTCTCTTCTTGTTCCCTGACTTGAATCTGTCTATCATCAAATCCAGCTTTGAGATATATTGGTGCTACAGTTTTGAATGCAGATTGAGAGAGATGACCTATTTGAAGGATGATTATGGACAGAGTAGAACTTCCTTACATCAAACTGGTTAGGTTTTCTTTTATTTTTTTTTATTTTTAATTTCTGTATGAATGCTTTTGAATTTAACGTGCTGTTTGTTTTAAACAGACATAAGCTATTAAAAAAAAAAAAAAAGCTGTGTTGCACTGAAAATCAATGATTAAGCTTGCTGGGAGTACATGAAAAGGATTTTATAATGAAAAACAACCCTTTTCCAAACAGAAATTTCCAAGAGGAAATTATTTGTAGTTTTTGCTTACAAATTCTTACATTCATATATTCACAGAATCAGAGAATGGTATAGGTTGGAAGGGACCTTAAAGATTATCTACTACTAATTCCCGTACCATGGGCAGGGACACCTTCTACTAGACCAGATTGTTCAAAACCCGATCTGGCCTGGCCTTGAACATTTCCAGGGACGGGGCATCCACAACTTCTCTTGACAACCAGGGCCAGTGTGTCACCACCTGCAAAGTAAAGAATTTCTTCCTAATATCTAATCTGAATCTATCCTCTTCCAATTTAAAACCATTACCCCTAGTCCTATCGCTACACACCCTAATAAATAGTCCTTCCCCATCTTTCCTGTAGGCCCCCTTTAAGTACTGGA
>RSEF01000002.1:56813557-56827226 GCA_003993805.1 Himantopus leucocephalus
GGCACCTCTCCTTGTTGGCTCCTCTATCACTTGGAGAAGGAAGCTATCATCGACACATTCCAGGAACCTCCTGGACTGCTTATGCCCCACTGAGTTGCCCTTCCACCAGATATTGGGGTGGTCGAAGTCCCCCATGAGGACCAGAGCTTGTGAATGTGAGGCTGCTGCTACCTGTCTATAGAGGGCCTCATCCGCTCGATCTTCCTGGTCAGGTGGCCTGTAGCAGACCCCAACTGTAACATCACCTGTCCCTGCCCTCCCTTTAATCCAACCCATAAGCTCTTGGTCAGATCCTCATCCATCCCCAGGCAGAGCTCCATGCACTCCAGCTGATCCTTGACATAGAGGGTAACATCCCCTCCTTGTCTCCCCTGCCTGTCCTTCCTGAAGAGCCTGTATCCTTCCGTTCCAACACTGCAGTCATAGGAGCTGTCCTACCACATCTCCGTGATGCCAATAAGATCATAGCCCTGCAGGCGGGCACCTGTCCATGCTACGTGCCTGTCCTTTACTATGAGCATTTGCATAGCGTCATTTAAGTTGGGTTCTCGATGAAGCTGACTTACTGGCTGGAGTAGCTGGAATTCCTTTGTGCTGCTCAAGTACTAGCTCAAGTCTAGGAATCTGGAAAAATTACACTGAACTTTCTGGTTCTCAGTTAGTTAATTTTCCCTCCCACAAACACAAAACCAGTATTTCACTAAACAGATGAAAACAGACAATGAGGAGATGAACCACATGCCGTATGATACCAAACTGTTCCTTCCTTATATAGAAGTAAGAGCTACTTATGAAGAGCTCTTCATTCAGCTATTGCTGAGGAGCCACGCACTAAATCCATGGTAAGTCATAAGTTGTGACCATCTGTTGTCATGCAAAAGATGTGGCATAAGTCGTACAGAGATATTTTGTTCATCAGCTTATGTGTTGCCTAAAATTTTTGAAAGTTGTAGCTCATCCAGTAGTAACTTTTGCTGATGTTACTCTTCTCAGGGAGAGTTAGAAGGTAAAATTTCAAGGGAAGGGGGACATTTGAGGTAAGAAAGACTGGCAGTTTTCAAGAGCCATTTGTCTGAAAATATGTTTCTCCTTTGAAGAGTTCCAGGGGTTAGGAAGAAAGATTATTAGTAATTAGGAAAAATGCCTTTTTACAGATAGAAATGTTTTTAGGGTAACTGTAGAGGGTAGCAGTAGAGCTAAAGCAGGACAGTGCCTGGGGACTTAGGTTGCACAGCCTGCTTACGGGACAGGCTCCACCAGCCTGTGCACTGACATTTCGTGCTTTCACAGCAGAGCCTGAGGACAGTGAGACCGACACCAGTGGCAGCAGATGAATCATCCTGGTGGTCCTCATTGAGGAAAAGCCTCTTCCTGAATTTGTTTCTTCATTTGCTCCATACATGATCCACAGGTGATCACCTGGTTAGGTTAAGCTTTGGGAAAGGAGGCTGGTATGTCAATGCCAGGGAGAAAATAAAGCGTGAAACTTGTGAAGATTGCCCTTTATTTCCAATTGCTTTTATAGTTTGGGGGAGGGGACTTATTGTTCCAGTGGGTAGTCTTTTCACATGAATCTGCTGGTTTTCATATTGCAAAATTTTAGTGGGGGTTTCCACAGAGACAGGATATGAAGATGAAAGAGGAAGAATTGCTATAGGAAGAGGTTTTATTAAAAAGTATGGCTGAAGGATTGTTTATCACATCTTTGAGTAAGCATTAGTGGTGTACTGACAGAAGGTGGGGATGTCATCTGTGTCCCAAGTGAGTCAGAAACTGGGACATAAGGGGTGCGCTTGAGGGTCTAAAGTGGGGAGAGACAGCTAAGAAGCACAAGGAAGAAGAACAGGGCTACCAAGGAGCTCATTTCACTGAGTGCACAGTGAATGTATTTGCTGAGGACATCACAACCGTTTGAAGAGAAGTTCCCGAGACTGGTTGGGAGCACACTGATGGATCAAAATGTGAATTGTTTCAAGAGTCCAGGTAGAAGCTGTAGAGTCTAAAGCTTCAGAACTGGGGTTTCTCAGTACACCTGATTTTGTGCTGTCAGACTTTTTCTTTCCTAGGACTCCCAAGTGTTTATATTCTCTATCTGTTCAATACAACAAATCCTCTTTCAACTGAGGAACAGGTGAAACAGTTCACTGACAGCTCCTTGCCTTGCCTTTTGTCCTGTTAAGATAATGACAGTGAGTTGATGACCATGAGCAATTACATTCACCAGTGACAGCATTTAGAAATTACATTTTTTGCTATTAACTTGCCATTACATTGTATGGTTTCCGTGACGCAGCTCTTTCACCTTAGAATCATAGAATCTTGTACAACATCAGCATCCTCCTCCTGAGCTATGGCTCCTTCCTGCCCTTTGATTGTCAGTCTGGTCACAAAATTGTCAGCTGATGAACAAGATATCTCTGTACAATTTATGTCACACCCTTTGCATGAGAACAGATGGTCATGACTTACCATGGATTTAGTATGTGGCTCCTCACCAACAGCTGAAAACAGTGTAGTAAAGAGGTAAGGAATAATAAATTGTGTATTTTGCTGGCCATTTGTAGCTTTGTTGGGTTTTTTTTAAATTCTTTTTTCATGTTTCTCTGGGTTTAGTTTTGTCAGATAGTTCTTCTGTACGCTGGGAGTGCACAAAAAGATGGGAGAAGACACAGCCGGGACAGCTGACCCCAACTGACCAAAGGGATATTCCATACCATATGATGTCATGCTCAGTATATAAAGCTGAGGGAAGAAGAAGGAAGAGGGGGACGTTTGGAGTGATGGCATTTTTTCTTCCCAGATAACTGTTACATGTGATGGAGCCCTGCTTTCCGGGAGATGGCTTAACACTTGCCTGCCGATGGGAAGCAGGGAATGAATTCCTTACTTTGCTTGGCTTGCATGTGTGGCTTTTCCTTTACTTATTAAACTGCCTTTATCTCAACCCACCAGTTTTCTCACTTTTACTCTTCTGATTCTCTCCACCATCCCACCGGAGGAGAAGTGAGTGAGTGACTGTGTGGTCCTGGTTGCTGGTTAGGGTTAAACCACGACAAACAGTCATTGCTATAAATGCTGCCCTCCTGCAGCTTTTCTGCAATGTTTTCATCCTTGTGCTTACGGATAAAGTGATTTTCAACACAAAACTCCTTTTGTAAGTTTACCCACATGTGGTTCTGCTCTGTATGCCAGATAGCTGCCCCGTGGCTCACAGTGGCACTCAAACCCCAAACTGGAGTGCATATGATGAAAGGCAGGAACTCTAGTGTGTTTTTATGTTTAGGATTGCAACAGAAAAAATAAGGAGACAGTTGTGAAAACTGCTGTTCAGAACAAGGACACCCTGACACACGTGAATCCCAGGCTTGGGGACTGACGCCTTCATAGCAAAGAGCCACCCTGAAACTAAGGGTATCCGGATAGCCAGGACAAGGGATTCAGGCTCAAACAGTGAAAATACAAGACAGATTAGAACTATAACCCTGAATTGTGGACAGAGTAAGCAAAGGGAACAATTTCATTATTCACGGAGTCAAAGTTGGTCTGTCTGTATGCCACACACACTTTGCAAGTGTGCCATCCCCACGCCATTCTCCCCGCGACCTCTTACAGATCATTTTCTTTAGTTCATACTTCTGTAACAGCAAAGGAAATGATCTTCACCTATGGCAGACAGCAGAATGGGGATTGTAAATTGTAATGAGCTTCCTGCTATGTATGGGTTGGGCAGGTTGAGCCGTTTGAGGCGAACAGCATTGCTTGATCATCCTTTCTTTTTCCCCACCAAAATCTGTTAGTGCTCAGAATGTCAGTGCTTGAGTGGAGAAGAAAAAAAAAAAGGGTGTGTGTGTGTGTGCGCGCCTTTGTTTCCTCCTAATGATCCATTCCTTCTGCTTCCTTACAGTGAGGGGCATGCCCATCTGAGAGCACCACCAATATGACCTTTCTCTATAAGCAGGCAGAAGGGACAGATACATCAGAAGGAAGTGAAGACCTTTTTCGATCTAAGCATTGCTGTTCCGGATGCTAGCAGATATGAATTAAAAAAAGATACGCCCCTCACGCACGTTGCCTGTGAGTAGGCTCCCATCACCCTCAGCACTGTTTAAAAGGATGTACCCAAGTTAGGGATAAACAGGCCAGCTGTGCTGTCGCTGTGGTTGTGACAGCAGTGAGCACACTAGTTTTTGATGGTAAGAATCCTCTTGCTCTGCCTATAGCTTTCTGTTATCAAACTAACTTAGGAAGTCAGGTGTACAAATGGGATTTGGGGTTTGTTTTGTTTGCCTGTTCTTTTTATGCAGAACTTCCAGCAGAGAGAAACAATGGAAGATACATTTAGCAGTTTGATATTCTTTCCTTCAGAATGTCTGGGGATTTTCCCAGTGTTTATTCGATGGCATTAAAAATGAATGGGATGACTAAATGGTTTACAATTTTACATATTCAGTTAACATGAAAGCAATTACTAATGTGTATAATTATCTCTAGAATTACTTGGATCATGCAAATGGCATTCAAACCAAGCACTTTTAACTGTTTTCCAGGGGATGTGTCATTACATAATTCATAGTAAGAATAGTACCCTACAATTTGAGCTCAATATTATTGCCCTTTCAGAATCTGCTTCTCAGATTATCCTCCTGGAGAATGATAACTTTCTATTTTAACCAGTTTTTAAAGTGCTTCCAGATCTCAGCGGGGGACTGGGTATTGAATACAGTTAATCTCTATCACTTTAATGTGAGTCTCAGACGTAACAACACTGGGATCAATGCTCAACCCATTATCCTCTGAATTAAGAGGACCATACTGAGACCAGTGAGTGGTTTGACCTCACATGACTGAGCCCTAGTGAGTGAGAGANCAAAAAAAAAAAAAAAAAACCAGAAAAAAAGAGCTTAGATTAAAATGCAGGAAAAAGAAATCAGTGATGAAGGCTGAGAGGCAGAGTGTGGTTCATGGGTTAAAGAACGTGACTGTTGTGTGGAAGAAGGAATGGGGATGAGGTACGATCTGGACGGTACTGCAAGCACTAGAATGAATTTCTACCTGAAGCCTTGATGCAAAAACTCTTGTAATTTTTAATACTGTGACAGGAAGCTGAAGCATAAGCTGCACTTCACTTTCCATACTTTCCCTCATTGCAATGGTTAATAATAAAGGTTGTTTGGCTGTGGCTGTGAGGAAGAAGCAACACAGACACAAATTTCAGTGGCATCCAATTTTCTGGCAATGAGGAGAGCAGGGGTGTCACTGACAAGGGGTGTGAGATGGGCTGACCCAGGCCAGCAGCTGACTACTACACACACAATTACTCTCAGTCCCTCCACCCCCAGCAGGACAGGGCAGGCTTATTCTCTATAGGAAGTAAAATTTGTGAGTCAGGACACTCACAGTTTAATAGGTGAAGGAAAGAGAAAAAAGCAAACAAGAAGCAGGAAATCACTTATCATCTTCCACAAGTAGATTGACGACCAGACAGTCTCTGAATAACCACCCCTAAAGAAGTCAGTCCCCTCCCTTTTTCTTCTTCTACCTCAGATTGCGTTGCTGGTCACGATGTCGTATGGTATGGTATATCCCTTTAGCCAGTTCAGGTGTGTCCCATCTGTGTCCCCTCCCAATGTCTTGCCCACCACCTGCCTACTCACTGCGGGCCAGGGTGGGAAAGAGAGAAAGCCTTGATGTTGTGCAGGCATCAAACAGTAGTCAAAACACTGTGTTTTATTATCACTGTTTTAGCCACAAGTCCAGAACACAGCCCTGTATGGGCTGCTATGAAGAAAGTTCACTCCATTCCAGCCAGACCCAGTGCCATGTGCAATCCCATGGTACCAAGCAAGGCAAGCAGAGCAGGTCCAGTGACAGCCACCAGTCAGTGGTTACCAGACAACTGTGAAGGGCAAGAGAGCTGCAGCATCGCGCTAGGAAGTCAACGCAGTGGATCAGTGTTGTTTCAGCAAGGTACACAGCCAGGCACAGGTAAAAAATGTTGGGAAAAAGCCAAGGGCAAGGACATCAAGCCACAATTTGTTAACATAGCTGAGCACATGCATTTCCGTTTTCCACTCCCAAACTTGCACAACATTATGCTGGACTGCTAGATCATCAGCAGACTCACAAGCAACACCAGATGACTCTGATCTCTACCAGGTAAGTCATCTTGGAAACACTGGTCAGTGGGAATAGGCAGTGATACAGGACTCTCTTTCAAGTAACGGATTTTTTATTTAGCCACAGGAGTCCAGTAACTAGATGGGAAAAACCATGTACTTGTGACCCCACCAACAGCTTTGCCAGTTTTCCTAAAGACTTTGGTAGACCCAAATTATCCATCCTACCTGGAGGAGGATTTGAAAAGATGCTGGTTTGGGAGCTATTCACCCATTTTAGAATCTGACTCTTTGCATTTCATCTCTGTTGTGTTGTATTGTACCTCTGCCTGCCATCTTCGAAAATCATGGGCTGAGCAGTCTGCATTGTATGAACAGGAGTGGACCTGGTAACACTAGAGGAAGCATCAGGGCAGGATTTTTAGAAGACTTCAGGACTTGCTGCTTGTCCCCTGGACACCTCCCACTTTTTAAAAGAGGCAGAAAGGATCCAGGAACCATCGGTAGTTTTCAACAAAGTCCTTTCGTTCAAAGAAATGCCATCAATCTGTGGCATCACTAACATTACTTCATAGTTGTAACTTTTTAACCCTCCAAAATCAAGTTTTGAACTGATTGAATCCAGGGATCACAGCACTTCTGTAGCAAAGGTTGCCAGACTAAAAATTATGGTAACTTACAGGGATATGAAGGAGGAAGCGTACCTTTGTGTGACTCCTGGGAGTCTGGGGTGGGAGAAATCTGGCCTCACGCTGTTGGAATACAGCAAATGACAGGGGGGCCTTAGGCAGAAGGGTTACAGACTGTCTGCACTGAGCAGGAGAGGCAGAATGCAATCATGAAAAAACCTTTTACATAATGAAGATAAAACAGGGATTTCCAGAGCGGATGTGGTCCCCAAAGAATATAATTCATCTAATGGAGAAAATATATACTCCAGCACAAGTTTGTATACACATAGATGAGCGTATGTTGAACTGATCAAACACAGTTCAGTTAGTTTATTCTAGTTTTGCTTTTTTACATGTGCAAATGGAAAAAATATGGCATCTGATAATAAATCAACAGGCAACCGAAACTGACCAGACATCAAAGGTTTTTTGAAGGCTGATAAAATATTTCCCTCTCCTGGAGAGCAGCTGATCCTTCAGTAAAGGAACAGACCCCTCGATTTGAATTCCAGATCCAGTTATGGGACCACAGTAACTTGTATTTCTCTGGCTACAATGGACCTAAAAGATAACAGCCACACATCCAGTCCTGATGGGAGAGTGACATAAGACAGAAGTTTTGAAACCTGTGGCCTGTTTTGCTCTCACTTACCCTAAATGTTTAATTACCACAATTCAGTGAGCTGGTTTTGGTTTTGGAACGAAGCAAATAAAGGTGAAATTGTGAGAATGATAAGTGTTTTCATATAATTTAATTTAATATACACTTTGTATAAGTGAAGAAAAGAAGGATTCTGCTGCAATATGTTATCACAATATTTCATTCATACCATGTTTCATGCCTTGAATACTTTTTATTTGAATAGAGTTTATGTCCTTGCTATCTAAAATCACTAGTACAAAAATCACGTAAAGGAATTTCTTTCTTCCATATCTTCCCTTCCGTATTACAATTGCCAGAAGCAGTTGTTAGACCTTCAGAGTGGACAACTTATTGGCCCCAGTGGGTTGTAGTTACTGAGACACTTTGAGGAAAAAACAGAAAGGAATGGATACTTGCGCTGTAATTGTTAGAGAGGGACAGCTGATGACAATCTTAATGAAGCTTCAGGTCATGACTCTTAGGTCAAAGACTGCCTTCAAGAGAGAAGATAAAAAACAGTAGCTTCTGAAAGATGGATCTTACTGGTCTGCACTAGCCAAACAATGCTACAGACCTATACAGCCGTGCCGAAATCTCAGCAGTCTCCCTAGCTCAGCAAAGTCCTGACACAGTTTTGTTTCTGCCAAAAGCCAGTATTGACACACTGCAGCTGGATTTCCTGGCAGTCCACCGTTCAGTGGGCTATTCCTGCTATGAAGCACAACATATCCAAGCAGCACATTGTTGTTAAAGCTAAAAAAATTTCATTGTAAGGGAGTAGTTTATGGTCTTTATCCAGGTGGCAGTTTTGGATGTAATATACTCTGAAGACATGATGAGGCATAAAGCACACTAATGTTACCAAGATGAAGAAGAAACTCTTTGCCTGGGCCCTGAATTCCACATGGGAGTTGATGTCAGGCCAGTATTTCACAGCCAGTCTATACATGACAGACAACTGGATTACGGTGAGCACAGCACAAACTGCTACCAAAATCCCGACCAAGCAGTAGTTTACAACCACCATGGGCACCTCCTGTATCTCCTTGTGGAACTGAAAGCATTCAGAAGAGTGATAAGACTTAGCGGTGCCATAGTAAGAGAGAAGAACAGGTGTGATCACCAGCGCTCCCACCAGCCAGACAGCAGCCACCCAGGTCGTAGTGTAGCACTTCCTAAACTCGAGTCGGAAGAGGCGTATTATGATGATAGCCACGTAAAACGCGAAGGTGGTGTACATGTGGAGGTAGATGATGGCACTTGCTAGCTTGCAGGCGAAACTCCCAAATTTCCATTCCCGTAAAATGTAATAGCTGAGGCGGAAGGGAATGCTGACTAGCATAAAGGCATGCAGCACCAGGAGGCTGATGATGATAATGGTCATCACAGATTGCGATCTCCTTTGAAACAACTGATGGGACATCATGATGACCCCGAGGGTGCCGCCAGCCAGGTTGATGATGTACAGGGCTATGAGAATGGTGCGGAGTCTCTCTGAGGTGTCCGGCAACGTCTCGTTGGAAGAATGGTTCTGCTGGCTTACACTGCTGTTAGGCATCCTTCTAAGATCCTCTTTCGAAGGTTACTGAAAGTGAAAAATGGGAATTTTAAAAATAAACTCATTTTATTTGTTGTTTCCTTTATTGTTAACTATGGAATGTCACAGATTCATGAAGGGACATGTTACTGAATTGTGTTTGAAATGATGTTATCCCATGTAGTATACAACCTTGTAACTGTTGTCATACTGTATATGACAGCAATAACCCATGCCTCTCAGTGTTAAAACCATGTTTTATATAATTATGAGTGAGTTTTTAATTTAATAAACTGTATTCTAGGTGGTTTTTTTCAATTATTTGCCTCTAGATTCAGCCATTTGAAATAGCCAAGACACTGTTTGTAAACTATGCAAGTTTAATCTGCACTCATGTTACAAAGCTGAAATTGAAGGTGGGAAAAATACTGAAAAATGAAGAGGTTGTACCTATAATTTGTGGATACTTTATGAAGACACCTGAGCCACCTTTTTAGTATCTTACTGGATGGGCGCAGGAAACCCATAAGGCAGCAATAGTTTCAGTTTCTAGATGCATACAGCACAGTGAAAAATAAAGATCTGCAGATGAAAATTCAATTTCTTCTTGCTTCAGCTCCAAGTCTTTTTTCTACAAAATTTCACCTGAGCTACTCTATTATAAAAAGTGAAGAAAAGCTAAAAATTAATTTACGAACAACCTTCTGAAAGGTATAATCCTATTGGCACTTGTTGAACACAGCCACATACAGCTGCATTCTTATTTGGACTTAAGGCAAAATGTGGACTGCTCAGTCATTTGGGCTTGCACACAGTTTTCTGTATGAGTATACGGGAATAGCATGCAGGGTACATGCATACTTTGCTAATGAAATCTGTCCTTACCTTACAAAGAGTTTCAAAAGAACAAAGCAAGAGCTGAAAAATGGTCTCTTAAAAAAGCAGCGTCTTCTGTCTCTGATTCCTTTGAAGTCTGAAATCAGCAAACTTGTTGTAACCAGCAGTTCTTAATTCTGTTGCACTCATCTGTAAAACGATAGACTGCAACTGCAAAAGATTCACGGAGAAATTTTGTATTTATGAAACATCAGGCAAAGCTTTTTTAGAAGGCCATTGGACTGTTGTGTCCAAAACTGACATAAACTTTTCTGTTCACTCCCTTTTAAAATGCATGATCTTAGAAGCATTTAAATGGTTAAGATTGTATATCCGCCTAGTATTACTGAGACTGACATGAGAAATTTGCTTTCCCAGAAACTTCGCTGTAAGAAAAGTTTTACAAGCTTTAGGAAGATGACTTCCTGCTCTTGACGCAAATTCATTTTCCAACATACATTGTTAATATTTCAAACTGGCTTTAAGAAGGTAGAGTCCTTTTGTTGTTATAAAAAGCAGGATTACAGCCTAGATGCCAACATTTTACATTACTCAGAAATAGATTATGTTTTTTCACTATTCATAGAAATAAAATACTTAAATTTTACCTTGTAATCTTTCGGTTTTGTGACTTCCCCCTTCTTTGACATTTCATGCATCCATAGCATATGACATATATAACCAATGTGAAAAAAGAGCCCTTGGCTTTACTGTTTGACCGAGAACGGTTGAGGGTTTTCTCAGCCCACATACAGGAAGGCACAAGCCTTTTTTCTTGCTCCACTGTGATAGCAATCGCTTACGTTCAACATTTAATATTATTTTTTTCATGCAGAGAGAACTGCTGAAAAGCTGCTGAGCTGTCAGAGGCCATCATTGTGCTTGGACACATAGGATGGACCCATGCGTCAGGACAACTTCTGCCCACAATTTGGTCAGTCTTAAAACTCATATGAGCAATGATTCCCTGAAGTGTATAACTGGTACAAGTTATTAGGTTTTGCTGCTTAGCTGGCACGAAGTGCCACTGATCAAGTGAAGAAATATGCAGCTGAGCAGAGGATTTTTCATTATAAATGCACTTTTCCCCTGAACTTTTTTTATGTTTAATAATTAAGCTAAATGTGCCAGAATAACAAAGTGTTTAGCAGAGTTAACAAAAGATTTCACTCTAACATGCTATTAGATCTTCAGGAATTCGGAGATTACTCACTGTTTAAATATTATAAGCAAAATAAGCTTCAGACATACATGAAAAGCGACTTAAGAGTGCCTGCTGTTAAAAAAAATGACATGCAGAGACCAGTGGCGCTTGAAGATTATGCCTCAACTGAAGGCATGAATGCTGACCCCAAACCATATCATTAGTATAAGGTAGCTCTCTAAAAAGAGGGAAGCATTGAGTCAGGGCTCTTCTGGAGACATTAAAAAGCAGTTTCTTAACTGTAAATTAAACAGAAAAATGTTAGGCCAGTTTATTTTTCAATTAGAGTTCTAGACTGCAGTCGGAGTTAACAGTGCTGAAACACAAAAGGGCAACACACAAGGTTTTGTGAGCAATAACATAAACCCAATGTCCAGCAGGGCTGACCTAGCATTGTTCCTGCCATCATGCAGTCATCCTCTGCTGTGGATGTGAGGATGATTCCCTCTGGAGGTTTCTCTCCTATTATTAAGAACAGTCATTAGGAAGAACAAGGTATGAAAGAGAACTATTAGAAGTCAAAAAATACTCAAAAAACAAAGGGTGCTAAAAGGCAGGGAGAGAAACAGAAAGGGTTGTGAGGGTAAGCAGGAACCTGGAGACAACTACCTGCGAGACATTCTCAGGATAAATTCTGAAAGCTTTGAGGGAGCGGTTACCATCTCATCTAGACCAGGATTCAGAACAGGAGAGAAGCCCATTTTGAAGACTGCATGTGCTCATGGGCTTGGGGCAAGAGAAATGTGCAATTGCTCCAGCAGACAGAGCACAGAAGGAAAACAGCTGCGTGAATAATGGTACTCACCAGGTGCGGTTCCAGTATCACTTAATCCCACGTAAGGACAGACTGCTGCTTGACATGGTACCAATGGTGTTTGGATGGCAAACTGGTTCTGTTGATTACGCACAGGAAGGTAGGGAACAGCCTGGGTGTCAGACACTGATGGTTTCGATGGGTTAGAGCGATCACGTAACTACATCCACAGCCTCTGAGTAAAGGAGGAAAATGCCTGCAGCCTTGTGCTCTGTCCACAGGACCTGAAGTGATCCACAAAGCTTGAACCACCAAGTAATAATGCAGAAGAGACAGGAAGAAATTGCATTCCTGAAATGGCTGCTATGTGACAGCCAGCACAGCAGACAGAGACAAAGCAGGCTATGAGATCAAGAGCTTTGCACACTCTGTTACCTCGTTGAGTCCAGTCTGAGCTCTTTGGATGTAAAGCGATGCCAAAAAACCCTGCAAAGGTGTTGCAAAGATAATTCTCTTGTCACCTTTTGGAGACCACCGTTGGCTGGCACCAAAACTGCTGGGGGTAAGAAACTGAACTTCTCGATGATGCTTCATACCTCTGAGTTGCTTTGTCCTCAAAATGTTCATTGAAGGTTGTATGTTGAGGTTGCTTAGTGTGGTAGCCTTTCCTCTTCATATTCACCTGTTAAAAAAAAAACCCTAAAAATCACTCAATTCAACTCTGTAATCTAGGTCTTAAGTTTTAAGTTAATTTCTCACTTAAGTACAAAAGGAAATTGAGTCACATCAGCCTGTTCAAATGAACTTTCAGATCTTGCTTTTGCTTCTTACTTTGTCAGCACATAGTTTGCCTTGACCCGTGGTGAGAATAAAGGTTGAAAGAGAAATGCATATATACACATCAGAGATCCAGGTCATGACAAGCAGCACAACAGATTTTAAGGAAGGAGAGAACTGGGCATGTCTGGTTCAACATTGGGAAAAACAGAAGACAAAGAAGAAAGGTGAAGTTTTAAATCATTAGGAAGAGAAAATGAAACAGGAGAAGCAGCAATAGTTGAGAGAAGAGGAACAAGGCCTGTTGCATGGTCAGAGTTGGGATGAGCCTGTGGAAGTGTCACTGACTGTGCCTATGCATGGGCGTAGCAGAGTTCCTTTAAGCAGGGGGTAGATCTGCAGTAAAACCCTAGGTTCTTGCTTTAATTTCATTTCTCCACAATTTCCTCTGCTTTCTGTGTCATTTTCTAAGGAAATGGTTTATTGGTCAGTGTAATAGCAACCAAAGTTTTACATACAAGCTCGATAAATTTCAATTATTTATTAATATTAAACCTTCCATTGCTAGTTACTTAAAAGAACTGAGCTACATATAGGCCAGAGTCATAAACAGCAGGAAGATAGGGAATACCTGTGTTACGTTTTAACATACTGCTTTCTCTGTGACTGCAGATGCAATCACAGTTCTTACTGTCTCATTCCCACTCTGTTAGACATGAGTCACAGGTACTGGAAAGTGAGCAAATAATACTCCATGCTTAGAGAACCTGCAGAATAATCCCTTTAACTTGCCAATCCCACCCACCCATGCAGCATGAAGAACTTAATAACTTCAGCCAGTAAATAGTCAACAAGGTTAGCAGGAGATTTGAGATTCTTGGACTAATCTTCTACTTATTTGGTTGCAAATTTGCTGAGAGGTTTCTCAGGCTTTGTTTGTCATGTGGAAGAGGCTTCTCTGTTTATTAGAAATAATAATATATAGTTGCCTCAGTTATAGCTATGTAATATGCCTCAAAAGGAGACCCTATGCTTTAGAATCATAGAATCATAGACTCATAGAATAGTTTGGGTTGGAAGGAATCTTCAAA
>RSEF01000002.1:56834077-56845320 GCA_003993805.1 Himantopus leucocephalus
TCCCCCACGTCCCCAGTGGCCTATTTGGCCTAAACCACGACACAGGTCAATTCCTGCCAGTGTTAACCGAGATTTCATTCTTTCAGGGCAGAGGCAGATTTTCTCTGCCAGGCACTGACTTTCACAAAGCAAGACAAGCTGCCAGTGTAAAATTTGCACAGACAGTCCCATAAGTCCCATAAGGAGGCTGAGGGGAGACCTTATCACTCTCTACAATTACCTGAAAGGAGGTTGTAGAGAGATGGGGACTGACCTCTTCTCCCTAGTGACAAGTGATAGGACGAGAGGTAATGGGTTCAAGTTAAGCCAGGGGAGGTTTAGGTTGGATATTAGGAAAAATTATTTCACTGAAAGGGTTATTCAACATTGGAATAGGCTGCCCAGGGAGGTGGTGGATTCGCCATCCCTGGAGGTGTTTAAAAAAAGGGTNAGCATGACCTGGTGCTGAATGGTATGACCAACTTAAAGCATGGAATTAGGATCCCCTAATTCTGTTCATTATCATCCTGAGTTAGCATTAACATCATTAGCAACAATTTTTAGTTGGAGAAAAAAACCACTATCTAGTATTTTTTGCGATGCTATGGTGCAGGGTATTGTGAATGTGTTCATTTTTACAAGAATTAAACAACTTGTGATTTTAACACACACAGGAACAAGATTGGTTAAGCTGTATGGTCAGGAGGTACTGTTTGGAAACATGTTTTATTTTTTGAAAGTCTTGCCAAATTCAGATACAAAATGCTTTTCATTTATATGCATATTTGCAGGAAGGAGTTGCTTAACTTTTTCAGCACATAGTCATTTTGTTTTTTAACAGCTTAATTACAACAGAAGGGTTATAATATAGTGTTACAACAGTACGCAGTGCCTACAGAACACATGCAAGGTATTTTCTTCCACCAACGGTGTTGCTATAGGAGGAAACAAAAATGTTGTGCCATTTTCCATCTTCTCTGCTGCCACAAGGAAAAACCTGATTTGTTTGTGTCGTTCTAAAACAAATCCGGATCAGAGCATTTTATTGCTTTCTTAATGACACATAATTAACGACTAGCAAACTACACATTCAAGCTGAATCCTTCCATGTTATGAGAGTCTCTGTAGTTCCCCGACCGCTGTTGAATCTGGCTGGTAGTCGTCTTCCTCTTTATCGTGATCCTTTTGGGGCAGACACCTTCTCAGACAGTTCTGTCTCAGATCCGCACACACTGCCAGCTCTCCCATTTCTACCTTAACAGCTGTTGTGACCTGGGCTACTTGCCAAGGGTAGGCCATAGGAGCACCCCCACATCTCACTTGTGTTATGAACTGCAGTGATTTCCAACTTACGGTGTTATATAGCATTACTTAGACTCTGACCTAAAAATACTTTCTCATGATCAGACCTCCAGAGAGATACAAAGAAGCCTGAAGCAAGACGGAAGAAAAGAGAGAAAGACTATAGAAGATAGAAATAACCATCTATAAAGTAACCTATAAAGAAACCGTCTTTGGTGGCACCAAAAGCAACAAGCATAGCAGTAAGATTGTACAGGTACAGCAAAATCAACCAATTTTTATTTGATTGCTGTCTGATGAGCAAGAGATGTTGAACGTAAAGTGCAAAGGAATGGAAAGAACCCGAAGTATGAAAAGGTGGATTTCAACAGCATCATGAGGAGAGACTGTCAATGGAAATCAATCAGCTGATAACCTCTAATTTGCCAAATGATTAAAGTATTATTCCACTGCCTCTAGATGAAAGAATGTGACCTTATGCAGATGGCAAGAAGAAAAAAAAGATAAATTAGCCATTGCTGTCTTGGGTTATAGCAGTCAGAGATTTATACTCTTTTTGGGGGATAGGTGTAAAGCAGCTGAGCTATGAAAGCCTGAATGTCTTTAACAGAATTATTTTGCTGAATTTTTGCTCTTTTTAGTGGAATTCAAGTCTGTCTTCAGAGACAGCAACTCACAATTCACCACTGAGATTTTTTTAGCTACACCAGATTTATTAGCTTTTTCCATCTCTCCAATCCAAACATTAACATTTTAATTTCGTCTACTAGTACAGGGTACTAAATTTATAGAATGGATCTGAAGCTAAAGATACTGTGAGTAATTAGTTATAAACTTCAGAATTGCACAAAATCAACATAGGAGAAAAAAGTCATTGTTAACTTGGAGACTTAGAATATTTGACCTTTTAAGAGAGGACAATTGCTGTCTGAATGATCTAAGAAAATCCATCACTGTTAAATTATTTTTTTTTTTAAATCGAACAATTCTGTAAATAAAAATACATGCTTTTGTTTGAACTTACAATATTCATTTCAGTAACAATGTGTAATTTTTGTTGTTAGGGACATTTTCATAATGTGGGAAAGAGAACAAAACTCTTTGCCGCAATGATACCATCTCTAAAAGGTGATTTGGAGAAAAACTTTTAAGAAATAAATATTTATTGCTGGTTTGTTTTTAAAGAGTTGATTTAATTGTTCAGTTCACTTAGAAAGTAAGCTTGTCTTTACAGTGAAGAAACAGACCTACTCAGGTTGAACAATAGCTTCCCTGATTTTTTTGAGAGCTTGTGGGAAACAAATAAGAAATATACATAGATCTTCATGTTCCAAAAAACTGTACCTTATTCCATAAAAACCTGCTTTTCTATTTGTGTTTCTACATACTTTGCAAATTCTCCTGAGTCTCCTTCTAGTGCCTTCGACTTCACAAACCTTGATGTAAAAACAGTAAGACAGAAGAGCCCATGCTCTTTCCTCCCTCTATTCCAGATGCATCCGCAACTCACTAAGTAGTGTAGCGAGGAAATCCCACAGGTATTCCAACAGTTTGGAGCTGTGACACTGCAGGTGATTCACCCCATTATTTTGGGTGCAGAGCCCTGTGTGAGTTTGCTGCGCTGTTTCCAGGGCCCACCCTGACTTGCTGAGGAGGGGGTTTGCCATGCCTGTCCAGCATCGTACTCTGCCAGGTCGAGGTCCATGTTGATGCTAGCAGCAAGACAATCTGCTGCGGAGCATGCCCATCTTTTGCTTGAAGAAGCGGCTTCCGCTCAGCACAAATGACAGCAGGTCCAGACAGCTGAGGGCAGTCAGACTCAGAAAAACTTCATTGTAGCTTTCTAACTGGCCAACGTCACTCACGTGCTGTATGTAGTAGGCCCTAAAGAGGTGATAGGGAAGGAAGCAAATTATGATGACGCAGATGAAAATCAAATTTTTCACCTGGGCCCAGAACTCTTGGTGCGACCAGAAGGAGGTGGAAAGTTTTCTCGCCACTTTTACCAGGATGAAAATCTGCAGGCCCAAGAGGATGCAAGTAATACAGGCGACAGCTACAATTATACTGTAGTTTAAGACTTTCACACTCCCGTGCTGTAGTTCTTTGTGGAACATAAAGCATGTTGTATTATCATAGAAGTCTGAGCGTCCATACTCAGAGTACAAGACTGGCACCACAAAGACCATGACCAAGACCCACACGACAGCACTTGCTGCAATGGCATGCAACTTCCTGTAAAACTCCACCTTGATCTTCCATTGAAAGAAGATGAGCCACCGTATCACCAATGTGACCACGTAGAATAGGAAGGTCAGGTACATGTGGATGTGCACCATGGCACTCACCATTTTGCAAAATGGCATCTTGAATACCCACTTCTTGTTGACATAGTAGTGCAGGCGGAAGGGCACCGTGAAGAGGAGGAGGCTGTGCACAACAACCAAGTTAATGATGGCTGTAGTGGTCACGGACAGAGTATTCATCTTGACCAGCACAAACGACATTGTGATGGACCCGATCCCCCCTCCAGCAAAGGCAACTGAGTAGGCAGTAATCAGTATGGCATTCATGGTGGTGTTGTGAGGGAAGGCAGAGGAGGAGTCACTGCTGTTCCTGTTGTCTTCAATCATGTTCCTGAAATCTTCCTTGTGCATATCCTACAAATAAAAGAATACATAAAGGCTAAGATAAGGTAGAAATGAGAGGGCCCACCTGAAAAGCCAGCAGATCTTTCCACCTAGATCTTGCTCAAGGGATAGTCCTGGAATCTCACAGCTGGCACAAGCTGTAACCAGTAGTTTTATCCAAACATCCTCCAGCCTAGAGAAAAATGGCTGAGAAGGTCGGGCAGAGAAGCTGTTCCAGTCCTTAAGATGTTGCTAGCCATACCCTTATAAACAAGCATGAGTTAGTAATATGTGGGAAGAAGAGATCCTTAGAGAAATGACAGGATTGTGTTGGTTTTGAGCTCTCTGTGTTACTAGTTCTCCTCTCTTGTGAGCATCTGGATGTTTTTTCAGTGAAGATCAGAGCTATTGTTTGAATTCTGCTACTCATTCATCAGTTTGTTTATTTGCAACACAAATCTGCCCTTCCCAGAGCCAGATAATAACCATATGCTGCTCTATCAAAGCTACAAATTTTGTTTATTACCGACAGCTGAGTTTTGCACACATTTACAGTCAAATCCTTCTTCTCCATGGACAATTTATCTGAGTAAGGGATTAAACACCATGGATACCCAGGGTCCATGGAGATCCTGCTCAGACCCTACCAGACCCGTCGGCAGTGCTGTCCTGGTGCTCAGGGCCATTTCACATCTAATATGTGGTAAACAGGTATTACAAAATGGGCTGTTAGGAAATGTTAGGAAAGGACATCCTGGGTTAATGCAAATAAGCCTGCCTGGCCTGAGCTGAGGCTAGATGAAAGCTAATAGTGAGTTTAATAAGTATGCTATACATTTTTAACATATTACTGTTTCAAAGAGGGTGTTATCCTGTAGCATGGTTGCATCTATGAAAGAGGATGTCCACACTACACTCACAGAAAAGAAGCAGGGAAAATTGAACAGTGCTGGGCTCAGCACTATCCCAGTTATACTGCTACTGCTACCTGAACTATAATTTAAAACCGACTCCGGTATGCCATCTATTTCAGCAGTGAATCCCACAATACAAGAGGGGATTTTCTCTCAAATGATTTTTTGCAATTTTTCTTTTAATACTGCACTGTTGTTAACTTCACAAAGTAGTTCCTCTACCTCTTTGTATGACTGGTGTTTCAGCTTATTTTCATTTTTAGGTAGAACATACTGTCAAAAGCTGGGAGGGTAAAAAAGTTCTTTAGCAGTTCTCTCTTCCATGGAAAAGAGGAAATACCTATAAAAGTTTATAAACCGATTTTGCTCGCAGTGGGGAATGAATACCTGTGACGCAGCTCAGATATTATTTGCTGTTTCTTAGTAATATTTCTAAGCATTCGCCCCTACAGTAATCAAGATCTCTTCATACATTGAAAAGTCAGTTATTTTCTAGCTATCCCAATGCATCTAAGGCTCCAGATATTTCATTGTAATCAACATAAATATAACTGCCATATATCAAATTGATGTGTTGGCTGTTGGCACTTACTGACCTTTTCTGTTTGAAACTGCACTTCAGAGTTATGTGGGCAACTAATTCCAGTGCATTATGAGAAGTAAAATGGGTTGCAATGAAAGGGCTTTTCCTCAAAGGCGCTGCTGGTTGGCACACTGCAGCTCTTGCATCAGAAACCATGCAAGTTCCCTCCGGTTCTGTTCTCCTTTCCGAGACGTTGCATTTCAGCCTCACAACCGCGCAAGCCAGAAGGGATTAGCAACAGCTGTTCATCAGTTTCTCCAAGTTGCTAAACTTTAATTCGAAAAGATGTCTCTGAAAAGTGACACTATTTTAATTTAAAATGCATATTTAGAGTTTAAAAAGTGCCACAGCCCTAAAGGCAACACGCTGGAAATGTGGGTTGGTGCGAGCAGCCCCAACAGCAAGGTCACATGTGTGGAGAGGAAGGACCCCTCGCAGTCACCCTTCAGAGGCCGGCGGTGAAACATGAACTGAAGGCAGCAAGGAACAGATAAGCAGAAGTCAGATAACTGATATTTTCCTCAGACATTTCTATTAAGGGGACAGCGAGAGACCTACTTCTGACTGCAAATAAGCAACCGAGACACTGAAATGCAGGTTTCTGCAGAATTTTGCAGTCATCGCTAAATCCCTTCATTGTAAGATTCTGCAGGAAATCTCATTTTCATTAATCTTCAAAAGAAAAGCTACCAGCAGCTGATACATTATCAGCTCCCCAATACTACAGGCATCCCATTGAAATATCATTGCGTGATATATATATATAGTATAGCATGACACAGGGTACGTTTCACAGAGGAAACGCTGCTTTCTGGTGAAATGAGGTTTCCTATTGCACTGACATTCACATGGCTATAACCTACTGACCTGAAATACAATCAAGAAGTCCTTGGGCCAGAATTTAACAGGAGGCATATGGAATGAGAATGAATGCAGGTCTTACAAGAGACTAATTAATTGTATGACACAAGGCTACATACTGAACCTCACTGGAAACATCCGCTATAGAAAAGTCTCCAAGAGCTGTAAAATATCTCACAGCAAAGGAGGAAAAACAGAAGAGAGCACTGCGAGTGGTATCAAGCTACCTAAGAAATTATCTTCCCCCATGCTGCTGAGCCCCTTGCCAGTGTCAGCTAGTGTAAGCAGAAATGCCAATAGAGGGCTGCTTCTGTTCCTTTGTGCATCCAAAGGCAGAGAGTTTCTCCTCAAGGAGGTGTTCTTGTTTCTGTGCCTTCCTACCTGCTCTACCTACTGCCAGTTCAGTGATATTGCTCAAGGTCTAGAGCAAGGTTTGGTCTTACTCTGTGTTAAGCATCTCAGCTAAACTTCTTAAACTTAGTTAAGCCAAACTTCTGCTGTACATGTGCTGTGAACAGCCATGAGACAATGATGGGCAACCACTTCATGTGAATGCCATAGCAGTTAAAGAGAACATGTGCTGGTGCCAAGGGCTTGGGGACGATTGCTGAAATAGCTGTATTTTAGTTTGACAAAGGGGAAAGATTACCAAGAGGCCAGATGCTGGGTTCTTTCAGAAATATGATCAGCAAAAAGATTCTCATGCATTCAAGCTTCATCCGTTATCAGTGAGGCTAAGGCCATCACATTCATTTCCTGTAACTTTCTGTGTGGTATAGCCTGCAGGACTTCCCTGGACTGCTCTCTTCAGGACACAGCATGTCATTTACAAAAACAATTCAGTCTCTGTCAAAATAGACAGTAAAAGAATATTAATTCCCACCTTCGGAACTTGTTTCTCTTTTATCTTACTGTTAATTATCCTACTTTTTAAAAAACAAAAAAGGGTGAACCAAGTTTCTGGACAGAATTTGTACAACTGCAGCTTCTGAGCATAGTATGTGCTTCTGGTTTTGCCTTCAGATTTAAAAAACCTTTGTCAAATTTTGGCTTTCCCTATAGATACCTGGAGATAAGCAGAGATAAGAGACAGAAGATATTTATTTTCTCTTCATCCCAGTCATACTTGTGGCTCCTCACTGAACTGCCTGCATAAGCATTGTGTTCCTATTTGGTTCTTAGATGAACAACTTTGCGTTTGGCAGTGGTAAAATGCACGTTGCTAGTTTGCACCTGACTTAGCAATCCAGATCAGCCTGTCACTGGCTCGTTGTCTTCATTGCTTACTATTTTCCCAACCAGATTCATCAGTAACCATTATGTTATCTCAACCTCAACTTATTAAAAAACCCAAAAAACCTCATTTGTCAAAACCGATGACACTCACAATCTTTACCAAACAGTGAGCTCTACTATTCGTATAACAAGTGTTTGCAAAATTTATGCCCCCATATATGTTTGCTGAGGGACTGACAGGCTACACACAGATTTTCATGTGTTCCGACAGTTGGGTTCTGCAGAAGCGTTTGCAGCCTGCATGCACCCAACTGAGAACTTCCATTTCAATTTGGAGGGGAAAAAAGTTCAATTCAAATGAAAGATTTCTGGTTTTGACAGAGTTAATAAAATGGAAAAATGAGTGTTTGTCAGAATTGACATTTCGGCATTGAACTAGTCTAGGTTGGAGGCAGTGCAAAATACAAATATTATTTAACAAAAGTCTGTTTAAAATGTGCAATTTTTTTCACTAACATTCTCATTTAGTCTCAGAGATGCTTCCTGTTGAGAGCATTGTAATTGCTTTTCCATTTGCTCTAATTCCATGCTGTGTTACGGTAATGCAGGCTATGCCACTAGAATAATTGCAGAATTCTCTTCATTTCAAAATAACCACACACACCTGAAGTTTGAAGTATAAATGTCTGTTTAAAGGAAAACATTTCAAATGAAAAATACGAAATATCAAGTGTGTGTTTACATTTAGATATTGGCTTTTTTTCAAACAATTTATAGTGATTGCTCTAACTCATTCACTAGCTCATTGATTCATGTGTTGCAGGCTGAGACATCATTATGCTGATACTTTTTAGTTTAAATCCAGCCTATCAAAGAACAAATGGGATGGAAAAACATGTTGAGTTAGTCCTCTTTTGTTTGAGATTTTCGCTGTTTTTACACAAAAACGGAAGCCATTGAACCTTCCTAAAAATAATTATTTACCATCCTAGCTGTATCTCATAAAAGAGAAGAAATTTCTGGTCTTTGCAGAGATTGGATGATATCAAACACACACACAAAGATGGATAAAAACAAAATTAATTGCCTCCCAATTTTAGGAGGCATTGTAGAACTACAGGATAGCAATATGAAAAAAGATGAAGCAATGTTTTCCTGTACTAGGAAATTACAAATAACAATGACGAAAACATTTGTGCAGAAAAGCTTTAAAACGTGCTTAAAATAAAACTAGACAATTGGATACTTTTTCTCCCCTAAAGTTGCAAACATCGTTTTAAAAGCATTGTAAACCAAAACCAAGCCTTTTGTTCATTCTGTGCATACTTACAGATTAGAGTTTATCTCCACTCTTCAAGTGTTGTTTACTTGGCTCTTCATTTTATGTAAGCTCTAAGAACAAAAAGCAAAACACCTGATATTTTAAAGAGTCATTGCCTTACTTCCTTCTTTGAGCCTACGACAAAGCAACAACCATGAGCCTCGGCTATGTGAGGGCAGGGCTGCCCATAAGAACACAACCACAGGAAGATTTTTAGTTGCATCACAGGATCCCCTAATTTGCAGCTATTTCTTACCCATAGGAGGTCTTCAAAGCCTCCCATTTTTGAAAGGTTACATTCTTTTGCTGCCTAAAATGATCAAGTTTACATACAGATGTAAGCCCCGCAGAACACAAAGACACTCATTTGGAAAGGTTATTCCCAGGAGTGGAGGGGATCATTTGAAAGAGTGTTTTGAGAAAACAGGGTAAGACAGGAGCAAAAGATGATCTATATTGTAACTGACTAAGTGCGGGTTTGGATGTGGTTGCAGTATAGACACCAAAGTGTACGGGATGAAACGAAGCTCCCCCTAAAGCCCAGCACCATGCCTCAGCCCTGCTCTCTGCCAAGATTGCAGCTCAGCATCTGGATCTCGGGAATTGGTGTCGTTGCTACACCTGTATGGTGCTAGCAAAATGAAACTAGGAGATTTTATTAAAAAAACCATTACCCATGTCAGTATCGAAGGCTCATCAGCAGCGATGACTGCTTTGTGGTGAGTGTGGTAAAAGATATCTTACTGCAGGACTGAGTCTCTGTGAGGAGTCTGTGCAAGGTCAGTTTTGCCCTCCTGCAGGCTCAACGCACTTCTGTCAGAACACACAGATATATTTAACAGTTTTGAAAGCAACGGTATTTACATTCAACACATACATATAATCTTACATAAGAACATTTTAACTGACTACATCCTGTTGCTTCACATCTGGTTAAAAAAACACAGAGGACGTACTGTTCTGTGGTACTTCACAACAGACTGGTATGTGATGGAGGCTGTCTTTTTGCAATTTTAGCAGTGGCTAACAGCTGTTCAGATATTAAAAAGTGATCATAATAATAATACTTAGCTCTTACTTAGTTCCTTTCTGCAGTTGATCTCAAAGCTCTGTTAAAAGGCATACATATCACTCTCCCCATGCTACGGCTAAAACAACTGAAGCCTCTGTGCCAAAACTACATATAAAGCTTAGATAGCCTTAAATCAAGTCCTGTTCCTTCTCAAGTTAATCATGTTCTCCTGGCTTCTTGTAGGTCTTGTTCTAGAATAAATACATCCCAGTTAATAGTGGGACGAAAGCCAAGATATCTAAAAAACCTGCAGGTAGCATCTAAATGTGTGGACAATTTTTAAGCTACATAATATTGCTGATACTTATAAATAAGTTAATACACATGTTAATATGCATGATATTGTTGATATCTATTTTGATACATATAATAATTACATAACATATAAGTTATATAATACTGTTGATAAACAACAATGCTGTTTTCCCAAGCAGTCATCATAAATGGGGCTTTCCAGGTTGACTTCTTTCCGTATGTTTGTATTCTGCAAATCTTCAATCCCTGCACTGACTCAGGATTAAAACAAATATTAAAATATCAGAGTATGGTCTGGGACAGACCTCCTCATTATCTTTGTTCGTCTCTCGGCTGGATTTGTTGTCAAGCTCTAGATAGGTATAGAAAGCTTAATACACATGATTGCAATTCATTTTCCTTGCTAAATTGATGCAATTTTGCCCAAGATTTAGCAACAGAATGTATAATCTCTGAAGTATGTTTCTCTCACTGAGGTTCAAAGAATAGATTTGACCGGTATGTTTAGACTTTCACTAGTAATGTAGTGAGCTGGTGGCAGAATGTGGTTATTGTAGAACATCACACACCAGCTGAATTTAAACATGGGTGCTAGAAATGTACGTATTTTGTAAGTTTTGAGTAATTGCTGATGGTCTTAGCAATACCTCAAAATCTAGAAGTAGCATGATAGTGGGTTTGCACAGTACCATTGTATCACCTGGATCAGTCCTTCACCTAGTTTGAATTTGCATTGTAGCAACAGTTTCATGAGCCAAGGCTGTTTAATAATATTTGAGAGTCTGGCCCAGATTTCAAGGACTACGTGTCCTGAGATCTAAGTAGCATCAGCACTCCTTTACTCTGGATTGCATGAAAGGTCCTTGAGAAAAAAGAACCACGTCCTTTATGCTCAGGCGTAATCCATGCTGTTAGTGATTTTTCAGCTGTTCCACACTCGGAGATGTACACAGAATAACCATGGCAACCCAGGTGTTTTGTTTTCCTACATTTATTGTGCCAGGACTCAAGGATTTGGAGTGCTAATTCAGAAGTCAACAGTAGGAGGTATCACAGAATCACAGAATGATAGGGGTTGGAAGGGACCTCT
>RSEF01000002.1:56846320-56891402 GCA_003993805.1 Himantopus leucocephalus
GTATTAGAAAAGAAATTAGTCCTGTGTCGCTCAAACCAGGATATTGGATTATTGAAACACAGATCACCAAATCATAAAACAAGAGGAAAAATGATACAAAAGTTCTATGTCCTTATGAATCCATATGCTTTTACTATAGCAAAGGATAATCATGATGGGATAAGATTTGCAGGCATTATAAAGATAGAATAAGTCTTAGAAGATACACTAAGGAAGTAAAATACCATTACAATGCAGATTACCATGTCAGGAGGACTGAATTAATTAGAAAAGAAGTTTGGACTTGCTAAAGCTTAAGCAGTTAAATAGTGGAAACTGACCTGTAAAACATCATCATCAGTGGTAAATCCAGTGGCATTTCATGTTAAGTTTTTATTGAAGTATTCTCACAGTAGTTTTTCACAATACAGATGACAAAGTGATTAGCTATTTTACTCAGTTAAAATTCTTTGCATTCATATTATGTGATACTTAGGGTCCCTTTTATTCACTAAATAGATGATAATGATCTGTTCTACAATGGTATCTAACTATTACTTGAACATTCAAGGCATAACTGAGTTTTTTATTTCGAGTGCTTTGGTTTTGCCAATGGAATTGCTGTTGTAACTAATCCAAAAAAGTTAATAGTACCTAAAAGTTAGTGAGCCAATCTATGCAGATTTTAAATGACATTTGAAAAAATCTGCAAAGAAACAGAATGCCATATGATCAGTAGGTAAATTGTTTGCTTATGGAATGCGGAACAAAACTGCAGCTTAAGTTACAGAAGTATTCAGGATTTAATAAACCTTTCTAAATGTGCCACAGGGTGTTTATATAATACTACTGTTTGGAGGTATCCTAAAATCTGTACACTTCAACTCCTCTTCCATAACCTCCCCTGTACTATTCACTGCCTGAGTAGCAGTAAATACTTCACAGCAGACATATTTAGAGTATTAATGCTGTAGGATATGTGGGAAAGCATGGCAAGTCTACCAGGACCATGTGCCCTGGGATGCTCACGTTTGGAGAAAATGCAAGGTAAAGGGAAAGATGATGCACGGACTCCATCATCACTTAGCACCAATATTGAAAGGATGGAGGTTGAGTCTGTTCTGCAATGTCCTCATTTGTAAAATATGACTATTGAGGACACCACAAGTTGACAACAAAAACTACTCTACAACTTAGCATTTGTAATATTCAAAAAAGTGAGAATGGTAACAAAAGAAAACATTTTATTTTCTTTTTTTTTGCTATTTGTGATATTTGCATGTTTGACAAAGAATATTTTTTAGTCCAATATGCTGCTTAAACCTCTGAGTGAATTAATTACAAGATTTGCTTATTTACATTTTTCTGTAGATTCAAACTCTTTAAGACTAATTTATTCTGCCGAAGAATCTTCATGATCCATTGAATTGAATTCATGATCCATTCAACCTAGTATCTTGTTTCTGAAAATAGCCAGTTGTGAATGCTTAGGAAAAAAGTATAAGAAAACAGAAATTTATACTCTAAGACTTCCCTGGATACCTTCTCAGCTTCCAGTAACTTGAAATTTATTATCTTATGTTAAATTCTGTCCTCAACTTTGTATTTAATAGCTCTTGATAGACTTTTCTTTCATTGGTTAATCTATTTCTAACTGCAAAAAAAGCCACAATTATAAAACAATGTTCATTTTTCATTTTGATTTTTCATTATGTATTTTTTATTTACTTAATAGTTTGGACATTACTGAAGTGTCCATTATCTGCACACAATGAATATTAATACTGCAGAATATGTTTTGTCAGTCCAGTAATGCCTACAACCAGTTAGGCTTTATAGATCACTTCAGTAAAATTAACATGAAGGCCGATTTCCTGGCCTTGGGTCGTAAACGGTCTTTACTATGCCAGAATAAATGCTAAAATAAAGCAAAAAGAAATATTGGGACTTAGGAAATATGATCTATAAAATTATTTGGATTTCAGATATGACAAAGCATTCACATATGAAGTTTGGATTTTGTTTTGACTCTAGGTCTGTAAGATATACCCATACAACGTGGGTCACTAATGTAAGGTGGGTGCCACTGTTGCTGTCTGCATCTCAAAATGGAGGGGAAATCCTTGACCAAATGAAATGTTTTTAAATCCTAAGACTGAAAAATCACTGTGTAAGTGTAAGGAAATACGGAGCAATCTGTTACATTCATGTAAAAAAGATCAAAAGTACTCGAGAAAAGTCTGGAGGACTGTATCCTCTGAATGCGGATTCCTCAGTGTTTGGCCCTAGAGCTTTCCCCTGTTGCAGAGAGCAGTTTGTGTGTCTTAGTGGCAGACTGCACTACTGCAGTGAACAACTGCAGGGAATGAGGTGGTAAAGAATGATGGTCTAATGATTAGGTCATGAGGTCTTCCGGACAAATGGTTAGCATGTTAATTGGTGGTTAAAATTAATACCTTTATTTTGGCTTCTGATGAAGCCAAAGATAACCATCTGATTATCACCAGTAGGGAAGACACTGTTTTGATTTAGATACAAGCACATGCAATTTTGGAAGGCAATCTACAAAGCACATAAAATCCATAATTTCTGGTGGTGATTTTTAACCGGCTGTAGTATTGTCTTTCAGGGAATCAATGGAAACCTTATCGGTCGAAATTTGTGAGGCTCAGATGGAAAAGATTTCGGAACATAACTTTATCTAGACTGGCTTCTATCTCTAACATTCTAGGTCGGTGATATATAGCTTTGTTGAAAGAAAGCAGAGGTTAAGATTTCAATTCTGCCGTGTAAGTACAGAGGAGCTCTGTGTGCAGTATCACATCCACATATGGCTAAATGCCATATGCATTATAGGCATATAGGCATATATAGCATATACAGGGTGCTTTCCACTGAAGTTAAAGAAAACCAAAATGGCAAAAAGATGATCAGTGTAAATGATACTATTCCTTCAAAAATTATTATCAGCATAAATAGTAGTATATGTTACAGTACAAAATACAGTATGAAATCTTATCACACCAAATAGAATCGAATACAATTGAATAGAACATTTCAGTTGGAAGGGACCTACAACTAAGTCCAATCTAGTTCAACTGCCTGACCACTTCAGGGATGACCAAAAGTTAAAGTACATTACTAAGGGCATTGTCCAAATACCTCTTAAACACTGTCAGGTGAATCCTCTTCATTTACAGATAGCATTGGTGAAAATATTGCAGCTGACAATTTATCCCCTATTTTCCCATTATGTCTTTCCATTTCTTTAATTATATATTATTAACCTTTCTAGGAATCAATGTCTTCCTGAAATGACTTCTATTCTAATTCTGCGAGATACTCCAAAATGCCAATAAGAACTAAAAGTTCCTGTGAAGTTGCAGAAAATATGCTCCAGGTTGGTGACTTGGTTTGCCTAACTTCCCAAGACAAAACAGCCAATTCCTAGCTTCACAGTAAGGTATTTCACCTCTCGTATTGCACTCCAACACTGTGTGTTCCACCTCTTATGCTGGTGGAATGACATTACCTGGTCTATGTACTCTAATATACTGGCAATGTCTTCTGTTGCCATGGACCTCCATGTAAATTTCAAGCAATAAAACCCTAGAATTGAGATTGTGAATTTTAAGGATCTCAGTCTGGTTTTCCTCGGTATCCTTAGGATGCTTTACTACACTTTCCTCACAAACTCTAAGGACTAAGCTGAGGCAGACTGATCCTCTTCCATCTTCTCTAATCAGAAGACTAACTTTAAAAAGCATATGGACATCCCAATCTTCCACACTGCTTGGTGAGAGAGGTGTGGACCATTTCCAGTTCCAGCCCAATGATGTCTAAACTGAACACAATGGCAATAGCCACAACCAGTTCACTTCCTTGAAAACGGCAGAATATTTATTAAGCACCTTGTCAACAGTTCTTATTTTTGTTGTTGCTTTTATTGTTATGATTATTTCAAGCTAGTATGTTATAATTGTGATGATTACTGAGATTTAACAATTCTCATTTAAAACCAACAAAAACAATTTAGAAAACAACCTCTTAGCATACTATCAATTTAAAACTGTTAGCTGAAATAAATTTCAAATAGAAAAATCATTTTCAAAGAAGGACACTGGGATTTTTAGACATGAATATCATGAAAATCCTACCTTTTCTTATCAGCAATCACACTGCCAGTTCTGTGTCTATTTATAGGACAAATTTTGACCTTGGCATCTCTATTCACATGCATGAAAATTTTGGGGGGCTTCACAGCAGAAACAGTGTAAGAGCTTTATACAAAAATGGGTATCAGAACATGGGAAACCCAAACCTGAAACTATTTTATCAAAACACCTCTGCTTTACAGAACTAAAACCCAGCAGGTTTATATCTCCTATACTACTGTGTGTTGTGTTTAAGAGTCCCTGTGGCCCAGCAGTTTTATGGTTGCTGTGTAGACTTAACTAGTCACCAGCAGGACTATGATTGTACAGCCAGGTGAGCCTATTCTCAGTCTTCCTTCCCTTCAGCAATCCATAGGAAGAGATATCTGATCTCAAGACAGGTAATTATCCTAAGTTTTGCATTAAAGTGGCCTGTCTCAATATACTGTATCACTAACACCTGAAATGTTAAGAACATGCTGAGGAAGCTACAAGGAGCCAAAAATCTTTTAAAACAGTTGATCTTGGATTTACAGTATTCTATCTTTTAAGCATTGCCTACACTGAAAAAAAAATATTTGAGTAATGTAGTATCAGTGAATAGAAATATATTCATTTTTGTAGTGCATAGTGATTGCATCTTCTGTACTTTATGACTGCTGGTGATCAACGAGGACAAAAGGATCAAAAGAACAGACTGTGTATTAATGACTTGTAGATGTTATCAGAGGAGATAACAGATCAAATTATTAAAATCGGTTTAGAAACACCAAAAGTATGGCAAAAATTATTTCATCAGCAGTGTTCAGGAAAAAAATGCACACAAGAAAGAAAGTAACCTACTCAAAATAACATAGATGAAAAAATTTATATCTTACTAAAACAGCCCACAGAGTTTAGTTCAGGATTTTGAACTTTGGGTAAGTTACCAGTAATTTGTAAAATTCAGATACTTAGTTTCTAAATACCACAGTGATTCCAAAGCTTTGCTTTGCATTTCTTATGGGATATAATCTCCATCAATAAATAACATTTACCAATAACTATAACTTTTTTTGGGGGGGAAATGAAGATTTCTTTCAGTATATGCTATCTGTTAGTGAATTTCATTAAGAACAACTGCTAAAGAGAATTCTGTTTTTCTCCAGAAAACTTGTGAGTATAGAAAATATTTTTTCCTTAACTGCTATGAACAGGACTTCGTTTTCAGGAAAAATGTATCAAATACTGAATTAATATATCAGGAAAAATATGGGGTAAAAATATTTGACACTTTCTCTGTTGTGGAAATGTTACCTGTAAAATTTCTGGCATAAAAAATTCCATACACTCATCCATCATCCTTTTATTAATGTCTCTTTCCTAATTTTTAAACAGTCCTTTTACAAAAAGGTGTCTTTTGATCTTACTTGTCCTTCTTGAGATAAAAAAATAATCCACTTTTCTTTATCCTTCGGTAATAAAGAGAGGTAAAGAAATCATGCTTACATCAGACTTCACCTGGCTTGCTAAGGACCAGGGATACCTCTGATGAGCATAAAGCTACGTGAGCCAGTCACTCTGTCCTTCTGACTGGCACATCTTTGTGATTCAAAGAGGCTGTGTTTTCAAGACCTGTTCCTTGGATAAGGATCAAGGTAGAATAATTTCTCAGCAGCAGAAAGTGTGTAGGAAGATAAAACAGAAGATATGAACTGATTCCTCCTGTTACAATACCAGATTAAGATACACCAGTTTCAAGCCTTCATGATTTGTGATGCTGCTACCAACTTGTCATCATATTTTATTTAGTGCTTTTTTGTCAATTCTGTTCTGTCTTTCAGAGACTTGTTTAACTGCCACAAAAGAGTTAGTCAAATATGCTGGCATTAAGTGGATGTGCCTTCAGTGAAGGTTAAACATTTACTTCAGATTGGAAGAAATAGCCTTTATTTGGGCTTTGAATATTCTCCCATGCTCATAAGCCCTAAGGTCTGAAATACAAGAGAAACACAACTGTATATATACATAATTATAAATAGTCTTTTACTGGTTCTCAGCTGAGAGCTTAGTTCATTTCTCAAGCTCTTTTACTCTTTTAGTTCTTTAACTACAAATCTTTTCTAAATCTCTGCATTTAAATGAAATATTTGTAATTTCTCTCTATGAACATTCTGAATGTTTAAAGTCGTAGTGAATAAACAGCTTTCGTAGACTTGTAGACTCATAAAACATCTCAAGTCGGAAAGGACCTATAAGGATCATCAAGTCCAACTCCCTGCTCCTTGCAGGACTACCTAACACTAAACCGTAAGACTAAGAGCATCGTCCGGATGCTCCTTGGCCTGTGACAGGTTTGGTGCCTTGACCACTTCCCTGGGGAGCCTGTTCCAGGGACTGACCACCATCTCAGTGAAGAACCTCCTCTCCTAATATCCAATCTGAACTTCCCCTGACGCAGCTTCATTCCATGCCCTCAAAGCACAATAAGAGACTTCTGTCTCTTTAAGCAATTAATTGGATAATTAAATGTAAAATAGTCGCAATATTTTTTCCAGAATGTTTAAAGAAATCCTTTCCTTCCTTTCTTCCCTTGTGTCTGTCTTCCTTTTAGCAAGCAGTGGCTTGGCAGAACCATTCTATGTCATATGCGTGAACTCAAGTTAACTAAGTCAACACAGATTTCAATTACATGCTATTTTTGTAATGCAGATCTTCATCACACCTGGTGTTATTTTAATGCTGTCTAAAAAGAGGGCTTTTTTAAAAATAAATGAAGGCAACAAGAGATATTATTAAGGAAAATATTATGCTACAAATTTTAGGGCTGATTACTCATTTTATAACTCCTAATAATAGCTAGCACCATTGTTTTATTTATTTTAAATGTTTGAGACTGCTTTTCCTCCTTCTGTAAAACATCTTTCTTGGAACCATTTTTATTGAGCCAAAATAACTTGGTAATTTTCTTCCTCGTGTTTGCTCCAGGGATTGCAGTGGTGATTCTGGGAAGGCTGTTCTGAATTACCCTTATATTTCTATTGCTTTCTCACTGGTTTTTCTAAACTTCCCATTTAAAAAATGCGAATATTCAGTTTAATTAGAAATTCTGGTGCCTTATAATTGACTCCATATCTGACATAATGTGAAAGCAGAATGCGTGGTCCTACATTTGACTCTAGGGGAATAAAATAGGTATCTATCCAAACGTAACAGGATTCATATATTCTTTGTATTATTTATTTTCATGCATTATCCTTTACATCATTGTACAATGTGAATACAAAGGTTACGTACCACAAAAGTTGAATGATAACATTTTATATGTCCCTTTCACCATTATAAATACTGACAGTAGGTGAATGCAACAGTGGTAGTTTAAACATTTGATTTTGTGAATTAGATTTTGTCTCAAAGTAAGATTTAAAAACCATATCCAGGGGAGTTCTGAGCTCTGTTGTATATTATTCCATTTTACATTCAAAAAATGTATGATACATATATATAGATGTACAAAATTTAAGTAAAACATTACTTTTGTCTTTTTTTTCCAGTAGAAGGGGAAAAATAAAAGCTAACAATCCTTACCCCATCAAAACGTAAGTCACTTCAAACAAGCACCTGAAAAAATAGATGTCTTTTACTCTGTTGTAAAGGTCAAAAGACAGCGTCTGCCAGAACAATGAGGAAAAATTAATTCCATCATTTCTGGTTACAGAGGTCTCACTATACCTGCACAGTTGCTTCGTATTTGGTTTCTATTATTTGTGTTTACATGTTGCTGTATGATCTGGAGAAAGGTCATGTTTAATAAAAACATGTTCAGTCATGCTTTTCATTATTTTTTGATTCATATTTCTTCTTGTTACATGTTCAAAATGTTGTGTTCAGCAACTTTCTTCTGTAGAAGGCCAGTTTGGTAACTTAAAGTCTCACACAAGCCATTTTCCCTCTGTGATTCTGTTTTTTTAAAGCAAACTATAAATAACAATTTTTCTTAATACAACAGCCTTCTCATTTCAGGCTATTTCCATATTGTACAAGAATTTAGTCTTATGAAGAGCTTTCTTCCTTTAAAATTATATTTTTTTAAGGGACTGATAATTCAGTTGATCTATCCGTCCATCCCACTACCTCTTGCTTACTTTGTCAAAAACGTTTGACATCAGCTTAGACCAAGACTTTCATAGACTCTTATGTGAAGACTCTTAGACTGAATCTGCTGATTCATTTACGTGAATCACATATCATTAAAACATAGGAAGCACAGAAAAAGCAGAGGAAAGAGTTGTGAGCCCAGAATACACAAAATTGAAAATTTGCAAGCTCTGATAAATTTTACTGGAAATTCTTCTCATGAGAAGAGCAAGGAAGTATTTTTGATAATACCAAAATGCTGTATTTTGATACTTTAAAAAATAAACAGTTTAAATATTTGTTTTAATTTTTTAAATATTTATTTTAAATTTAATATCTAAGTTAACTTTTTTTGATCTTGTACTACAAAGATCAAAACAAAAAAATTTCAGTAGATCTACTTTCTGAGACTTTTACTTTTAAACATTCAGAATTTTTTTTTTCTCCACATAGTAATAGTTTAACTTCAAGGTCTTGAACTACTACTTAAAAATACAAACACCAAACACAAATAGAGATGTCATCTATCTATAGATATAAATAGTATAAATAGTATAAAAAGCCTAATAAAATTTCTAAGGCTTTCTAAATCAATAAATCTAATAAAACAAACCCCAAACCAAAGAGGAAAACAGCAGAAAAGTGGACAAACAAGCAAAACCCACATGAAAACAAGGTGCTAAACCCAATCATTGACATGATACTCAGCTGTAAACTTATCTAAGTGCCCTTCAGTGCAATACTAAATTGAATACTAAGGAAAGTTTTCTTCACCATCTTTCCATTTTAAAAAATCAATTGAAATACACACAGAAATGGAAAGCTGTCAGATTAGGGTGTAGCATGTTTTTAGCTCAGCTTCTGCTGCTAGTCTAGATCTTTAATACAATTGCTTGCAGATGGAAAGAGTCAAATGGTAGTTTTGAACTCCGCTTGTCAGAGAATATATTGAGTGCTATAAGTTTCTTGAATCTATTTGTTCCCTGTAGAAATTTTTCACTTGTTTTGGGACATCAAATAAATGTTTTAATGCCTACAAAAAGATCACTGTGCACAGACTCAGTCTCCAGAAATATCAACTGATTTCCATTGATCCTGTGGTTTAAACTGCAGAGATCACAATCTTAAAGGATTGCATAATGTTTCATAAAAAAATGTGGTATGAAATAAACTGTATTGGGTCTGTTTGGGATGGACTTACCTTCCCCGTAGCAGCCCTCATAGTGCTGTGCTTTGTATTTGTAGCTAGAAAGGTGTTGATAACACACCAGTATTTTGGCTATTGTTGAGCTCACACAGCATCAAGGCTGTCTGCTGTTTCTCCAACTCATGATCCCCCTCCAAAGGACAGTAGGCTGGGGGTGGGCAAGAGTTTGGGAGGGGACATAGCCAGAAGCTGACCCAAGGTGACCAAAGAGATATTCGATAACATATGACATTGTGCTCAACATTAAAAGCTAAGAGAAAGGAGGAGGGGAGGGGGAATTCATTATTAAGGCATTTGTCTTTCAGAGCAACTGCTATATGAACTAAGGCCCTACTTCCCAGGAAGAGGCTGGACATCACGTACTAATGGGAAGCTGCGAATAAATCTTTTTGTTTTCTTTACTTCCGTGAGCAGCCTTTGCTTTTTCTTTATTAAACTGCCTTTATCTTGACCCACGAGTTCTTTTTCATCTTATTTTCTCCTCCCCTGTCCTGCTAAGGAGGAGACTGATAGAGTGGCTTGGTGGGGACCTGGCAGCCATCCAAGGTAAACCCACCACGTAAACACATAACATGTTTTGTAGGAAATGTCTATTCAACAACCAGCTTCCTATTTAAACTTTGTCCAGTTTAACAGTCTTTGAAGTTATAAGGAAAATTAATGCCTAACGTAAATCATTAATTTTGAATTACACCAGCAGTGGATTTAGTCCATTGAATATAATATTTGTCTGAAGTAGATAATGAACTTTCTTCATTGAAGTTTACAGCTTTTATTTTTCCTATTTATCACTGACAAATGCATAGCTGTAACTTAGTGAAGAGGATCCAGTATTCCTAACTTGGAAAAATTGGTTTTAGAAAGTCCAAGACACTAGTTTTGAGAAAACTAAAGTGATTTTCCCCTCCCTTCCCCTCACTGCTTTTGGATCTTTTTTATTAAATGACCTGTCTGCATTCAATACACAAGGTACAAAATAATATTGTCTAATATCCTGTGTACCTTATTGATTTCCTATGCAGCACTAACTTAAATCATGTGGTGTTTTTCTATTCACTCTAGTTGTACTGATCATCTTATAAATTATATACATCTGATACTTCTGTCAGGTACTTTAATTGTATTTGTATGTTTATGAGTTGCTGTTGTATCTATGACTTTTAAAAATAGTAGATATTTAACAATAAATATTTCAAAGGAAATGTGTCTGGTAATTCAAACATTTTCTGAGATCTTTTAACTTAGATATATTTTGGTAGTTTTGTAATGACCTTTTTGATATTTATTGTTTGAAATTGTTGAAGAACTGTGATTATGAGAATCATAGCATAACCTGAACAGGTAGGCTGCTGGTTACACACTTGTTTCTCAAATTCAGAAATGAATGGTTTTGTCTTTATTGACAGAAGTGTATTACATGGGTGTATATATGCATCTATATACACAAGTATACATTTGCACACACACATATATGATATTTATTACAATGTGAATGTGTAATTCTGAGGAATAAAGCCAAATTTAACATGATACTTTTCTTTTTTATCACAAGCAAACTAGAAAAGTTTGGAGAGCTCTAACTTTATTGAGGTTCTACCTGGGGGCAGGTGGGGAGGTTCAAACATGTTAATTAGCCTGAAATCAAAAAGTGATTTTTTCTTTTAAAGCTCCCAGAACAAGACCATTGCCACATATTATCAAGCATCAGTAAGATTATGAAGTTTCTACACCTAAGATAATAGTTTGAACTTTATAAATACTTTCTGAGACATAATAGGGACATAGCAAATTTAGGATTAGACTGTAGCACATCTGTAGCTCTAAGTTGATTCTTTAAATGAGAAATTACTGTAAAATTTTAATGCACCTTCCTTTTAAGATTGATTTAGAAACAGACAGAAAAACCCTCTGCGACAAACAAGCAAATGAATAAGTAAAAGCAGAATTCAAAACAGGTGCCATACAGATAGTTTTAGACAGAGACATCTTTTTATCGCCAGAAAACTTTTGTCAAGAACTTTCCAAATGCAACTTTGCAGAGCATTGCAAGAGGAATTCAAGCTTCTGATAAACTCCTCTTCACTGAGCTTTGATAACAATAATAGTGATATTTTGTGATGTACATAATTGCCCACTTCAGGGTACTTTCCTTCATTCACAGAGATATTACTCTTTTGGCACTTGTTTTTACATGGGCATCTATAATGGTGATTTTTGAGGGTTTTTTTTTTTTTTTACCAGGAGATTACATGAACCCAGTTTAAAACTAATTAAAAAGAAAACACTGAACAATTTTCATATGGGTCTGTCATTAAAGGCTTTGGAAAGTTTTAAAATTTGACTTTAAGATGGAGGTTTAGCTCATTACTAGTCTTCAGAGCCAGATAGTCTTCCAAAACCAAGGCTGATCATGGCTTACTTCAGCCTTTTAAAATAAATAATCCATGGCATTTTTACAGAAGAATAGAAGTGCACAGACTAGGTACTCAAAGCATCAGGTAGTGTCAGCCATTAAAGTTTACTTCAAGCAGTAGCCAGTTCAAGTACTCATGTTAGCTCAAAGTGTGACCCACAACATCTAGCTATTCTAATTTAAATCAGCAAATCTATGAGAATACTGACTAGAAGCAAAGCAAACCTACAGTTTGTGTTATCAAGAGAATTAACAGTTAAGACTGAGACTGTTCTGAGTGCCAGGCGTCCCTACCTGTTCAAATGTGTGTAATAGACATTCAAAGTTAGTATTAAGTTTACTTTTCTCACAATGACCTTGAAATAGCATCCCTCTCATTTTAGTATTTTCCATCACATTGCAAGAACAGAAATAAAAAAAAAAAAAAACCACTTTACGGTCATCCTCTGAGAAGCAGCTTCTGGTCACAATAAATCCCATTCTACTTATTCTTGCCAGTGGATTTAGACAATTCAGTCTTATCACTGAATGTGAAAAAAAAATGCTCTTATATTTCTACTAGATAAGTAAAGAGAGTAAAAATTATCCAATTGCAATGTATCATTTATGTACAGTGATACATACTATTATTTATGTAGTGTGAACGCAAAATAGTTCTATTCTAGAACTGTATACGACTCCTGTGGGGAAAATAAATAAATAAATAAGCAAACCCCAAGCTTCTTAATGATATTCAAAACCTAGGGCCAGAGGTCCTGCAGTCAAGCACACAGATGTATCACAACTAATCCCTAAGGACTTTGTCTGCCGAAGGGAATCCTTACATATCTAGCATCACTATAGCGATTCATTTGCCATCATTTCTGGCCTCAGCTACAAGGGGGTTTGCTGCAAGAAACAGCCATACATAAACATCTTTCTGGAGCAGTGTGCTGAGGTCAGAGGCAGGCAGATACCCTGTGGTTTGGTTCAGCCCTCAGATGGTCCCAGGGTCAGGGCAGGGTGCTGGGGCGGCACAAGCAGATGTGTTCACTGGGGAGCCCAGGCCGGTGGCAAATATGGCGAGCAAGACCATAGCCTCACCAGCAAGGACACCAACCTGCAATATGTGAGCAAGCAGAGTAGAGAAGGTCCAGAGACAGTAACCAGGACCAGATAGTGGTTGCCAAAGCAATCTGCAGTGATGAGTCAGGTCCAAGGTATATCTGGAGAGCCAGGTCAGCAGGTCTAGTGAGGACCAGCAAGTGACACAGCCAGGCACAACAAACCTTCATGCAGCTCAGGCAAGAACTAAATATGCTCCAGAGGGTAGGGAATGAGATGCAGCCCCCAACAAATCTCACAGCTCTCCCTCAGTCACCTCATCACAGAGGTCTGTCTGATGCTGGTGGCCCAGCTGTGTGGGTAAGAACTGGGGGAACACAGGCAGTTCAGCCCCTAGGAGGGCCGGGGTAGAGACTGCAGGGACTGCTGGTGTCCCCAGGGCACTGATGGATGTATCCAGCCACGTGGGAAACCCATCTTGGTCTACACTCAGCTCTGCAGCTTAATATTTGTGTGAGCAGTGTGGTGGCAATGTCTTTCTGTTCCTTTCCTGTCACTAACACTTGAAGGGGAGAAAATCCAAAAGCGATTGTTAAGGACTTATTTAAAATTAATAAAGATGACTTCCATATATTAAAAACCTCTCACGTATCTCTGATATTACAAATAATAGGCAGAAACAGCTACAGTAAGTAGAATAAATTTGATAACACTTTAAGTAGATTAGCCCAAGAAGAACATATTGTGTGCTCACAAGAAGAAGAAGGCGGCAGAGAGAGAGAGGGGAGAGTCTCTAGAAACAGTTTTATGCTGAGAGCACTGGAAGATGAACACAAGCACTTGGAAAATTCACGTTTGTCTGTTCTCTTTAAGAGGTTTATCTTAAGTTTTCAATGACATAATACATGAAATTTAAGCTGGAGTTTTTAATATCCAGTTAATGCCTGATGTCATAAGAAAAAAAAGAGAGAAGTGCAAAGTATTGTGAAACAAAACTGCACTGACCCTGTGTCCCTGGACAAGCAGACAGCAGCATTCTGTCACTGATGTCTAATATCTAATGTATGAAAATTATTGGTAAAGGCATAGTAAGTGCTCTCTTTGTCCATATACTTACTGCAGTGCCAGCAGATGAAAAACTCTTCCTATTTATTTATTAAATGCTTTTTTTTTTTTTATAGATTGCTGGAATAAAAAAAGGCTCTATGGGAAATGATAATTCTGTTCTTTTCTGCATATTTCTGACATATGGATAAATAATTAAAAAAGTATTTTCTTTTATCAACACCAAAAAGTTAGGAACATCTCAGGACAGAAGCTTTGTAAGAGATTTCTATATAAGAGAGTTTGTGAAAGTGCCAGACTGAAAAGTTCCTCTCCACAGGGAAGGAGTACGAAATGACAAGTAAGTTTCTAGCATTTCTATCCAAACTTCTTTAAGTCTACCTTGAAAATAACCTCAACAAGTGAAAGAACAGCTCATCTGCCATTAATCATTCAGGTTTTGACCTCTTTACAGAGGTTGCCAGTCAGGTTGCTAGTCATTTAATATTGTATTTTCCACTATTAGCTGAATTTGGAATACCGACTAATTTTATCCTACATCTATGACAGGGAAGCAACATTTAGTACTTCTAGAATTCAGTCATTATATGAATCATCAACCCTGCACTCTTCCATTCTATAAATCTGAAATAATGGCCATTTACAGTGCAGGTATATGTCAACTTGTATAACAAAGTTACCGTACAGGTTGTTCCTCTTTGTAAATACCATTACTGATAGCTGAAGTAGTTGTCTATTTCTTCTAGATGTTTTCTGACCTCTGCCCCTTAACTTTGCATGCTGAAAATGTCATCTTAGCAAGGCTCCCAGAATTGTTAACACTGATACAACTGTACTGCCAACAGCAACAGTACTCTTAAATCAAAAAGTCGCCACAGATAAGATTTTAGTAGTCTCTTCCAGAAGATTTACTCTTGAAAGCTGTGTTTGCAGTATGTAGTTACACCTCTCCAGAATACCTAAAGGAAATAGAAATCCATTCAGACTAACAACAGTTCAGTCTTACCATTTTGCCTGGTGTAGGCAAAACCTCTCCATCCATCAGACAGACGCTGTGAGTCTTTAACTCTATGGTGGGTAATGTTAACACGACATGCTCCCTCCAGTATAGCTAAGCCAGTGATGGTACCACTGAAAAATTTTGGTTATCATACAGTGTCCAGAACCCTAGACTTTCCTCTTAGTGTTTGAGAAGGGGAAATGAAGGGTAATTCTTGTGCGGATAAAGTAGCAGACCTTTCCATGCTCACCTGCTATCAAAAATTCTAACTGTTGTATGTAACAGTTGAAATTTGTCAAGAAGACTTGTGTTTCTATCTTCTTTCTGTCAGAAAACTGCAGACTAATTTCAATGTTTGCAACAGTTCACATTAAAAAAGACAACAAATAAAAACACCAAACATTTAGCACATTATTTTCTTTTTTTCTAAAACACTCAGCTGCTGCTTGGGCTTTCTGCCCAGCACTAAATGCATTCCCAACTAGTTCAGCAAGATAGGTCATCCCTCTTAGCCTTTCTAAGAAGACATAGCACTTAAAATTAATGAAACTAAACAAATTGAAGAAGGTACTTCTGGTTTGCCTGTGTGTTTTTCACTTCAAAAGGTGCTCTAGCTCTGAAACTCTAGCAGACTCTTCCGCAGCCCCAGTAGCTTGTTCGTGTAGTGTTGTTTATGCTCATCAATTCCCACAGCTCCATTGGCCTTCAAGTTAAGTGTAAAATGTTATGATTTGTACTGTTTTTATTTTCTAAAAGCTACTTTTTGGCTCCCTGTTTTTAGTTGGATTGCTTGTTTTCCTGATGAAAAGCTGATTTAACACGCACAGTAAATGTCAGATAGTATTGGAGGACTGATTTGCAACAGATATATATATAAGTTGTTCAGAAATGCCCTGGAAAAGAGTTGCTTGCCCAAAAGGTTGCAAAGTTAGAGAAATATTTCCTTCTCCTTACTGGTTAATGCCAGTTTTGAGTGCCAAATCAAGATGATAACCCTGCAGCAATTTATGAAAAAGTGGCATATATTCAGAAATGAGGCACCATTTGGCAAAGACTTTTGGTAAAATAAACTGCAGGATCCTCCAATTCCCAGGAACTCCCTTTGCTAGAAGAAAAGGATCAAGTTAGAAAATACTCAAGAACAGGCTATTTTGTTTTCCTTTCAAAGGCTGTTATACCTTGGGATAAATGTGCACAACTGATTAAACAAAATATTATTTTTCACTATATTACATGTCCATGAGTGTCACTCATTAAAAATCCTTTCAGGTGGATGTTAGCATGAAATAGGTACCAGGACACACCCTCACAATCTCTCCCCCCTGCAAAAAAATGTCATATGGTAATTGGTGATATTTTTCAGCCTTTTCTGATAAATTAAAGGTTTGAATTTGAAGACCGTTTTCTTTTCTAGATGAGCCATTTCCTGTTTGTTTATTCTGCAGTGACAGTATCTATTATTAATACAAAGAAGAGGTTTATCAATAAAATCAAATCTAACTTTACTCTTCTTAAGACAACTAAGGTTTCTAATATGTTCCAGTCAAATCCAGAACTGATACAGGATGTTTTGTTTTAAATGTCAACAGATGATACTGGCAACTTCATGATGTTTCCCAAGGTTCTTAAAGAGAGTGTAAAACCTTAAAGGAACAGTCCACAAACTGTTATAGCAACTGAACTAGTTGAAGTTTGGCTTTTATCAGACACAAGTGGTGTCCCATTTGGTTACTTTTATATGCATTTCCACAAATAATAGAATCCCATGGATCGCTAAGCTCATAGGAAAATACTAGAGGCACTTCTTCTAAGTATTATCTACCTATCTTGTTTCTGAAATAATTTTTACCTATTTTGTTCTTTTCTTCATCCTTTCTTACTCTGCCCAAACTTACTTGCTGTCTCCTGAAAATCTATTCTTTCCCTATATTTATTTGTACCTGTGGCATCTTACAATACTGTATGAACTGCCTTGGAAGGTCTCTGCTTTTCCTGGACATACCTCTTGCTTGTTCTGTCCCCTTTCCCAGATCTGTGATTTCATCTGACCATACAGTTCTCTATACCTCATTTGAAAAAAATGAAAGTTTGATTGAAAAAAAATAATTTGAATTTGGTTTACAGCTGGCAAGAAATTAACAAGGGTTTGTTTTAGATTTTATTTAAGCTTATTAAACTATGCTCATTTGAGACTTGGTAGGCTGTTCAGTCTTTACTGAAGGTGATTTCATGGTTTGCTTTCCAGCCTTCACAGAAATCTAAACAATCATCAGAAATCCTCAGAAAGTTTGCAACAGTGTCATCCTGAAAAAATTTAGTGTTTGTAGGTCTTCCAAATTTACATTTCCATACCAGGGTGTGTGGAAGTCCTTTAAGTCATGTTTTCCTAATCCTAGGTCACACCATGTGAATTGTGTCTTCAGATCCACATGCTTCGGGACAGCCTGAAGCATGGTCTCAGGGCTGTGTGGTCATTTACGTCTCTTGCAGATTATGAGAGAGATGGGGATTATGTTGATCAGTTTTCTCAGGCTGACTTAGTAAAGAAGCCATGTGAATTTCCAAAAGAAACTCTTTATTCCTGTTAAAAACATTAACAACAAAAAAATCAGCACATTCCCACAAGTATTTTCATTTTTGCAAATCAGCACTTTTCAGTACAAACTGTCTTCCATATGAAAACTGTATTAAGCCAACTAAACAACCAGTAAGAGCTACAGGCTCAGTTCTGTCATCAAAACAGATTTTTTTTTGACAAATGTAATATAGTAGGACATTTCAACTTCACTAACATTCTGCTTTGTTGAGCATTCAATGTAACAAAATGTTCAACCTTGTGTAGAAAAGACAGATTACAACACTCAGAAAACACATGCACCAAACAAATGCTTGTGCTCCAGCAAAGCTTTGTTCAAATGAATAATATCCCAATGACATCTACAGTAGTATGCACATAAAGATGACTTTCACAGGCATATGTGAGAATAAGAAGATATGAGAACCTCAGATAATAAGAGCTTGTCCATTTTCACTTCATGTTTTAAAAAGTTAATTCCGTTTATGATTCGTAAAAAAAAGTGATCAAGAAAACATTTAATGACAAAATGAAAAATATTTACAAAAAAACATTTGCAGATATGACAATTTTCTGTTAGTTTCAGCAAAACCTTCCTTTCTTTTTACTTTCCTTTTCCCTCCAACTTTTTATTTCCTTTTTTATTAAAGAAAAAAGGTGAAAGGAGGATGAAAATAAAATTTAAACAATTAAAAATATGGGGTTTTTTCCATACATTTTTATTTTCTGCTAAAAATGAGGTGGTAGACAAGGCTTCATCTGGTCTGAGCAGTCTGTAAGGTAATACTTACATTTTTCTATGTTGTTCAGTAATTACTGTAAAAAAAGAGACAGAGACAATATTTACTTAATTCATTAACTGCACTGAAAGGATCAGCATTTCACAGTATGACAAAAAGGTTCCCACTGTCTTGTGCCCAAGCTTGTTAAATGTTCCCCACATTTCTTTGCAACTTCAAATGGTATTTCTCAGACTGCAGGAGAACCATAAATGAAATAAATTTTTTATTGAAACAGAAGTGAAACAAAATTAGTGATGAAATGTAGTGTGTTGAAAATCTGGGTTGATGACAGGTATTGATAAACGTTAGAGATCTGGAAGCTCATCTGAAATTTATCTAGACTATGTAAACAAACACATCTAAACCAGCAGAAATGATGTGTTGAAACTTTCATTACTTTTCAAAATGTCAGTGGAGCTGAAGCTTAAATGCTTCCCCTTTCAGCTGGCACCATTAAGGTAATAGGTGCTCTTCTATTTAAGAAAAGAACCCAATTTACAAACAAACAAGCTAAAACTCAGTGGGGCTTTTCCAAACCCCAACAAAATTTGTCTACATTATAACTGTTTGTTCCCACTTTCACACTCTCAGGCTATGTAATTTTTGAGGTTTACCTTGAGTTTCTACATAATCGCAATATTTTAAGTTAATAACCTCCTGAACTTCGGAATTGTTTTTATAAGATGGTCAAAACATCTTTGAAGGCAACATGGAAAACAGAGCTAAAAGGACTTTGTATAGCACTCCTGAAATGAGCATTTCGTTATAGCCTTTCCAATCAAAAATAAAAAAAAACATCTTCATATAGTGCCATTTAAACATTGGTTATAATACATGAAAATTATTTCTGTGGAAATCAGTTTACCGTCATATAAATTATATATAAATTAAACTTGTAATTTTCCAGATTGCCTTTCCCTGCAGCACCTCAATGTTTCCTTGACAAATAAAACTGACATGGTGAAGTCTGACAGAGCTTCCTTATCAGGAGAGAAAGTCTTGCTATGGTTGCAGGAGGCCTAGTCTTTCCTTTCCAAATTAACATAAGAATAAACTAATAAACCCATAATGATGTCTCTTCTTCTGAGAGACTAAAAGAAATTAAAAAATTAATAACGGTGATCTTAAGTAAAATAAAAGAACATTTTAACAGAGCTTATCAAGCCTAAGGCTCGATAAAAGTGTCTGTGGCTATCAGCTTTTTGTAAGACCAAGCTTGATACAATGGACTCAGAATAAAACAACTTTTTTTAGAAAGTTTTATTTTGTCACTGTATTATACTGTTAATTATGTTTTTAATCAAGCAGAGGCAAAATTAACATATGAAAACAGGCAGAGATAACACATTTTTTTTTATGCTTCTTATAAAAAGTTTTACTACTATTTATCACTTCATTGGTTAGTTAATCCTTTCAGGGAAAATTAAAATTTATTAATGTTGGCAATCAGTCTGACCAATAATAGATTTAGGTGTTGGAACTATTCTTTTCTTAGCAGCCTCAACACAAGAATAGTGAAGCATATTACAAACATGCAATGTGGCAGCTACTTTGCGTTAACTTGGTTTACTTCTCAGTGAGCTTGCACAATGTGCATCAGTGATAGAGCTAAGGGTTAAAGGAGAATCAGGCTTGAAATATTGAAGCAATCAAGTCAGATACATTCAGATCTAAAGTTCAGTAAATGTGCATCAGGTGATTAGGTCCAGGTCCTGCTGAATCATGTGGAATGAAGACCATGAAGTTCAAGTGCAGTTTTTACTTTTGCTGTCATCTCCTGATGAGAAAACTATTTTGTCTTACCAAAACCTTGTTTCCAAAACAGGAATAATATTGTTGGTTTGGGTTTTTTTGTCCTTTGTTTTTTTTGACTGTTTATACAGTGACGTCCTTGAGGTAGAGACCTAAGGTAGGTAAGGTAGGTATTCCTTACAGGTTTCCATACTTTTAATAGAATCATGGTATTGCTTAACCCTTATTGTAAGAAAATAGACATCTTACGAGACACTACATAGTCCTTACAACATTTGAAATCAGATAGTTTTCTAAATCTGTGTTGGTCTTTTCTCCTGAAAGAAATGTGTTGACTCAAGAACAATCATTTTTTGTTTCTATGAAAGTGTGAAAGGAAGGTAAAAATCCAAACTCAAAGGGTAAGCAGAAAAACATGTATGCATTCCCTTCAGTATTCTGTTGCCAAATTATTCATGGTGTCAAATATGTCATATACACCTACAAACATAATTTAATTAAATTACAAAGAAGAAGAAAGAAAGCAATGAGCACAGACAGAAGCTGTACAAGAATCATTTGAGGCAGTAGGAAGAAGAGATGGTTAAAGCATGCAAGCTTGAAAAAAGAGCTGTAGAGTAAGCACTTAAATTCCATAGGTGTGAACACATGCTCTTAGTTAGGGGTGTCTATCTATATTTAAAGAATAAACAAAAGTGCAATATAATAAACAGATGTAAATAAAATGTCAGCTAAGTGTTATGAAGCACATGAAACAGGCAAGCCTAAAACTGTAACAGTAACTCTCTGCCCCCAAATGACCATGAAAATAATTTATAAAATTATGCCCACATTTAAAGAACTATCTACTTTCCATATATATAAAACCAACCTCTGTTCATCCAGTGATAACTTCTAGAGAGACAGTGCCGACTTTGAAAATTTAACTGTCCCATTTCTATTGTTAATATCTAACAAGCCTTCAGGACAGAAAAAAAAAAATGTATTGCTTGAAGTCAGGTGATCTTTTTATAAATTTAAGCAAACTGAGTCAGACACAGACCTACCTTTTTTTTCTACTATAACAAATTCACTAAAAATTCTCAGCCTATCCTAAATTATTTACCAAATGTTAGTGGTCTAAATAATTTGAGAAGAAATGGACAGAAGAGGTTTTTTCACTGCTTAGTCTCTGTCAATGACATGTTCACCCATGCCTCTGAAGAATACCCCATAGCCCTTTGTTAGACAATCTCCATAGATAATGATAGAAGTTGGCTGAACTTTCCCGAACTTTCCCATAATAATAAACACAACTGAATATTTGGTGAATCTTGGATTTCTGAAATGAGGAACTGGAGCACTAAGAAGTTATTTCCTTTTCTGACAGTCTACATCTTTACTGTTTCCCTGTATTGAATGTACCAAAACCAAATATTTTATTTTGGGTTAATTTAGTTACTCACATTCTTTAAAATATATATTTTTCTGGGAAAAAAGAAATTCTGTTAAACCTGAGCTGATTTTTTTCAATATTTTTTAACAAGAAAACTGAAAAGTTGGTTATTTGCAAAGTCACAGTGATCAAGTTATTAAATCTTGATCTAGACATTCTGATGTCATTGTGAAAAATATCGCTTCTTTTCTTCAGTTCAGTGTAATTTTGAAGTTGGACTTTACAACAATAGGAGGTGAAGCAACATTTTTATGGTAATTTTATTTACTAGAGTTAAAAATCCTAGTCATTTGAAGCTTCTTAGGATTATGGAACATTAGTCATAGCCAAAGTGAAGGCAGATTAGAGGACAGACTGTTAGTGATGTGATAAAGGCAAATGACAAATGCAGTTTGGCGTTTACCTCTCGAATTCCTTACATCCCTAACACCACTGCATCTGTATTACTCCTATAGACAGTCAGAAAATCTTTTACACAGATTCCTACCAGTATTACATTTCTATTGAGGAATATCATGAGCACAAAGACCAAATTAGGCAGACAATAGTTTCAAACTGTGCTAGCTTTGATGGAAAAGCCGTTTTAAAGCACTAAACTTCTCTCAAACATGTGAATGTCAAGGCATATTGCAGATTTCTGTTTGCAGTTGTACTTAGACTACTTTCCATGGGACCATAACGAAAGCTGGATCTGTGAAAAGGTCTTGGTAAAAATAGCCTTCTGAAAAAAAAAGTAAAAGGAAGAGGACAAGTATTTTATTGTGTTATTGATTTGGCTATAGCATGTTGCCATAAATCACAGCATCATAAAAATTGGAGGAACACAGAACTGAAGTTTAAGCAGAAATAAACAGCCTGGACTGGGAACACCTGAACTGAGGTTTACCAACGAAGACTATGTACTTTGAAACTTTATCAACAACATTTAAGTTCAATAGCATAGGGAAAAGGAAAAAAAAAAAAAGAAAACAAACAAAAAAACAAACCCAAATGAACAAACAAACAAAACCCCAAACCAAAAACCCTGCAGGCTGGCTAACCTCAGCAGCAAAATATTTCCCAGGACATTGCTATTTGCGGGCAGTATTAGATTAGGCTGAAGTAGTTTAAGAAAATCACATATATAAGACTTTCATTAATCTTCCAAAATAAAATATTAGTGTAGTATATTTGCTGCCTTGTTCAATTTTAAAGATCAGCAGAACCTTTGAATTTCACTTTGTGGAACAATTTTATATATCAACATCTATTTTCGTTCCTACTTAAGACAAAAATTAATGATCTTACTTTAAAAGCGCAAGTGAAAAGGAAACTGCACAGACATCTACTTCCAGGGCTTCATTTCCGTAGTATGGGCTGTCTGCCCTAAAGAAATGATATAGATTTGGAAAGTAAAATGGTAGTTACGTAGTGATCAAATGCATATTTAGTGGCTTTTATTTATAAAATGGTCAATGACAGAGACATTTAAAAATGGTCCTGTTTCCCAGGCATTTTCATTCACAATAGTATCACTACCTTAATGGTGTGCATACAAGTGGATCGGAAGTGGTGCTTTGAGGAAAAGACCTTCATCAACCAGCATTGATACTGATGGTCATTCTGTGCATTGGGGAACACTGGCCTGAAGATCAGTAGAGTCCAGTTGACAAATTGCTAACAAAACAGCCATTGGACAACACAATACTTTAGCCCCTGTGAAGATAACCTCTTCACAACTGTACTAGAAAAAAAAACCAAAAACAACTTGCAAATTCTTATCACTGGTCTCTTCCTCTTCCCCAAAGTTAGTCTCCTCCTTTGAATTTGTGTGCTAGTTTCACAGCCTGCAAAAATGCTTAGCACAAATATTTAACCTAGTCATGTTGCTCTAGTCACCAAACAACAGAATAATTGAATCAAAAGGAGAGAACAAAAAAGGAGAAAGGTGTCTTTGTGAAATGGAAGACAACATGGAGATTTACAAATGATGAAAGACCCCCTACTTGTAAGGAAAGTGTTTATTATGTTGCCAGTTATAGTCTTCCTGGGTCATGTAAAGTATAAAAACTCAGTTATAATATTTTTACATATCTCAGAAGTCTGTGATGAAGATCAAGAAGATATCAGTGCAACTGCTCTGAATCAGCCTTCTGATGAACTTATCTGACCATATATAGAGAGATTAGCCTCATCAAGTGGCAGACAAGTGCCACAGGTTTTGCACATTCTTTTGCTTTATCTAAAGGCAGAACCAAAGAGGAGACTAGATTTGGTGTGCACACAAAGAAAAAAAAACAAGTGAAATTAGCCAGGAAACATCACCAGACAAACAGATTTTCAGGTGTCCTATACTTTCCTTACACTTTCAAGTAATTATTCAAAAAGTAATGAGAACAATTTTATGAGTCTTTATTCTCAAAGAGTGATTTATATTAATAAAGTTAATCTTAAAAAAAATAAACAGATCCTAACAAGGCTCTTGCTTTGGACAACCTTTCGGAAAGACAAAATAATTCTCTGCTGAACTTTTAGTCAAATATTTATTCATTTTTCACTCTTGAAAAGCCTCCAATAAGACAGTTTCACACAGATGAACTCCCTCACTGTCACATTTTTCATTTTTTATTCCTTACAACAATGATATCTATCTTGATATTGTGAGTTTTTTTAATGCAGACAGAATTTTTTTCCCTGATAACACAGCTGGCTAATGGATTCTTCAAGAAAAATGCGTATAAAATGTCAACAATAGATAAATACTGGAAATATTCAAAGGGGCAGTCCTATCAGAGTCCTGATCTTTTAATATCTCACTCTGCATATGAAATGACATTACTTTTAGGAAACAGGTTATATGTATATGTTCAATTGAAAACACTGCCCTAGCAGCTTGGTTCTTGCTTTGATCAAGTTTTAATTTGACCCATTGCAAGTGTGAAACATGAATCTGAAGCAGACTGAATTAGATATTTTCACTGCAGTCTGCGGGTCATCTTGCACAAACATCTTTGTGCTGGTTGTGCGCACATTATGTGTGCCTCAGGGGCAGAGAGAAAAAAAAATGACGAATTGGTTTGGTAGTAAATAGGAATTGCTCCTTTTCATAGCTACAACCTATGCCCGCAGGAAAATTATTCATTTATATTCATTCATTGATCCATCTAGATTATATATTGTTACTTGTGTGCGGATAATTTTTAAGTAAGTTGTCTGACCTAGAATAGAAAGAGGGGGGAAAAGCTTTAGTTGGAATAAATAAATGAATAACCATTTCCATCCACATTTTCTAATTAATTTATGACTTCCCCAGATCTGTCTTTTTATTTTTTTTACCTGTAATAACCTTTACAACATATTAACTTTTATTTCTGAAGAGACCAATCGTTTTTCGCTGATCAGTATGAAAAGCAAAACTATGTTGGAGCTCAGTACTAAGGTGCTTTGTTGCAGTAGCATGAAGGCTGCCAAGCCTGGAATAACACAAGGCTATCATCTTTATAGGGAAAAGACAAAATAATAATTTTAAAGGTTTGGCCAAAAAGACATGAGCACCTCTATGACTAGTAGCTTTATAAATATTTTGTGATGAGCTGACAGTAAGTGCTCAGCTTTAAAAGTTTCTATAGATTGACTCAAGCATCTTTCACTACTGTATCAACAAATATCACTTTAATTCTTGCATAATAAGGATACAAAACTGGTGGCTACAAAACTTTACAAAAGTACAACTTTGCTGTCTTCTAGCACACATACTTTCCACTGAAGCAGTTCAGTAAACCGAGCTGACAGTAACATGAAACAACATAACATGGCTGCCTGGAGAGGTGGTAGATGTCTCATCCCAAGAGGCATTCAAGGTCAGATTGGATGCAGCTCTAAGCAACATGATATAGTTGAAGATGTCCCTGCTCATTGCAGGGGGTATGGACTTGATGACCTTTAAAGGTCCTTCCAATCCAAACTATTTTATGATTCTATGAGAAAAAGGGGTAGAAGAGTTACATATGTTAACTGCATTATTTTTCTTACTTTTTCTGTAACGATTACACCTGAATTATTAATTATTAGACTCTGAAAATTTCAATTATTCTAATAATAAATTCATGGTTTTATTATATGTTGTGTGCTCCCTCTTTGTCCTTAAACAAGATTGAGTGTAACACAGTCCAGGGTATTTGTTGAACTATGATACAAATAATACTGGTATCTTTGAAGAGGTGAGCTATGGTTTTATGACTTCAGTTAAGTATCCTTTGTGCTGTCTGCACTCTTACTATCTAACGACTGACAAAATGCAATGCAATGCTTTGTTCAAGTAGTCAGCCGGGGAAAAATGTTGTGCTTTTTTTTTTTTTAAATTTACCTTGTTTTCTTCCTTGTTAACAATGTTTTCAATGGAGGCAATTAATTGTATTTCATGTTTCTGCAAACTGCAGCATAGTAAATACTAATGCCTTGCTGCTTTGAATTAAAGGGGAAATTCCTTTGGCTGAGCTGAGCCAAGGCCAGAGCAAAACCTTAATGTTCTGATTTCACAGAGAGCATAAGAGGGGTGTTCTGTGATTCACAGAGTAGCACTGACACTTATGTACCTTTTGCTTCTGGGGGAGAAGTTTTCTTAAGAAGACAGCAGTTTGAAGATGTCTGCCTGGCTTGTTTCTTCTGTATGTAGTGCTGTGAAGTTACCACTTCTGTCCCCTCGCATATCACTACCAGAGTGTTTGTGCAGCCACCATCCACGCCGCCTACATCTCTCGAGAGGCTGTGACTGCACAGCCATGTTAGTAATCACAGTCTGGCTGGGCTGCTCAGTGTAAGAGCCAAATTTGCTGTCACCCAAACAGATGAGTTATTACAACTCCCAGTTCTGCAGCTTTTCAAGAGACTCCCAATGGTTTATGACAGACAACTGCTTGAGCTCCTGTCAGGAGATGCCTTATAAAAAAATGGGCTCTTAAATGCAAATGGTGTCCAAAGAAGAGAAGTGGGTTAGGAGGATTTCAGACTTGGAGTTATCTTAGAGACCCAACAAAGACTGTGATTTTAGAGAACTGTAAGTAGGCTGTTTTCATATTCCAAGGAATGAAAATAACAGAGAAAGGAACTTTCTCCACTCAGCTGACTAGAGCCTAGCAATTCCAGAAGATGAGGTATTTAATGGTAGTCTTGGAAAGGGAAAGAAATAGGTACTAAATATATTGAAATTAGATTATGCTGTAAGTCAGTTTACAAAAATAAAAGAGAAAAAAAAAAGAGGAAATTTTCTTATCAGTTTAGCTAATATTACTAAAAATTACACTTACTTAATAAAAATACTAAATATGGTTCCATGTACAAAATTGTAATGGAGTTGTTTTCATTCAGCTTCAGCCAAAATGTCCAGATCCTCAGTTGTCAATGGATATTGAAATTCCCAGGCATGACCAAGAGGCATATAGGCATTGCTGCTCAAAGAGAGTCAGAACTCATTAGTCTATGTCCTATTTCACATCAAATATTGGTGTTTCAAATATTTTGGCTCTTACAAACTTTGGGTTTGATTTATTTAGAAATAAATAATATATATAACAATCCTGGAAGAAAATTAAATTCTAGTCATGCTATTTATTTAAATTTTAGTGACTGAAAAGTCAGCAAGTTTGCAGAAAAATACTTTCCTTGAGAATTTCTAATTTCTTACTGAGCTTGTGATGTAGGGGAAAAAAGTGAGTTTGGAACAGCAGTAGGATTTTAAGTAGCAATGTAGCAGACCTTTAATAAATGTTATACTAGGAATATGGTGAGTAGACTGTTGTCAGAATTTCACCAACAATTCCATTCAGGCTATGAAATGGGACAATACATACCTCATGTGATATAACACAAGAAATATTCTCTGCTAAAAAAGCTGGAAGGATTTCCTGAATTACCTGCTGGGGACTCTTCTACAACACAAACTAGTATGTTTTCATGTAACTGTCCCTTACACTGAAACTTCTAGAAAAGCGTCCAGGCTTGAGAAGACTTGAAAAGATGCTGAATCCACTATTTCTCTTTGTAGATATTCCAAAATTTAATTACCATCATTGTGAAAACTGCATGCACTACTTTTGATTTGAATTTGCCTGTCTTAACCATCGGAACTATTGGCTTCTGTAGTGCCTTTCTTTCCTAAACAAACACTGATGCATGCCAGCATAGACACAGCGTGAATGAATGAATGACCATATCCTAAGGGAAAGATGATTATTATTCATCAGTACTCAGAGCTGCTGATTAATATTTCATGAGTATCACTCAGACTACAGAAATGAATAAAGAGCCAGTGACCCATGTCAGAAATATTGGTCAAAAAACCCAGAACAATAATTATTATTATTCTAAATATATCATTTGTCTCATGCTGTCTCATGCTACTTAGGGCTGCTCAGCGAGATACATAGTTTTTTTCTTTTTATAACCACAATCAGATAAAAATATGGCTGTCACATGGTTACAGGCAGAAGAGAGTGAAAAAAACTCAGGAAGATGCATAATAGTTTAAAAAAGTAACATAAAGTTTTGCAGCAGTTTTCCACCTCTTACTGTGACTCAGGCAAATTAAAATGAGATATAACCTTAATATGAAAACTATATACTTTTTATCCAATTAATTTAGAAGCGTTCTATTTCTTTGTAGATTTTTTGCTAGCACTCTACACTACTCCACAAACCTTTTTCCAAGTTGCTGGCTTTTTTAATGTCAAAATTTATATAAGTTTTCTCAAATTAACTCATGTAAAATATCTTGTGCAAAATCATTTGAAAAAAAACCTCGTTGGCACTTTTTTTTTTTTACATACTATGGATTGTTTGTTCTGTTTTGTAAGTATTTGATAAAAACGAAAACGAGAAAATAGGTGGGTTTGGTACTTTTCTTACCAGGTATTGTCTTTCCTCTTAATTTTTATAAGTGAGATAAGGTTGAAGAAGGCAGAGAGAGAGTGAAAGAGAACAGAATATCATACAAGGAAGTCTTAGAATTTTTTTTTCTTGCTTTATGCTCACCTCGCTAATATGAATGTCTTTCCCAAGCTGTTATGTTCAAGAAAAAAAAACAGCGATATCAAGATTAGCTAGTCGGGTTTGTTATTTTCACACGTTTTCAAAAGAACGTGCCCATTTATCTATAGTTTTATCCACAGTACATTGAGAGCAGGGCAAAGTTCACTGAAAAACCTGTTTACTGGGCTTGAGCAAATTATTCATTACCTCTCTCTAAACGTCAATATGCAGGAGTTCACTGGATTTTTTTTTTATTTTTTTTTTTCCTTTTGAAAGCATCTGAATGTTGAACAAAAAGTTTAAAAGTTGATTACTTCAATTTTGGCATGTCACTGTAAGCCTTGACAGAGTTGCACTTTGTATATCCGAGACTCCTATTTGTCTCTGTAGTCCTGGCACCTTTGTTTATTTGCATTGACAATAATATAACACATTCTCTTTTTGGAAGGCTGATTTCATGGTCAACTCCTCCTACATAGCTGTGCTGCATAATGGCAGATGAAATTTGGAAGGGATTCTTATGCATTCAAAATGAATGATGAAAAGGTTGAGGTACTTAATGCCTTCTTTGCCTCAGTCTTTAGTAGTAGGACCATTTGTTCCCTGAGTACCCAGTCCCCTGAGCTAGAAGACAGGGATGGGGAGCAGAATGAAGCCCCCATAATCCAAGGGGAAATGGTAAGGGACCTGTTACAGCACAGAGACACACAAGTCTATGGGGCCGGATGGGATCCACCCAAAGGTACTGAGGTATCTGGCAGATGTGCTCACCAAGCCACTTTCCACCATTTATCAGAAGCTCCGGCTAAGCAGGGAGATCCCAGTTGGCTGGAAGGTAGCAAATATGATGCCCATCTACAAGAAGGGCCGGAAGGAGGATCTAGGAAATTACAGGCCTGTTAGTCTGACCTCAGTGCCAGGGAAGGTTATGGAGCAGACCATCCTGAGTGCCATTATGCGGAACATACAGGACAATCAGGTAATCAGGCACAGTCAACATGTGTTCATGAAAGGCAGGTCCTGCTTGACTAACCTGATCTCCTTCTATGACAAGATGACCCACTCAGTGGGTGAGAGAAAAGCTGTGGATGTTGTCTACCTGGACTTTAGTAAAGACTTTGACACTGTTTTCCACAGCATTCTCCTGGAGAAACTGTCTGCTCATGGCTTGGATGGGTGTACGCTTCATTAGGTAAAAAACTGGTTAGATGACCAGGCCCAAATTGTTGTGGTGAATGGAGTTAAATCCAGTTGGCAGCCAGTTGCAAGTGGTGTTCCGCAGGGCTCGGTATTGGGGCCTGTTCTCTTTAATATCTTTATCAATGACCTGGACAAGAGGATCCAGTGCACCCTCAGTAAGTTCGCAGATGACACCAAGTTAGGTGGGAGTGTTGATCTGCTTGAGGGTAAGATAGCTCTACAGATGGACCTAGATAGGCTGGATCGATGGGCTGAAGTCAATTGCATAAGATTCAACAAGGCCAAGTGCTGGGTCCTGCACTTAGGTCATAACAACCCCATGCAGAGCTACAAGCCTGGGGAAGAGTGGCTGGAAAGCTGCCTGGAAGAAAAAGACCTGGGGGTATTGGTTGACAGCAGAGTGGCCAGGTGGCCAAGAAGGGCAACAGCATCCTGGCTTGTATCAGGAATAGTGTGGTCAGCAGGACTAGGGAAGTGATTGTCCCCCTGTACTCTGCACTGGTAAGGCCTCACCTCAAGTATTGTGTTCAGTTTTGAGCCCGTCACTACAAGAAAGACATTGAGGTTCGAGAGCATGTTCAGAGAAGGGCAACAAAGCTGGTGCAGGGTTTGGAGTCTTATGAGTAGCGGAGGAGGGTACTGGGGTTGTTTAGCCTGGAGAAAAGGAGGATGAGGGGAGACCTTATTGCTCTCTACAACTACCTGAAAAGAGGTTGTAGAGAGGTTGGGGTTGGTCTCTTCTCCCAGGTAACAAGAAATACGAAAAGAGGAAATGGCCTCAAGTTGTGCCACGGGAGGTTTAGGGTGGATATTAGGAAGAAGTTCTTCACAGAAAGGATTATCAAACACTAGAACAGGCTGCCCACAGAAGTGGTTGAATCCCTGAAGGTATTTAAAAGACATGTGGATGTGGTGCTTAGGGACATGGTTTAGTGTGTTTTTGGCAGTGTTAGGTTAATGGTTGGACTTGATGATCTTAAAGGTCCCTTCCAACCTAGACAATTCTATGATTTTATGAATGGCAAGTCTTAATAAGAATAGGTAACAAGAAATAAATTTGCTTGTATAAATGCACAGAGAATACATTTTTTTACCCTCCAAAGAGAAAACTTCAGATCTCACACACTCATGGGGATTTGGGGCTCTTTAATTTTTAGAAGAAAAATTATATGAAAAGTGACATTTCAGGTGTACAGACACATGCCATTCAGTTCAAAGCCAGCAGTTTTGGGTTTGGATTTTGTTGTTTCTTTTTCCCAAAAGGACATTAAAATTATTTCCAGTTTACAATTAATTTCTCTAAGTAATTACAACTATTTGAGTTGTATTGAAAAGCAAACATCTGGGATTCAAGAATGGCTGTGTTCTATACTGTTTGAAATTTGACCTAATACTGGCAGTAAATGCATTTGAGTATTAGTCTAGTTCTGTCAAATATATATTATAGACAAATCTCAGCAGGAACACTTGGACACAGTCATTCTGCCAAAAGTGTGTGCAGAGATTTTTTCCCCCCCCCAAAGAAACCCTGAGGGACTGGAGACAAATTCTTCAGATGGATGAATAGAAGGAGCAGAACAACCGAATATTCATTTTGGTTCAATGTTTGATTACATGGCCAAAATTCAGTCCTGAATAAAAGTTAACACTAAAAGATGGGAAGTTAAACATCAAAAGGATTTCAGTCTTACACAAAGTATTTATGACAATAAATGAAGTTTGAAGAAAGCTCTTTTATTAGACAAACTTGTTGTATTTTGTGGAACACAAATGTTGACATCCAAAGAATATGCAAAACATTAACATATTTTAGAGTGGGAGATTGTCATTGATAAAAGACCTAAAACTCTGGCAGAACCAGATGTCATGGTAAAGTTTCCTTTCCTTTAATTCTTTACTTTTGCTTTTGTTTGTAATAAAAAAATGTCAAATATTTGCAGCTCAGTAATATTATAAAAAGAAATTCTTTCCAAACGCAATAATATTATTCACTAAGATATGTAAAATGTTTGGGATTGGGGTTTTGTTTGATTGGGGTTTTTTTTAGATAAAAGCTTGTAATTTATTAGATTAGGAATTGAGATGTAGCTATTAACCTAAGGGAAAATGTAAGAACAACAACATTTCTAGGCAACTAAAATCCAACATCGAAAGACTTATTTTCTGATTTATGCATGAAAGACAGAATAGGAGGAACAGAAAGGTATTAGACATCTCACTTGCTTGCCCATTCTGTTAAGAACATCAAAAAACATTACATTTTATGTAAAGGAGAACCTGAAAAAGGGTAGCATTAGGAAAGTTTTCATGGGTTGTTAGATGTATTAGTTCCTTCTGGAGAAGAAATTAACACTCAGAACCTCATGCACAGCCTCCCTTTTTCCCATAGGTGCTCTTCCCTCCTCCACTCTCATCTTCACTACTATTCTGCTAAATTTACAACTGAAACTCCAGGCAACGTGGAAGTCTCTGAGGCAGCTGTAGTTGTTTTCATAATTCACAACCACAAGAACTACCCGAGGTCAGAAGTTGCTTTGATCTTTGTGATTCCAAGGAAGCAAAATATTACCTAGGCAGAGGGAAAAGGTGACAGCAACAGCACAGAAAACTCCCAGGGGACTGCTCTGTTTCAAGTATCAGAGTTTTTAATGAATTACTTGTGGTATTTTCATATTTGGATTTCAAACAGAATTTCATTTTATGAATGTTAAAAATGTCCCTGAAACTATAAGTGTGTTTCTTTGATATCGTAAATGGGTTTCAGGGGAAAAAAAACAGCTTCCTCTGTGGGGTGGAGTGGGAGGTAAAGAGGGAGAAACAACCCACAAACTGTAATTTTGGGAGAATTTTGCATCCCTGGAATGCTGGCACATACAAGAATTCTTACTAATACTGCTCCAGCTCTCTACCACCACACAGACATCTGCAGAAGCCAGAATAATCCTGAGAACTTGGCAGCAACAAAGACAGTATCAAAAGTGATGCAAAAGATTTCGTGCTTGATTTAGGACCTAAATGTGCTGTACTTTTACTTATATTTAAATAATAATTAACAGACCTGTTCATTTTTTCACTTTGCCAGTTTTTTATTATTGTAACAAAAAGGTTTCAGCTTTACCGTTCTTTCTCCCCACCTGTCACACTTTCTTAGATGTCACACTTTCACCTATGCCCATCAGAAGACAGATGACGTCCTGTATTATTTCAAGAATTCAGTGTGACTTTTTGAGAAACGTGATACTTGCCATGTACTTGCCGTACTTCCTGCAACGTTTATGATTTTTGCTTATTCATTTAGGCAGACTTTTTATTGTTTGAATAATTTTCTCATACTCTTGTCTTGCAAAGTGTTCATATTTGAAAAGTGAAGAAATATATTTCTTGGAAGCTGACATACTAGTATATAAGAAACTTTTCGTTCTCTTGCCCAGCATTTCAGGTTGAGCATTTTTCTTTATTTACAACCTGAAATATAATTCTGAAGATGGTCAATATACTGGCGTCATTTTCCAGCCTTCTCTAGTTTTTATTTATGTATCCTGAAGCACTACATATATTGTTTTTGCAAGAAATACTACACAGAATTCCATTATTTGCATTATCTGTGAATTCACACTAGATTATGGCAGTCACCACCCTCCAGCCACAAACTCCCACTTTATCCAGGAAATTCCACTTAGCTGACTAGAAGCAAAGATGTTTTATCCCTACAACAGCCAAAGTCCTCCAAGAGTTGGTGCAAAGTTGAAGTAACATCCAGTGAAATTTTGTTGGCAAGAATTAGAGAGCTGGATTGGAATTTGCTAAGTGAATACCTTACAGTTTGATGTGGCCTGTAATTGAGATCAGCTTTCTCCAAATGTGAGGGTAATCACATCTATATAGATGGAGAAGTCATCTTCTCCAAACACTTTCTCATCCATTCAGATGGTGAAAGCAACGTGGGCTTAGGACAGGGTTAATGATCCCAGAATCCCTGCCCTGAAGCATATTTACTTCAAGCCTGCAGATAGCCTAGAGGTCTAATTCAGATGGATGCCAAACTCTTCCCCCATTCAGCGGGATGGCTTATTTTTCATATCCTGACACAGCCAATACTCTCTTTTTTTCAGATAGGTCTGTAGTAGGAAAACAGTTCCTTGATACATGATGGGTTAACTAACATAATCTTCAATTTCTCTGCTGCAAGCCTATGCAAAGCTCACTGCCCCTAATTGATTTATTGATTTATTCATAATGAGAAAACAGTGTGCATAAAGCATATGCTAAACATAACGAGCCATAACTTTAAACCCAAATGGGATCAGTAGCATGGCAACCAGAAAATTATTGCTGTAATTTAATAAGTTTTTAAAGGTGCCATGGTGGTAGGAATAGGTTCTTTCGTTACTAAAGTCTGCAGTGCATGAAGATAACAGGGCCATCTTCTTTTTCTAAAGTATTTTGTGGTGGCAGGAGGAAAAAAGTTGTGGGGTGGTTTTTTTTGATAAAAGAATGAGAGTGATGAAACCCATGCAGGGTTTACTATCTGTTCAAAGGAAACCACTAAGCCTGTTGATAATATACACTCTGTGGCACATCAGAAATGCAGTGCAGAGGGACTGCCTTATTGAGCATCTCTTATTGAGAATCTCTACTGGTTGCGCTTAAAGCACATGAAACTGGATTTCTTCAGCAGTCACAGAAGCCTATTCAGTACCATGAGGAAAAAATGTCTGTCAAGCAAAGGTATCTTTTAATATATTACTTCCCTATTCAAGGGTATTAAATTCTTATTCTTCTGTGTATATATTTAAAAAACAAAACAAAACAAAACAAAGCAAAAAAAACCCCAAAGGACCTGATTTTATTTGAGATGGGGCTAACCCCTCTAAGGCTGACGTTCAGAAAGACTCAGATGCAGAGTTTCATTTGACCTTAATGTAGGGCCTAGACAAAGTGCTGACCACAGTTGATTTCCACTTAATAATAGCAGCCAAAGCTTTGGGGTTTGTTTTGGCACATCTTTAATTCTACTGCCATTTAATAAAAATAAATAAAATAATTAAGCCAACTCCTTTTCAGCCACAGGCAGTGCACAGAAGAGAATAAAAGCAGGCTACACTCTAGCAAAACTCAGTTGGACAGTACCACATAGAGAGATGTGGGAAACCCAGCGACTGCCAGCAGACTGAAGCATTGAACTGAGCTGGGGCTGGCAGCATGGGAACAGGCTGTAAAAGCTGAAGAACTCCTACAGTGCTGAACCAAGGTTAAACAGGACAAAAGTGAGTACTGAAGAATAGTTCCTGCTTCACTCTTGAATAAGCTGCTCACTTTTATTCTTTCTTTCTGGCCATTTTCTTTTGCCTCTTTTTTATTTATTTATTTTCTTTGAGCACAAGCAAGTCAAGTCCTTGTTTCATTTCCCCCTCCTCCTTCTACAGGAAATCCTAGTAAATCACTGACACAGAAATCCTGGTTCTTTCTCCTCACGTTAAACGTTCATTGACTGCTGTAGAAATACAGCTGTGCCTTTGAAGCTCAGAACTAGTGTAATTTTAAGAAGAAAGTTAAACAGATCTGGGTTTTGCTGGCTGTTATGAATCCCTTGATACTTTCAGAAAGACACAGATATAGCAAAGAACTTTCTTGCAATATTTGGAATTCAAAGTAAACTTCTTTTAATTTTAAAATTATGATTTGGAATATCCATAGCATTTGTCTTATAGTTAGTCCTTGACTAGTATATAGACTTTTGGCAATATTTGACTCCTTTGTTAAAACAATATCTAGAGACAGCATTATAAACTCTAAGCATATTCTATCAAACAGCAAAGACAGAAAGAAGAAAAAGAAAGCAGAGCAAAGACAAAAGGGAGAGAAAGTGAGAAGGAAAAACAAGTACTCTAAATAATGGGAGTTACAGTGACTGTAGTTTATGTATTATACACATAATGCAATTTCATGTAGACCTGTATGGAATAAAGATGTTCTAAATTTTCATCTGTACAGGTTTTTGCACCAATATCAGCAATAATTTTTGAAAAATAAGAAAGAAAATGTTCATCTGTCTTTAAAAGGATAATCCCCGTTTTCTCAGACTATAATTTTTTTAATTGTAGAGGCAAGAGGTATGCCTGTCCATGTCTGTGAAATGAACTGTGAAGTGTTTTTTCAAAATAAGATTTCCAAATTGGCATTTAGCCATCAACCAGATGTGGCTACCGTCTTTCTTTAAATGCTGCTTTAGCAGAGATGCTGAGATCCTGAGCAGTTGTTCTAGAGCCTGTATATATCACCGGGTTTTAAAGAAAACCTGTTCAACTATTGTTAAAAGACAAAAGTACTTTCAAACTGAATATTTACATAGCACTGTCTTATGAGCTTTGTATTGCATGTATCATATGTGTCCATAATAGTAAAAAAAAAAAATATCTCTTTTTCTTCTTCCCCCCATGAATAAATTCAGTGTAGCTGCAGCGGTGTTTGAACTCTAACAGTGTCATATGTTAAACAGAACAAAAATAATCATTCACTATGCATTTTGGAAGGCGTGTGTTTGTGATCAGATACATAAACTGTTCAGTTGGAGAGATAAAACAATGTGATAAATGCTTAATTGTGAAGACAGCTCGACATGCCTGGAAATTTTAACAGGGTCTGGATTACAAACAATGGGCAATACAGTTTAGGCTTTCCCTCCAGGCTGTTTAAACTTCTCTACAACATTTAAATTATAAACTTTTAATAGTTTCTTTTTAAAACAGTTATCTAAACAGCATGAGTACATGAAAGTTTGAATCCTCTAAGAATTAAGAATAGTAATCATTCTCTACCATATAAATGAAAAAAGTAAGGCATGATCTGAGGACAAGGCTAGAAAGCAAAGCTAGAAATGAACTCAAATTTCCTAAGCACCTTAATTGCAATAGCATCAGAAGTCTTGGAGCACTGTCATCTAATTAGAGCAGTAAGACCTACAGAAATGTGAGCATTTAATTTTTTTCTTTTCAGTATAACAATTTTAAAATACTACGGGAAAAGTCTAAAGATACTGTAGGATACTCTGACCACTCTAGTTTTCTGTTGTCCAAGGAGGATGCCACTGAAAGACCTCAGGGCATATTGTGTAGGAAGAAACATAATTCTAAGGATAGGATCACATCATGTTTTCATGGTGTAATGAGACAAACTGATTCTAGTGTTATTATCTGTTATTTGCAACTAACTCAAGACTATACTACCTCCGCTGACTGACATAATTGGGATCCTGTGTTCTCTATATGAAAATATATTTCTTCACATCAGTGAAGCTGCAAGAAGTGGGAGAGTAACATATAACACCTTTGGGCTCAAAGGAAGAATCAACAGACTGAGATGTGAGTTGGTGTTTTTTAAGTCGGCTACTTCCTCCAACACTGCATTAATTTGAACAGAAAACCAAGAGGAATTGAGACACCAGTAAATCCTTTGTCACTGACACCATTCCACCGACTACTGTTAGAATATGATAATCCAAGGAGAAGGCATTTTCCTTACAAATATTGCAAAAGACATAGACACTCATTTTCCCTGTAATTAAGGGAAGCTATTATAGTTGTAAGGGAATATGACTTTTAAGTAGTTAAAATACAATCAGATGTCAGTAATCATGCTTTTATGTTTTATTTCTACTGGATGTCATTATGAAAGACATCGAAATTTGGAGTTGAAAATCTACAAGTCTGGTAAGGACATAAGGCATTAACTACAGGTTATCCTTAATCTGCAGGTCTGGTGAGGACATAAGATCATAAAAAACCCTTATGGTCTTAAAGACCTATAAAGAGTGATTCCTCCTGTGAAGGAATCTATAAGTGTAGAACTCTGGTTAATAATGAGCAGGTGTCAGCTTTGTTTGGTTTTGAGAAAAATAATTCATGTTACATGATGAGCATCATACACAAACTATTAAAGATACGTAATTTTGCCTTGGCCAGTTTTGCTGTATGCTTTACTATCATGTTTGATCATTATCCTCTGTGTTGGCATTCCTACTTTGTCTAGTTTATGCTCATAAAAGTATCAGTTTTTATCTTGTATTGCAGCATACTAACCCATCTGTATTCCTCTCCTGACAGTACTGTAAGAACAGCCCCATGAGCTTACATCAGCAATTATCTCTTCACATCAGAGTTCAGGTGTGGATCACGGTTCAACAGTATGCAAGAGCTGCTGATCTGAACAATCTGATCTAGTGTGTTTGCCAATGTAAAGAATACCTTTGATCAGATATTAATGAAAATAACAAGCTAAGAATAATGGCTAAGACTATGATGCATTGAAGAACAACTGTGTCAGGCTAAAGAATTGAGAGGAACATCAGGATACAAGTCAGTTATGATTTTGGAAATACCAGATATGAGTTAGACTCTGCAGTTCATTATTCTTGAAATTTTAGTCAGGAGGATTTACACTAGTGTAGGCAAGGTATTTGAAAAATTGAATATATGAAGAAGATTCAGAGGACACAAATTGCAAAATGAACAAAGTTACTGTCTGATTTTATAGGGAAAAACGAACCAAATATAGCAGAAGTAAATAACAGCAAGTTTTTTTCTTCTTTTTAAATCTTAAAATGTAGAAGCTTTCAACTTCTATAAAGCTCTGTGTTTATTTTGTCAACATTGATACAAAAAAAACCCCAAACCTGACCAGACTGGAATTTGAAAATTATGCTTTCACAAATGGTGATGAATACACAATATGTTATTGTCTGCATAAAATGTTTGGTTTGCGAATCTCTTAATTCAGCTGTAAAACTATTTCTTTAAAAAGGTGGAATTAAAATAAAGAGTATAAGGGTTTTGCCTAATCAAACTTCTTGTTATTTTAGCCATACCTTGCTCCTTTTCTATTTAGTGTGCTAACATAAATTATGCCATAATATCTTGACAGCTAATTCAGTACCTGGAATTATTCTGCCATAATCCTAGGCAGATACATAATGCTGAAAGAGGGAAATATCCTCCACTCTGTCTAGCCCCTCCCCCACCCAATTATGTCAAACTAAAATGAAACACCAGGACTATATCTTCCAAGATATCTGTCATGAGAGGAGAGAAGTATGTACATTTTTTCAGCTCTTGCATTGGTCTGCCTATACCCAGAAGCACAAAATTTTATTATCTTGATTTGATCATGCATAAAATACATTTTCTGTTAGACCTGGAATTATCCAATCCTATTAAAATTATTTTGTGAAAATATACGAGTGTCAATTACTGAATCCTTCTAGCAAAGAATTCCACAGGTTATGATTAGATGCTGCATACTTTTCCCTTCTTCCTAATTACAAAAAAAAATGCCTACTGTTATTTACTGATTTACTTGCATTGATACAAAATTTCTTTCTTAGCTCAGAATACACAACCACAAATACAAGAGGGCACACACATCTACAAACTGCATGCTGACTGACTCTAGATGGCATATTTGCTAAAGATACATGACACTGACCTTTCTCATTGTTACCAACACAGGAGCCAGTCATCAGGGGTTTCTTCACTAAACAAAGTCCACCATTGATTCAGTACTGTTAAGAATAAAGGTTTTAATTTGACTCCGCACCACATAGAGTAAAGTGCAATGGTATATTTATAAATAAAATAATCCTTAGGTGCTTACCATAATTCTTTAGATGCACACATACATAATAAGTTCCTAAAAAATAATTATAAAAATTGTGTTAGTACTTAAGGCAAAACAAACACAACCATCTCAAAGCTAATCACATATAAAAAAGGAAGACTCTTGCTTTTGTTTACCTTTACAGAGACATTTCTGGTTAATTTTTTTTTAATTAAGTTTCAGTTCTGACCTCTATGAGAACATCTCATTTTAATGGAAATACACCACCATCAAATATGAGAAAACACATGATGTATCAAACTATCACAATTTAAAATTTCACCAGTGACACAAATAGGCTGTAGACAGCAGAACATAAGTATTATTTGGATCTCCAATTAACTGGAAAATGACAAGTTACACTATGATTAATTGGCAAATTCACTTCCTATTGAGCATACACCTGACTTGAACATGACCCTCTCCAATCTGGTGCAAGGTTTTCAATGCTTTTTTGCAGTATTCACGCCTTTGAATGTATTCCATTTACACACATGGACCACGTGCCAGTTGTAGACATTTTTCCTGTCGTAACAAAAAAAATCCTCTGAAGCTAAAGTTTGCATTAACCATTTTAGTCATTCTAGTTCCATTTCAATGAAAGCCTAGAGCCTATAGCAAAGCTAACCCAGTGAGCCATGCAGACCCTAGAATTCACAAACTGAACTCTACTTTTCAGTTACAAGACAGCTATTGGTCTCTTCAGTTAAGCAAGTTTACTGTTATAACCATTTATGTAGCAAATTCTACTAAATATTGTTTTAAAAGTAAGAATTATGTGAGAAAGCCAGGTTCATTCATTAAATCAAGTGCACTTTAGTGCAGCGGAGTCTACATAACTGTCAGGAACTGTCAGGAACTTGAAAGAAATAAAAACCACTACTGGTCCAGACTACTCATTTATCTGGGAAGCAGGTTTTTGTTTGTTTGGGTGTTGTTTGTTTATCTGTTTGTTTGTTTAAATAGCAATTCATTCTTCTTGGATCAAACCAAACTTTGCAAGCACTGCTTTCTTACGCTCCATTTTTTTCTTATAATTGAGTGAAAATGTCACTTTTAAAAGAATCTGAGGACAGAAGTTAGACAAGCATACCTTATTTTTCATGCAAATTTACACACAATTTAGCTAAAATTCAGTCAAAACAAGTGGCAGATCAAGACTCAGACTCAATTTAGTTTAGACTCATCTCCCTAGAGAAACATCAAAATGAGCACAATATAGATGCTAGGTCTCTTTACTAAGGCGAGCCACATGAATATGCCTGCTGGTCTTCCTCTACCACTCCAACCTATTAAACAGAGAAATCAGGAACCAAAATACCACTGCTTGTGAATTAAGTGAAACATAACTATTTAATGTTTCTGTAAAGTACTGTTTATCTGGCTTCAAATTCAGGAAGTATAAAGACAAATTTATGCTGCTAAAAAAATATTTTTCTGTCAGATTGGCTCATGGACTTTGACTTGATCAACAAGAAAAGCAGAACCTGATCCTTCCCTTTAAGATTTGAGTCAGGCTAGCTCTCCACTGGTCCCAATCTCTGCTTGTTTCCTTCTAGAGGATGCTTTTATTGTCCTGGCTTTTAGTGTAAGTCCAACTTTTAGTTTGAGACAGGAAAACTTGAGAAAAATTATCAATGGAGGGGACCATGCCTGGGACATGCAAGATGATCTGTGGAACTAATTTGATTAAGATTTTTTTTTTTTTTTAAGTGTGATAACCTTTGCATATTATGTTGTTTTTCCAGGATGGAAGTCGCAATGTTGATTTCTTGGGAAATTTGCTGCTGAACTCTTGTTTACCCAATGATGTGAATTTGTTTATGTTTTTCAGCATATACAGTTAACTAATTACAGGTTTGAAACACAAAGTGTCAAGGAACTATCTAAGGGTAATTGAGGGCCAGCATGGTCAGCCTCCACAAAATGATATACTAAATAATGCTTAGATTAGCACGGAAGTATTTTCTTCCTTGCCTAAAGCATTATTATGTTGACAGTATTGCCCACTTGGAAGATACAACAAAATGTATCAGCAAACAGATGTCATCACAAAGGGCATTTCAATACACTCCATAATTACTCCTTTGGACAAACCATACTTCTCTTAAAAGCCTACCTTATTTATCTCAGAGGTTATACTAACGGATGCCTAATAATATTAAAGATTTCATACTTGATATGGTGGACATTATCATGAGTTTAATACATCTGGACAGGGGACTGCATACTGCATCTGCCCTTCCATCTGTGATGTTTCCCAGGATTTCTAAGTATAATAGTCTGGCTTCTCTTAACTGTTGCTCAAAATGACTAGAGAAACACTGTCTTGGTCTTTAGATCTTATTACCTGGGTCTTGGAAACATAAGCTAAACTATGAAGAAGAAATAAAATAAGTTTAGCTAAGTGATAATAATAATTAAAAAAAAAAAAAAGTTACTTGAAACTGTTACCTTGCCATCTGTCTATATTATTGAATAGATAAATCCAGGTCTGGAGAATGAATAATGCTCAGAATGTACATCAATAACTTAAGAATACTTGGAAACTAGCACTCCTCAACAAAGCAGAAAGACATAGTACTGATGTAATCTTCAGCTTTCATGAGGAAATACCACTAAAAAGGTGCTAGTAAATGCAACCAAGGATCCAAAAAATCATTCCCTTCAAAAACACAGTGACAGATCACAAGACCCAGACTGTTCTGCTCAGTACTATAAACAAATCATGTCTCAAAAAATTTCAAGAAAAAAAGTTATTAAGATCTGTCTGTCACAAGCAAGTCTGTCTGCTTCAGGCTAATCAAAGATGATTACAAGGTAATCTAACTTCTTGGATCATCCCACGTAATAAAAATATATTAATCACTGTACTGGAAGGTGTCAATGTTAAGAAAAGTTTATGCTTACTGAACTACCACTTACCAGAAGTTGATTTTAAACAGCATTCATAGATAAGACATCTTTAAAAAAAAAATCATTGAAGTTTGCTGCCTCAGTGATATCACTAGGTGGATGTATGATTTTTGGATCACTGACTGTAAGAAATGCAATCACTCAAAATGATTTTTTTTCTTCAAAATGGAGATACTCTCTGAGTTGGAAATTAAGCTGAAAATTCAATACTGCTGCTGACAAAGATTATTAAGAACAAATACACCAAGATGGGAAATGCTTAATTTTATCACATTTCTTTTTAGAAGCTGCCCGCCTAAATATCACATGTGGAAAAGAGGTAAGGACTTCGACAGGTGACATACTAGGTTAGACAAGAATCTCATCTCTATTAGTGACCTGTGACATTTGTTGAGGAAAAGAGCCTAAGCAACAGGTTATAGCTACCATGACAGCTCCTAGGTTGAATAGACCAGTTAATATAATTTTTTGCATGTATTTGTCTAAACCCTTTCTAAGACCACTTGTAATGCGTTTTGCAACACATTATGCCTATAAGTACTGAAATCTCTTCTTTTTATTATTTCTAAAGTTAAACTTGCTACCTTCTAATGGGACATCCTTAAACAAAATAGTAATAATCCTCCTTTTTTTTTGTTATTCATAATTTTAAAGACGTTATTCTATCTCCTCTCATGTGTTCTTGTGTACAGTTTCTCATTGTAAAGAAGCAACCTAATACCTCTAACTATTTGTGTTGTTTTCTATCTTTTCTTGTTCTATTATATCCTGTTTCAAGACAGGATTAGCAACATTTTTAGGCTGTCATAATGATCTTTCCCTGTTTTGTTTGTTTGGTCTCTTCCAAATAATTCTTATCATTCTATTTACCTTTTTTACTGTTCCCACAGACTGAGCCCACTGTTTGGAAGAACTAGTCACAATGATTCCAAGATCTTTCTCTTAAATGGTAATACCTAATTTGGCTCATAGCACTGTCGAAGTTATTTTTCTTATACACATTACCTAGCAAAGAATTCAGAACGGATTATCAGAAGATTGTCTGTCATGGGATGATTTTAGTCAGGACTTGTTTTGAAAGCATACTTTGCTCTCCCAGTCAAGAACATCCTCCTTCTTTTCTTTTAGAATGAAACCACAGCAGCAAGATGCCTGTATTGAACATTTCAGGAAAAGTGAAAGAATGATAGTTTGATCTTTCTTTATAAATAGTGTTCCACATACTTCCTGAAGCACCATTGCTACCTAGATATCACAAAATTTTAGTTGAAGATTATTATTTCTGAATGCTCTGGATATCCAAACAAGAATTTCTGGTTAAACAATATGTTGCCTTATATTTACAAGAAAACCCAAACACAGATATATTATTAACGTAAAAACCAGGGCATCTATGCCAGTTGTATGTTCACATACTGAGAACAAGAAGTAAAGTACTTGATAAAGAGTTTATGTTGTTGGGTTTTTGTTTTTTGTTTTTTTTTTTTAAATTAAATTAAAAGACCAAAATAAAAGCAAAATACATTACTTGTTTATGGCTTTTTTTTTTTAAAAAAAAAAAAAAGCAAAACCAAAATAAAAGAAGGTTTCCATAGTGAACTCTTCCATGATGTAAAAGTTATTTATTGAAGTTCTGTGTCTGGCATAACTGAGAATATTCAGAAGCGACACCCTAGTGACCTTCCCTTCCAATAAAAAAATAGCACCATGGGGATTTAGTAGATGTTGGAGATAACTTTACTTATTTTTTAAAATGTAGTTGTAGAAAAGAAATGTATCTGTTATTAATCAAAGGGGGGTTTTGTCAGGCTGCTTTCACAGAATTTAAAGCAAGTTATTTCAGTTATAAATGATTTGATACATATATTACAACTTCAATACCTAAATACAGCTGTTGAAAATATGTGCTTTTTCTTTTTAGCAGTATCATTGAGCATAAGGGGAGAATTCCCATTCAGAGATGAAAGTGGATTAACCTTATACCCTTTGTATGTCCACTGAGATTTTCATATCAGACAGGAGGACTGCTAAATTGAAGCGATCTTGTGAGTCACTTCACAGTTGAATAGTTAAAGTAGAATTAAGTATAATCTTGATGAAAAAATAATTTTCTGCTACTAGGCACAGGACAGTTTAGTGGTATCACAGGATACTCAATCACAAGAAAGAAAAATTATGTAAACTGCATTTATAAAATGATTTATTTTCTGAACCCAAATTTGTTTAGTAGTACTTAACTTCAGAAAATTTATTTAGGTTATTTCCAAAGATTGGAATAGGTGCTGAGTAAGAATGTTATTTGGTTGTACTTTAGCAATATTGCCACAAAACAGATTATTCATAAATAAATAAAACCTGCATCAGAAAAATGCACAAAATACCCATGAGCAAAAATTACTTAGCCATTTAGAGTCTCCGTTATGCTCATCACTAAAGTAAATTTTCAGAAGTGAACTTAGGCATAAGATTTTCTCGGTTTATTGCATAGTTTAACTGGATGGTGTTTTGTAAACCGTATTTTCCTATCAATAAATGTACTTGCATTAAACTGTAAGAAAATTAATCCTTTTGGGTTTGGTTTTTGTTTGGGTGCTTTTTGGCTTTTGNGTTTTGTTTTTTTTTTTTTAATTTTCAGCTACATCCTTCCCATTTCCCTAAATCCAAATCCATAAATTAGAAAGGTTACCTCTTAGCGGAGCTAACCCTGATAATGATTATTTGAACTGTTTTGTATTGGCTTGTGGAATCCATTGTAGATTACTGAAGCAATATAAGGAAGCTGAGACAA